>JAYKKM010000021.1:0-57500 GCA_035772405.1 Chrysogorgia sp. JL179-B06 | reverse complement strand
ACGGGCTTAACACTTTTTACTCGGGCAGTAGCACGAGTCTTAGTTTCGGCTTCATTATTATTAGTATTCGTATTCGTATTATTTTTGGGGTTCCACAAATTTTCAAAATTGCGCAATAACTCGTACCCAGGGTCTTCACCCTTGCCTCAATGTTCCTTGCCTTCACCCTTGTTGTCAATGAATCGCAGTCTGAAAAGCATTTACGAGACCTCTAAACCCGAAAACTAATGCAAAGATTCTCTCCAGGATAACTGGATGAGAGAAACACAGATGAGAGATTAAAGAAAGAACTCACAGAACCGTGGACGAAACGTCAACATGACAACATATAGTCGTTGCAAGGCATGCAAGCGAATTGAAGCGAGTTCGGACTTTCGTTTTATTGACAATGAATCGCAGTTGGAAAAGTTTCCCTAGACCTGTAAACCCGCAAAGATTCTCTCCAAGATGAAAGAAACACAGATGAGAGATCAATCACGAAGACGGAATGGACAGCAGAAGGACAGGGAAATATTATTATACTGTGTTGACATTTATCGTGAAACTCTGTTTTTGTCCGATTTAAATAAATTCTACATCGAAATGATCACTTGAATCTGGCGAATCGAACGCTGTAGGTTTCGTCTACTTAAAATGTGAAGATCAGATGTTATATGAGAAAATGCGCAAGCGATTAAAGCGAGACTCGTCTTTAAAATCAAAGGACATAGCTTCAAGATCTATTCGTCGTTTGCCCGATGACTTATTGCTTTTATGTCCATTAAACCGATGTAATAATTTATTGCTTTTATGTCCATTAAACCGATGCTCTTTTGACGCGTTTCGGTTTTTGACAATAACCCTAAAACATCAAAATAAAAATTTGTAACCCATGCTTCGGGCCGGCGCGATTCGGTAACGCGGCGCTATTTTTCAGCTTTTGAAAGCAAATAAAACTGTCCTGCATGAAAGGCAATTTTGAAAGCCATGTAGACCGGATGAGTCAAGGTGTATTGTTGTTATGGATTTTTCAAAGAGATTATATCAGGAGCAAATATATTTGCTTTTTTAATAGAAAATGTAATTTTGACGCGTTTCGGGATTCGATCGGATTTTGATAATAACCCTAAGTCATCAAAATAAAAATTGGTAATCCATGCACTTTTGACAGGTTGATTAGCTTTAGTAAATATGGCAGGGGCGGCGGAGCAGGGGGGGCAGAACCACCATATTTAGTATTTTTATTAAAGTGGAAATTATGAAGCGAAAGCAGCGAAGCCTGGCGGAGTTAAGTTATGTGTTATGAAATTGTGTAATTCATATCAACCTTTACTAGTAGATACCTCTTAAAACTTGTCTCAAAATGCAGGAAATGGCGTTTCCGAGACTTACAAATTCAAAAAATTTCAGTGGGAGCCTCCGGACCCTCCTAGATTTTTCGACCCCCCCCCCCCCCCCCCCCCCCCCCCCCCCCAATATCCAGACTGCTCCGCCGCCCCTGAAATATGGTAAGGTTTATGAACATTATGGTTTTGAGCACAAGGACGTTTTGACTTGAGAACACAAGGACGTTTCGAGCACGTTTTGACTTGAGGGGGCATCTTGTTTTTTCTAAAGCTGAGTATTATTCTCGTCGTCTTACACACGTCTGTCCACCATATTGTATTGTAATATTCGGATGGACAGATGGACAGATGGATGGTAGATATCCCCACAAAAATATAATACGTAATTTTTCTCGCATGTGTGTAGAATGTGAACGTTCTCAGGAACCTTGGAGAACGTACTGTGGAGCAGAATCACCCGGCGAATTTGTATCTCATTGCAAGTCTGGCTGTGTTCAATTGCGATTATTCTCACGAATTAAGTATGGTTACGGATCGTCTCCTTTTTTGGGGATGAATGTCACAGTTGAACCAACCACTAAAAGTAAGTATGCACTCGAGTCTATAAACATTGTATAAATATCACACTGTATATACCTTTGAAATTACCTTAGAGGACTTTCTCTGGTCAGACGTTATAGTAGACTTGGATCACATCCGTCTCTCCAAAGGGTTGGGGGATTTCGGAGCGGCTGACGGATTGGTAAAGAGCGCGATGGGAGCAGAGGAGAGACGGACTTGGTTCACCTGCAGCCGTTTGAATTTAATTATCATAATTTATACAATTTCGGTTGCGAAAGATGATTGACGTTTATATGGGAGCGGCCGTGTCGATTTCATTTCCTAATAATAATCACCGTACTTTCTGCGATGTGTTAGTATAAAGAAAACCTAATCATAACTAATACCATCGTTAAACAAATTCATCTTCGAATATATTAAAGCACGTAAACTATATCACCGATTGAAATGAACACTGAACAGACACGCCTTCGACACGCCTCCGACCCAAAAACAGGTCGGTAAATCTTGGCTCGCTGCAGGTGAACCAAGTCCGTCTCCTCCCCTTGCGCTCTTCCCCAATCCATCAGCCGTTCCCGAATCCCCCAACCCTTTAGAGAGACGGACTTGATTAAAGTCTAACGTTATAGCAGAAAGTTGTATTATTATGAGTACTACAGTGCAACCTTCATCAATGTGCACCACCTGTAGATAGTTATCAATTTACAATGGTTACTTTTTAATCAAGGCCGAGGAGCCATGCATTTCCTGTTATTATACTGTACTCTCCCATATAATTCGCCAATCAAATGTCTACATTAGCATCACGTGGCAGCCCAATATTTTGCATCCTTTGGACAGTCTATATGCAGGGCTATTCACGTACGAAGCAACTTCTTTTTATCCTGGGTCCCAGTCCATTACGCGTCGCGGGCGGAGAAAATTTTGCCGGGGTGTTAGGGTTGGGTTCTAACATTAGATTAACCATTATCCTTAATTTAGAGCGATTTGTAAATTAAGGATAATCCCCCTCGCTAGCGAGGGTGATAATCTCGTCGTGGCAGCATTCCATTTCTCACGAATAGTTCGTATATATATATATTCTCACTGGGCGCTTTACTAAGCAATACCATATTAATGCATAAAACTTAATGCGAATGCAAAGCAGCATTAGAGTAATCGCATGAATGAACAGGGTTGGCATAAAAGGCCAGCAAAACAGCAGTTTTTCACATTTTGGCCACGAAGACGACCTGGCCGCAGAAGAGGGAATTTTTCTCATTTCCGTTCGGAGTGTCGCAGCCGAGCTCGTTATAGTTGGATTATGGATGACCCGGCGGTTCAACCTCTTGCGGTCGATATTGACGCTGTTTTGGCAGAGCATCAACCGCCTCCACTTCAGCAAGCACAGTTAGACGACCATGTAAACGCAGCCGAGATCAATAACCCTGCATGCAATCCGCCGGTACACCCTCAAGAGCCGCCTCCACCTCAAGTGCAGGTTTGTTTTCGCATCATATTGATTGGGCAGAGTTAGTTCGTTTTCCCTAGCTTCGCCTTAGGAGACAGGGTGTTTACGGCCATCTTTCAAAATCGTACTGGGATTTTATTCATACATCTAGTCTTCCCTGGGGTGGTGCAATTCTTATTTGACTTCCTGTGGATCGGGAGAGGCACTCTTAGTACGCCTTACATTCTGTCTACGACGGGATACTCGTGCTCAGAGGATGATTGGATGTCGTGCTGTCCGCAGAGTCGACTTTCTGTGTGTAACCCTTTCCATTAACTTGTTTGCTAGATTAGGAAACGGCTTGAGGGTGGGATGCTTTATATCCTATAGTTATACCTGGTCTTTTGTTTTCCTTGTTGAACTATTATGTTCGCCCGCGTTTTTGCTGATGGCCATTTACTCTTATAATCTATGGTGTTTGGCATGCATGTATCGCTGCATTTTTTACAGTCGGATGGGGCATTACTTGATACGTTTTTGGTGAAGCGAGATAGGATTTACTTACGCTTTTGATCAAGCAGTATACTGGGAGATTATTTACGCTTTTGGTGAAGCGGTGATTTGATTGCCCTTAGTGAAGCGGTACAGAATTATTTTGCTTTTGTTTAAGTGCATGAAACAAAATTATTTTACGCTTTTATTGAGGCGTCATAAATTACCTACGCTTTGGGTGCAGCGGTATAGATTTATGATGCTTTTGTTGAAGCAATTTGAAATTATTTACGCTTTTGTTGAAGCGTCATAAATTACCTACGCTTTTGATGAAGCGATATAGATTTATGATGCTTTTGTTGAAGCAATTTAGAATTATTTACGTTTTTGTTGAACCGGTATACAATGTTATGCTTTTGGTGAAGCGATAGATTTGTTTACGCCTTTGTTGAAGCGGTGGAAAATTACCTGCGCTTTTGGTGAGGCGACGAGGAACGGCTTACGCTTTCATGGGAGCTATGTATCATGTAGGCTCCTTTGTGATGCCGTACAAACTTAGTACTTACGCCTTCGTAGCAGCGGTTTCAGATTGTTTATACGCTTTTGTTAAAGCGATATGGGATGAGTTTATTTTCTTTAATACCAAACACGATATATATTGATTTACGCTTTTCTTCAAGTGCTGTTCCCGTTCATGTTTGAGACGGTTTTTCAGACCTGATAGGGTATCACGCCTTTTCTTGAAGCATGTAACGTCGTGCATAAGGTTATTTAGCGTCTTACTGACGGGCATTGCCATGTAGGAAGTTAGGTCCACTCTTGTTATACATCAAGCGGTCTCTAGTAATTCTTTTCCATACTTGGGGGCATTCTTTTAAGTTTGGGCTGTTAATCAAAAGGTTTTGATGTTCTTTAACCTGGCACATTTGTCTATATACAAGCCATCTATGAACCGAAGCATAATGCGTAGTCTATTAGACGGCGATAGAGGGTCTCTCGCGGTTTTGTAAGGCTATGTTTTCCCCTCTGTTATTATAGCCCCGACACTGGAATCGTTGCAGAAGAAAATCGAGCTCCTTCAGCAAAACTCTCAGACTCGTACAGTCACGGCCTCCCTCCAAACTTTACAAAGGGAACTTCGGAAGCCAAAGGGTGTTTTTGACCCGCATACAGCCTTAGCGACATTAGAAAGTTTGGTGGACATCTCTCGTGACCTTGCAGATCCGGCGGCGAATCGCTATAATATTATTTACAAGCAGTGCAGACCCCTCTTATACCACCCGCATTTTCAAGCGGTCTTAATGAAGTTAGTGGGGAATAAGGAGGACGTGGAGGTCGCGAAGATCATCGAGAAGACGTTTTAGCAACATCGTTCACCTACCCCAGGCCCCCCTTCCCAGGTTGCCCAGACAGCTGCCCAAAGATTCCGTCCTTATTCAAGGTTTCCTGTTCGCTGTTTCAACTGTCAAGAGCTGGGTCACTTCGCGAGGGCGTGTCCGCTGCGCCCACGCCGCCGTTAGAATACCTAGGACTATCCCAATTGACTATACTCCGATGCTATATTCTACTTTGCTAGAACCTTAATTTCAGTTAATGAATTTAAAATTAAATGTACTGGTGGACAGTTATAAAATTTAGATAAGACTACTATATCTGTACCGATGGGCAACCTTTACAGATTAAAGATTTAGATTTAGATATTCACGTTTCGCTGCGATGTAGTAATTCATATTGAATATTTATTAGTCTATTGAATGTATATTCAAGTCTTTCCTTGTGACTTATATTCTTGTTATTTTGATACCTACTTACGTGTAGGACCAATGGAAAAAAATAAAATAAAAATAAATAAAAAAAAAATAAAAAAAAAAAAAATAAAGCGTTTTGGTTGCGTTTCATTTTCCCGGCGATTCCCCCTCTCTTTGACGCTCCCCTCGTTGTTTCATAGGCGTCTTGTTCATCTTCCCGGGATTTTGACGTTGCTGTTCGAGAAGCTCGTTCATCCTCTATGCAATTGACGTGGTGCTCTTCAACGGGTGATGCCTCTATTCCATTTGGGCCATTACCAGCAATCTCTGACGTGCTGCGGGTCGCATCCACGCTTCCCCTTCTTCGTTGCGGTTTCGAGATCCTAATGCATTCGTTGCTGGTGAATTGCACCAACATGTACCGTTTTGGTCTACGATTTTGGAGGGTTCCTCTAAACAAGAGGAAATACTTTCCTACATGCGTAATGGTGTCGATGTTTACTCCTTCTTCCAACCATTTCGGGGCCGTTACCAGAAAAGCGATTATGATCACCCGATCCCACCACCGGCTGTTTTTCAGAATAATTATTCGTGTAAAGGTTTTGAAGAATTTATTACCTCTACTATCTTGGCTCGCGTGCGTAATGGCTCACTCATTGCACTTCGCAAAGTGGGGGAAGTTCCTCCTCCCCATTTGGTTCTACCCTTCACGGTTGAACCCTCAAAACCCAGGTTATGCCATGACGAACGCTTTTTGAATCTTTGGATTAAAGATCTACCTTTCTCTTTGGACAAAATTACTGATCTCCTGCGTTATGTTGGAAAGGACCACTACCAAACAGTCATGGATGATAAGAGCGGTTTTCCTTACTAAGCGCAGTCAGAAGTTTTTTGGGCTTCAATGGTCCGGGTGGTACTTTTGCTTCTGCACTATCCCGTTTGGTTGGAAGGCAAGTGCGTACCTTTATCATACCATCGGCTTGGCCGCTACCAGTTACGCGGGTTCCTTAGGGGTTCCTTCCTCCCAATATATTGATGACCGACATCTGGATCAACTGCGTGTCCAAGGAAACTCACGCGCTAATTCTCCACCGCCTTCTCATTTTACACTAGCTCAGTCAGCAGCGTATATTATGTGCTATATCCTCATACACCTCGGTTACTTCACTGGACTGAAGAAATCAATTATGATACCCCGGCTTGTGGTCCCATTCTTGGGTCTACTTGCCGACTCCTCCAACCAAGCTTTTTTCTTGCCGGATGAGAAGAAGAGAAGTTTATACACCTTCGAGAATCTATCTTGCAGAAGAAGACAGTTTCTCTCAAAGCTTTGCAGAAGTTGGCCGGGAAAATCATGTCGTTTACTCTAGTAGTCCCAGGTGCACACGTGTACACATCCGCCATTTACCAAGCTATTTCTAAGCTTTATGGCAAGACACGCCCAATTCCCCTAAAAGGTGATTTGCTGCGCGAGATCCAATCGTGGGAATTCATGGACACGTGGAAAGGATATCTGCCCTGGCGCCAAGAATATCATTTCCAGCTGAGCTTTTCTTCCGATGCCTCAAATACAGGGTGGGGAGGGATCATCAATTTTGCTGACCAACCCACTGAAACAGTCAAGGGCATTTGGGATTGTTCAGAGCGTTCGTCCCCCATTGTTGTCCGTGAGGCAAAAAGCTCTCTTCCATACCCTCGTCGCCGCCTGTTCTAGGATCGCTAACTCCAGGGTCGATTGTCAAGTCGATAATCAAGCTCTGATCCATTCGTGGAATCAAGGAGGATCTAAAAGTCCGGAACTGACCAACGTACTAAAGGATATATTTACTCTGACCCTTCGTTGTAATCTCCAACTTACTCTGCATTATATTCCTTCCAGCGATAACCCCTCAGATTATCCTTCCATGCACTTTCTGACCTCGATTGTACCTTGGCTCCGGCTACCTGGCATAAGATCCAACAAGCCTTTGGCCCTCATACGGTAGATCTTATGGCCTTACCCGCTAACGTGATGCACGATCAATCTGGAAATCCTTTAAAATTCTTCTCTCCATTTCCTACCGTTAAGGCAGCGGGTGCCAATGTTTTCTCACAAACTCTCGCGTCAGAGAATGCGTACGTTTTTCCCCCCGTTTGTGCTACTCGGTCCACTCCTCAAATTTCTTCAAACCCAACGTTGCCCGTTCTCTATCGTGGTTCCAGATCTCACACCTAGGCGATACTGGTGGCCGTTATTAAAAAGTCGTTGTTCTGCTGCATTCATGTTGGGTAAAAAAGGCGCTCCTGGTGTCTTACTTTTCCCTGACAAAAGTGTCGTCGGTTTTGGAACCCGTCCATTACAACGGGACTTGTGGGTCTTCAGAATTCCTTCTTCATGCTAACGTTTGCGTGCTGTTCAAACAGGTGTATCGAGATGTTCCTCGCTTGTGGAAGCCAGCTGAGTGTTGCCCCGAATGTCATTACGCTAACGATGTGGGTTTTCACTACTGTCAACGGTGTGGATTTCAAAAAGACATTCCTTCGAGTTTACACGGCGACCGTGTGCAGTTGGACTTGCCGAGTATCAACGCTAGGTTCCAATCCCTCCAGTCTGCCAGAAGCCAGAAACCGTATGAGCGTCAGAAGTCCCGTTTACAGCAAGAATTGGAGACCTTCTTAGTCTCTCTTCCACAACCAAAAGCTTTGATTTCTGCCTCCCCTGGGGATTTGATCCGCTTTCTGATTTGGAAAGATACATGAGGAAAAACTAAAGTGCATTTGGATGCCTGTCCGTTCTTTGGTACCTGTATTAGACGTACATCCTGCATGTGTCCCACCCGGCTCGCGTCAGGTACAGTCGACAACTATATAGCAAAGTTGAAGGCAATATTTACATCACTTGGCCCTCTTGATCACTCTGATGTTCTCCCATCTCCCTTGAGCTTGGGTAACCCAGCCTGTCACCCCAGCATCTCCAATTATCTGAAGTCTATCCGCGAAGAACAAGCACAGGCAAGAGATACGCCGAAACAAGGCTGTTCCTCTGTTCTTTGACAAATTTTTGGTATTGTGTAATTCAATCAAGGCGTCTTTATCACAACACGATATTCGTCCAACAACTCGTTATACATATACGCCCGTGATTTGGCCTTCTACTCGGGCGATCGTGCTTCTGATTTAGGACGCTTAAAAACGAATGATGTCATGTCTCTTCCTGGTAACGAAGGTTTCTTATTCCGCCACACTTCGGCAAGACACTGCGTGGAAAGCATACTCATATGTTCGCTGTGAAGCCTTCTTCTTCGCTATCCTCCTGTCCGGTCGCCAATCTTAAGTTATACGTCCTCCTGTGTGACAGAATGCACGTCAACTTACGCCAAGGTTTTCTATTTCGCTCCACGGATCCTAAAGGCTGCGTTATCAACACACCTTTTCTTGGCTCCGCTGTCGCCAATCGACTCAAGAAGTACCTGTCCAATTTGAATCTCGATGACGGCGAGACTGCCCACAGCTTCCGGGCCGGTTGTTCTATAACATTGTCCCTGCTGGGCGCCTCCGATGCGGCTATAGCTAAGCACATCGGTTGGCGAAGTGTCGCCACCGCACAATATTACACTCAAACGGACGCATTCATGAATCCCACCCGAACCTCTTCTATCTTAACTACTGACGATTCCACTTCTTCTGTCTCCAAAGACTCTCGCATGCAGCGACTTGGCGCAACCTTCCGGGCCAAGAACAACCTTGAAGGATTTTCTTTAGCTTTCCCCTAATGTTAGCTGATGTAATGTATTAAGTTTATATTTTCTGAGTATTGGAGAGAGTATTTATGCTGTTGTAAATAACCAAAATAATGTTGTTAGTTCAAAGCCGTCGAGGCTCGCGCGTGAAGATCATTTTGTCCCCATTCTTAGTTTATCTTCAGTTAAGGTATTGCGCAGTGAGGCGAACAGTGAGAATATATTGCCTAATAAGCCACACAGGTAGGACCAACTCGATCCTTATAAGGAAGTAAAAGGTCGTTTTGGGTGATCCGTTTGAGTCTGACCATATTTGAGCAGAGAAATGCTAGCGGCCATTATCGATTTGTGATCAGAAGAACTACATGAAGAGGTTTTTACGAAGGGTATACACGTTTGCGTAAAATAACAGGTACAGGTTAAATAACAGGTGTGATGTATTTAGACTCGCTAATTCCAAATCTGTTTTCAGAATTGAAATTGGTTGAATATTGATCGAGATAACGTTCAAAACGAGGGATAGGTGACAGCTTATAAGCTTGCTTATGACCATGGGTTATTTTATAACGCAGCCAATGGTCTCGTTATTCCTATATGGTACCAGCAATCTTTTATTACATAATATACGACAATTTTATTATAGTATACAAAAGATGTTTGTTAACAGGTTGTTTAACCAATTAAGGTTTAGTTTGATTGTTCACTCAGCTTTGCAGCTGTCGCGAAGGTTAGTTAATGGTTAATTTGAACCCTGAAGATGACATTGTAGTCGGAAATTACGTTTGGTAGTTTTTAAACTTTTACACTTTTAACCTGCATGTGTAAGACATATTATGAAGCGAACATTATGATGTATGTATTATATGTATATGCATGTCTCATCTATTTTAAGGCACATGCCACACCGGTTTGTGGTCTGAAAAATATAATTCATATATTCCACTTGTAACCAGAAGTGATCCATTATCGGTTGTATAGGAAGGTAGATGCAACTTTTGCTGATAAGAGGGACCAAATATTTTAACTATCTGCTGCTTCTGACCTTCATGTGATAGCCAGTCAATCTTGAAATCACCACATATTATGCAATACTCTTGGGTAAATTTATCTAATAAGCCAGTTCGTAATGTCCACTGCGCGTCAAAATGACGAGTTCTACAGCGGGATAAAACTTATTTTAATTCATAACATCAGGCTAAAACCACAATAGACATTTGAATTTCTATTTACACTTGCAAATTCGTTATACTGAATTCCCCAGCCTGATATTATGAATTGAAATAAGATTTATCCGACGCACTGGCTTATTGTCTTAGAATAGTCAAATGAACACTCTTTGTCCCAACTACAGTATGGTTGTCCAATTACGTCCTATACATATTTCTCTTATGAGCTCGCAGCTGGAACTAGTCAGAAATATTATGAATATAGAAATTCGCTTCGCACGAAAATATTCGCATAGTGGAAAACTGCCCTAAGCGTCGAATCTCCACCAGGCGGAAAATAAAATTTTCCTTTGTTATGTGAGATATCGCGTGGAACTAATTTTTATAAAAGACAAAAGGAAAAGTCGAGTACAATATGAGCACAGAATATGAGTATGCGGGCACAGAAGCGTTCCTGAGCGCACGGCCCGAGCTTGCCAGTTGCTCCATATATTGTAAACACTGTACTGCAATTCATTTATGAGTGATATGCCAAATAAAAGCAAATATAACCTATTCAAATCTTGTGAAATAGTTGTAAATCTATAAGCCATTGATCACAACAGTTAGTCCTTCAAATGCAAGGAACAGTGGGTGATTTTAGAAATGTTGATCGAAACGCAAAGTTGTCAAGTCAAGCGACGATTTATATTTAGAAACGTAAACACTGAAGTAAAATAGAATCAGCGAGCAATTGTACCTGAAACCTATATGAGAATAGAAACCATTCTAAGACTCACCAGTATGGAAAGAAGGGAGAGGGATAGCCAGAAATTACAAAGTGAGCTAGAAGTATTCGATAATATTAAGTCTTCTAGAATCAAGTAAGGGATAGATCTTACTTCGTGTACCGGACACAGAAATTTGGATGAGTAAAATTTTAGTTAGCACTGTATAGAACTGGCTCGTTCTTTAAAAATCCCATTTATTTTATCTATAATAGGTTTAATTCATAAATTGGAGAACTCCAGGACAAAAATAAATTTGATTTTTTAAAGAACGAAGCAGTTCTATACAGTGCTAAATTTCTAAGAGCCGCTAGGTCAGTAGGAACAGAATACCAGTAACGCTTATACTATTAAATGGTCATTAACTCTTTCCCTACGGGCGCAGTTAAAATGGGTCACTGAAGACCCGCAAAGTCGTCAATCGAAAAACACGGCACACGGTAACGCAAGATTAAAAATTGAATTTCGACAAGCGCCAGGAACATGAAATCCACGCACACGCCAAGTTTGATTTGATTTCATAAACAACTCTGGGATTGGTGGCATTTTGAGTTTTCAAGATGCTACGCGGGCGTGCAAGATGGCCTTTTCTGGAAAAATGTAAATTTTTCAACCTGATTTATGATAATTAATGCTAATTTATATTAACATAATGTGTTTTGTTCGGGAAATTTAAAAGAACAAGTAAAAGCCGGTTTATTGGGCTTCCAGAAAATGTATAGCTTTCGCAACAGTTATGGTTATTTCAAGAGATATCAATAGAACAACGTGGTCGTTCAATTTTTGATGTTTTTCAGCCGTAAGGAAAGAGTTAATAAGCAATAATAGGTAAATTGAAAATAATCGAAGAAAAAGCGTGAAAGGAAAAGCAGTTTATTATCTGTTGAATTGAAAATAATCAAAGTAAATACAGTTTAACAAAGCAAAAAAATGGTCAGTGACAAAAAATGAACCCCCTTCTCTGCTCCCCCCCTCAATGAGAGGAATTATGTAAGGGTTACCCGAAGCAGAGTCTCTGCAGAGATCCCACCCGCACCGGTCCACCCGCACGGGAGCTCATACTTTTAAATATATACGCAAGCTATCTATACACTACAAAGACAATACGTTCTATGCATGTGGGTCAAAAAGGTCAAAATTCACCGTGTTTAGAAATGTAGGAAATAATTCACCAAATTTGTTAAAAATTTGATATGTGTGTTGTTTAGCCGACTTATAACGATGATGAAAAATTCAGGCGAAAATATAAAATTGATCGATGCGAAAAAATATCGACCATTGTATATTAACTCTTTCCCTACGGGCGCAGTTAAAATGGGTCACTGAAGACCCGCAAAGTCGTCAATCGAAAAACACGGCACACGGTAACGCAAGATTAAAAATTGAAATTCGACAAGCGCCAGGAACATGAAATCCACGCACACGCCAAGTTTGATTTGATTTCATAAACAACTCTGCGATTGGTGGCATTTTGAGTTTTCAAGATGCTACGCGGGCGTGCAAGATGGCCTTTTCTGGAAAAATGTAAATTTTTCAACCTGATTTATGATAATTAATGCTAATTTATATTAACATAATGTGTTTTGTTCGGGAAATTTAAAAGAACAAGTAAAAGCCGGTTTATTGGGCTTCCAGAAAATGTATAGCTTTCGCAACAGTTATGGTTATTTCAAGAGATATCAATAGAACAACGTGGTCGTTCAATTTTTGATGTTTTTCAGCCGTAAGGAAAGAGTTAAACCGTGTCAAATTGTTGAAAATTGTCATAATAGAATTGCTTCGTGCTTTAAAATTACATTACTCTAGGTTTAACTAAAAGTTATTAATAAATACGATTCACATTCTTGATTTATGTCAGTAAATTTAAGTTAAAAAGTTGACGGATATTCTATAATCGCTCCTCCGTCTCTGAGCTAGCTAAATTATAATCATCTGCATATTTTGAAAACAATATATTTCTGAATTTTGAATAATAATATGTAATTCATCTTAGAGTTTACATATCATGACCAGTTATCATGGCCTTCTTCGCCACTACAAAATACTGAAAGCTCGAGAAAACGCTTGTTATCGTGTGGGGTATATACGTCTGGTTCAATGCTAAACACATTGAAAATTGATCATCTTAACGCTGACCTTATCATTTGACGCAGACACGGACGCCGAGGGTGTAGCAATAGCTCTTCTGCACAACGTGCAGGATATATACGACGAGGCGGTTGGGCCGGGCTGGCTGATTGCTGAATAATTTCTAAGTACATAAACCGTTTTTACGAATGATATGCACGTTCTCGTAATATAAGAGACACGTATACGTTATGTATTTAGACTCCGTAATTCCAAAACTGTTTTCAGAATTGAAACCGAGTAAATATTGATCGAGTAAATATTGGCCTTTTAAGGATTTGTTATCGACAGACGCGGTCTGGGCACTGGGGACCATGTATGGGGAAAAGAAACTCTAGCCGTGGGGTGGGTTAGCGGTAAAAAAGGCGGGCGAGGGGATTTTTGCGAATTCGTATTTCTAGTAGTTAATCTAAGGAAGAGACCGGGTTGTGCGCACAGAGGCTCGCGGGCGCAAACAGGCGGCTCTAAGTCTGTGTTTTTCAAATTTCACAGACTATGACGTAGCCTAGTCTTATCTAAAGAAATTCAAAATTTCATTTATGCTAGTATAAATGAAATTATGCTAGTATAGTGATTTCAATAAAATTATTTCTTTGTGTTTAGGTGTTTTCTTCGACATAATAAAACACTTATTGGATTCATCTAAGCCCAATATGGCAAGTCTCGACCTACAATATTAGGCTCGATCTTCGCTCTCGCCAAATATTGAATTTTCAACTTAAATATCTTGCCGTATTGGGCTTGCATCAATCCAACAAGTTATATTGTCTATACATAGCAGAACCATACATGGGGTAGGAAAAGTCTGGTAATAATGTAATGTTCGCTTCGCGTAATATTCAATGAACATTTTACGCCAGTCTGTCAAATTTAATTTCATGTATATTTAACATCTTGTTTTTGTTTTAAGAGAGAACACCAAAGTTTGACGTTTTAAAGGAGTACTGCAACAGTGACTTCGGTAAAATATTGTTGTTATAAGTATAATTAAATTACTTATTAAATATTTAATTATAGGCTTTATAGGCTAATTACTTAATTATAGGAGTATCTGGATATGTAGAGGTTATATACCGTGACCGAGGTGTTTAAGTGATATATAGACCTCTTTCATAATGGCAGCCAGTCTAAATATTCTTTTATATGCATGCAAATTAGCCTTTCTGGCCTCGTTACAGAGCAAAGATTCTTTGGAATTACAGACACACGAACGAGGTCAGAAAGGCAATTTAAATGAATATAAAAGAATATTTAATTTGGGTGCCATTATGAAAGAGGTCTATATATATATATATTTCAGCACTACACTGATGAGGCCCAAAAGGCCGAAACGGTACCGTCTGTAGTTATATATAATTATATATATATATATATATATATATATATATATATATATATATATAATATATATTATATATATATATATATATATATTTATATTTATATTTATATTTATATTTATATTTATATATATATATATATATATATATATATATATATATATATATATATATATATATATATATATATATATATATATATATATATATATATATATATATATATATATATATATATATATATATATATTAGCGATATATATATATATATATATATATATATATATATATATATATATATATATATATATATATATATATATATATATATAAGCGACGACCAAGATTTTCAAGCCAAATCAATAGAAATGAGATATTTTTTTGTTCAACGTGGTTACCCTATACCAACCTTCTAGACCTCGCCGTTCAGAAAGCTTTTCTCGTCCCCCGTTTAGACGCCCTTGAACCACCTTTGGAACAAGTTTCAAACAATAAAATTCCTTTAGTTCTAACATTTCATCCTTTCAATTTTAAAGTTAAAAACATCAATCGGAATTTTCACATTTTACAAAATGATCCTGAGACCGTCAGCCATTTTCACCGATAACCCTTTGGTATCTTTTCGCCGTAATAAAAACATTCGTGACTCCCACTTGGTTTTAACGAACGTTTTTCTTTTATTTAATTTCCTACAAGTTTTTTGTTATTTTAGTTTGCTTGAAACTATTTATTATTAGCTTATGCACTTTCCTTTTCAAGTTTTTGTTTCTTACTGCTAATATATTATCGCCTAATCCCCTTGGATATTGAACCTGTCATTTCTCCCTCCCCCTCAGTCTGTTTGCTGATCAACTGTAAAAATAGCAAATGATTTAACTTTTCGCATCTCATCAATTATTAGTTTGTTTATCTCCCGTGCATTTAATTGGCTACTTTCTACTTGTGACACCCTTTTGGCATATATATAAGCCCTATTTATTTTATTTCATCTCGTCTTACTCTGATGAAGGGCTCCGCTCGAAACGTCAGTATCTCGTCACTAAATTCTTGGCAGTTTACCACCTTTTCACTTTGCTAAATATTCAAAACACTGTCTACGCAGCACTCTATACTTTATATATATATATATATATATATATATATATATATATATATATATATATATATATATATTATATATATATATATATATATATATATATATATATATATATATATATATATATATATATATATATATATATATGTTAATACATCGCTTAAACACCGAGGTCTAATGTATATAACCGCCTTATATCACTATTGGTGAGGTATTCTGAAAATAATTTTGTATTTTTTTTTGGCCAGAGCGGTTTTAAATATTTTTAGAGAAGTACCGGGTTGAATAATCTGTTGGCTTTATCGGTTGATAACTAGTTATCAACCTCATGAATAATAACTTTAATGGTTCGAACCTAGGAGTATCGTTGTTGTAGTCTTGAGAAAGACTATTGTTGGTGACTGATGTTTCTACGGCCTCAGCGGAGGTCATATTCAGAGTCAAGTAGAGTCAACATCTCATGAATAATTTCAATTCAATAGATTATATCAGCCCCGCACACCCATGGAAATCTTCAAAACCTGCCCCAACTTAACGACAGTTGGATTCTCATGCGTGTTATGAGAAATAAAGCCCTGTGGTGAATTAGGGTTTGTTTACACGAGGCCTGAGTTTAGGTTGGACTGTTGTTTAGAGGCCTGAGTTTAGGTTGGACTGACTTTAGGTTGGACTGTAGTGGCCTGAGTTTAGGTTGGACTGACTTTAGGTTGGACTGTTGTTTAGATGTAGTATTTTTTCTCTAGGTTGTTTACATGTGGCCTGAGTTTAGGTTGGACTGACTTTAGGTTGGACTGTTGTTTAGATGTAGTGTTTTTTCTCTAGGTTGTTTACATGAGGCCTGAGTTTAGATTGGACTGACTTTAGGTTGGACTGTTGTTTAGATGTAGTGTTTTTTCTCTAGGTTGTTTACATGTGGCCTGAGTTTAGGTTGGACTGACTTTAGGTTGGACTGACTTTAGGTTGGACTGTTGTTTAGATGTAGTGTTTTTTCTCTAGGTTGTTTACATGTGGCCTGAGTATAAGTTGGACTGACTTTAGGTTGGACTGTTGTTTAGATGTAGTGTTTTTTCTCTAGGTTGTTTACATGAGGCCTGAGTTTAGGTTGGACTGACTTTAGGTTGGACTGTTGTTTAGATGTAGTGTTTTTTCTCTAGGTTGTTTACATGTGGCCTGAGTTTAGGTTGGACTGACTTTAGGTTGGACTGTTGTTTAGATGTAGTGTTTTTTTCTCTAGGTTGTTTACATGTGGCCTGAGTTTAGGTTGGACTGACTTTAGGTTGGACTGACTTTAGGTTGGACTGTTGTTTAGATGTAGTGTTTTTCTCTCTAGGTTGTTTACATGTGGCCTGACTTTAGGTTGGACTGATTTTAGGCTGGACTGTTGTTTATATGTAGTGTTTTTTCTCTAGGTTTACACGAGGCCTGAGTTTAGGTTGGACTGACTTTAGGTTGGACCGTTGTTTAGATGTAGATTTTTTTCTTCGTTGTTTACATGAGGCCTGAGTTTAGGTTGGACTACTTTAGTTCAGATGGACGGTCATATTTGAAACAAACCAAGGCTGATTGTGAGGTCGGCCTCGTGTAAACAAGAGCTGTAATGAACAAATGATGACCGGCCTTAGGTTAGCCCGGCCTCATGTAAACTCCTCCTTAGAGTGTGAAGTTTATATCTTTGTTGCGTAGGCTTGAGAAAGAGATAAATAAGATCAGGACCTTACGATCTACAACGGCAACCCGAACGGTGATGGCATGAGTTAAAAAGCAATATACATTTTAGCATTTTAAAGAAACTTCGGTTGATTAACTACCGTACATTATTTGACACTCAAAAGCTTGTTTTATGATTTCGAAAACGCTTCAATATATGTTTCTAAAACGACTTTGCATGTGTCTGTGTTGAAGTCAGACTTAAGCAAGAGTTACGTTACGTTAAGTTACGTTGCGTTAAGTTGCATTACGTTACGTTGGGTTGCGTTTCGTTGCGTTAAGTTAACTTAACTTAAGTTAAGTTAAGTTAAGTTAAGGTGGCTCCCTATATAGTTATTTTAACGTGAATTGGTATAACTAAATATGGCTTCGCGGCAGTCACACATTTGTTTTCATTCATGCCGCTCGTATAACTGTTTTTTTATCGAGCACTAGCAGACTTTGTAAATAAACTAAGTAATTAAAAATATATTGAGTCAACTCAGAATATGGTATTTTTGAAAAACAGCAAAAAAGTTAGAAAGTACATGTACATGTATTTGACATTCTTTATCCACGCAAAATACTTTGATTTTACAACTTTTGAATTTTATTACAAAGACTATAAATGCCAAAGATTTAACTAATTACGATTTTAGAAGACCTGTGTTAAATTAACCATGGTTTGTATCAAATCTCTCACATTAAAAGTTACATCAAAGCTTAATGTCCAACAGGTCCCAATGAACCAGATGAAAACGAGTTAATCCAAAAAACATGGCAGCACTACAACGAATTCATGAAGTTATCTACCAAATTCGGCACGAAATAACCGCCAAATTAACTACCGCTAGCCAATGACCACATCAACACAGATTATTTAAACAAACGTGAATTCTGAGTTCGTTATATAACAACACATCCAAAGGCAAAGAGAACCAGGAGTGGGAAACCAAACATCACAACAATCGACTCCCGCGTGAAATACCACGCGTTTCATGTATTGTCTAAAGGCCGATCTACACGATACGATTTGTCGTATACGATTGTCATCTTGGTGTATGTGATCAAACTGTACACGCGTGTCAACATTCGCCATCGAATCATACGACAATCGCATACAACAATGTACGCCAGAATGACAATCGTATACGGCTTTATAGAATTTTAATTTGAATATGTTGTTATATGCACTTTGTTTGTTTACTTCGCAAAGTTTAAAAACATTTGACCGTACAGAATTTACAAAAACGTCTGCAAAGGCGGGCGCGGCCGTATAAAATGTCTGCTGACGTGATAGAATTTCAATTGTGGAAGAATGGAAGATCGCTATCTACGCATGTGCAGTAGTTGTCGCATATGCATCAATATCTAAAAAATTGCATTTGAAATCCCTCTTAATATATATTTGATAAAACATCCAAAGGATTAAAATACCTGCTCTTGCAAAGTTTCAAAGAAGTTGACCGGTGGAAATAGGAGATTATATAGCACAATTTCAAACGTCATTGTTGCTATGGAAATAACCATATTACTCCTATTTAAGAACGTTTTTAGAAGAAGTATAGTTATTTAACAGTTTGAAAGCCAATAAATTGCGCAATATAAATAGTGACAGCAAGTAACATGCTCAGATGCGATATTCAAAATGGTGGCCAAATGCTTATTTTTAAATGGTTTATTCAATTTCTTTTTTTTTACAAGCTTTGCCACATTGAGTAGCAGGGATACCCCACAGAGCTTATCGCTCCATTATACGGGGTCCTTAACTCTTTCCAGTCCGACCCAGTCAAAAGGGGTCATAGAAGACCCCCGAAGTCGTCAATCGAAAAACACGGCACACGGTAACGCAAGATTAAAAATTGAAATTCGACAAGCGCCAGACACATGAGATCCACTCACACGCCAAGTTTGATTTGATTTCATAAACAACTCTGCGATTGGTGGCATTTTGAGTTTTCAAGATGCTACGCGGGCGTGCAAGATGGCCTTTTCTAGAAAAATAAATTTAAATTTTTCAACCTGATTTATGATAATTAATGCTAATTTATATTAACATAATGTGTCTTGTTCGGAAAATTCAAAAGCATTGGTAACAGCCGGTTTATTGGGCTTTCAGAAAAGGTATAGGTTTCGCAACAGTTATGAATATTTCCCGAGATATCAATAGAACAAAGAGGTAGTTCAATTTTGGATGTTTTTCAGCCGGACAGGAAAGAGTTAAGATAAAAACATAAACTAACAGCACATTTTAACGAGAAGACTAGATAGGGGACGACACAGGTGACATTTTACACATACGGTTTTAAAGGTTTGCGGAATTTCGACATCGTACACGTGTTCGGTTGTATAATGATAATGTTTTAGCAGTTCAGAGTTTAATTGACCAATATCGCAGATGTGATGGTAGAGAGTTGAATATCCTAGGGGTTCTACACTTTAGAGATATTTAAAACAAATTCATGTTTTCAATCCGCTATACTATTGTATTCTGACTAGCTAAGTCATATACTTCGATCACAAAAAAGAAGTTATTTTTCGTTGCCAATGTCCATTAAACTTAAGATAACTTAAGTTAATCGAGCGTCAAAGCGGCTAATAAATGAATTGTGGTGTATGTTAGAAGACCTCACTCACCTCACTGTGCCCAAATATTTTGTTTTACTTTGATAAGACTTTCGCCTTAACTTTTCGTGAGGTTTCGTCGTAAAATATCAATACGTGAATGGATAAAATTATTTTATATTACTTTATTTCAGCCATTAAAGGAAGGTTTATTGAAAGGGCTGAAATCGGGCTAATCAACAGTATAAGAATTCGTGCACTGGAGAGTTTCAAGAAACCCTTTGATTCTAATGGTACCTACATTTTAGAGTAAGTATTTCCTTTATTGATTTAATTGATCCCCAGCAGGTTGTTCAAAACTAATCCAGGCGCTAATCCTGGATTAACAATTAATCGGCTGTTTATTTTGGTATGTTTTGTTTGACAACTTAAGTTAAGGTGATTCCTCAGTTTTGCATTGCGCACATTTACTGCGCACATATCCAATAATCAGTGTTTTAATAATTTCAAACAATTCCGACCATTTTAGGAAAATTTAGTGCCAAATCTAACAATGCCGCTTATGTACTGGTAGGGAAGAGTTATTAAGGGTCACTAAATCAATTTTTTTCGAGAACGATTACACAAGTCTAGCTAGGGCTCCCCGTGCAAGTAGGTTTGTAAACTACTTGATAATGCTGGTTTATGGCCATATTTCAAATAAGGTCGGTGACCATAATTTTTTCCTTAACAATTCTTTTCTTCTACCACTTTTACGTGTTATAACAGAAACTTAGAGAAAAATTATTTCTACAACTTACAATATTTTACATTTTTGATGAATGTTTCTTCAAGTAACATGTCAAAGAATATGGGAAACAACCTTCCTTTATCATAATAAACCCTGTTAGCTGTTTCTTTTTCCCTAAAATACCATGTTTTCTTGTATAAAATTACTAGCTGCGAAAAATAAAAAATTATATTTGTCAAAAGGTTCAAGAAAAAGTTGTGCAATGCGGTTTTTACTCAACTCATAAATTTGTCACAATGACGTCACCATACTGAGTAAGAGGTGATCTGCGATATGCCATATCTTCTAAACAAGGTCGGTGACCCCAACTTTTTTTTTGGTTTTAATATTAGCAATATTTAATATTAGCAATGGGGTGGAATAGTTACGTTTGGAGACAAGAAGATCACAGACAAGACTCGCTCTCTTATATAAGATGAGTAGGAACTTAGTTGATATAGACGTAGATACGTATCTTCGGCCCCATAGCGAACGTAGAACTCGAAGTAGCCATAACTATAAATATGTACTGCCGATATTGATATCTCCCTGCCGATATTGTTAATGCAAATTCTTTATACTCTTTTAAGCTTAAGTTATCAAATTTTTCGTCATTAGACTTTTAAAACTTTTAAAACTTTTAATATGTAGTAATTTTACAGTTGGTGTGATATCCGTACGGAAATTACCGACTTAATTCAATGTAAATGTAAATAACTTCAAGACTGGGAAGTTTCAGCAAATTTTCAATTCGAAAAGAATTACTGAGGAATTATCTTAAAACTTTCTAAGGCAAAAACATTTCATAATTTGTATATCTTTGTATATAATTTGTATTTCATAATTCCAAACATCTTTGTCTGCATCTTTATAATTTTATCCACAAAATTTTCACTAATTCTGGCTGCGGACTCTCTGTATTTTTGCAGCATTCTTAGTTTTGTCACAGGGCTCCAGGCAGATATTACGTTTATGTGAGGTGAATTTCCATACAAACTATATATCGTTTTCATCTGACGGCATCAAAAATGTACTGGAAGTACGTGTGCACAACAACCCCTCACGTTCTCTCTTTGGGACTGGGGCCGAGAAGGCTTTCTTTAAAGTGCTTATAACGTCAAAAACTTTTATTTGATCGTCAAATCCATTGTACTGAGGGGATTCGAACATGGTATAACGAAGTTGTAACAGATAAGTATTTCCTGAGATATTGAAGTTTGAACATGCCAAAATTCGATGTTTTTAAATCATGGCCGGGAGAAAAGAGTCTGAGTCCGAAATTGAGCTTCTGACGTCATAGCGGGAACACATCAGTTGCATTTATAAGAAAACAACTGTATAATCAAGTTGTTTATCTGGCTATTTTGAAGCACATGGGAAGGGGAAACAGTTTTTTTCAATGTATAATTCTAGCGAGATGCTACGAGAACTAGAGGAAAGATCTCGTTGAATTCGGTTGAGAAATAGATGCGATCTCGACTTCTCGAGTCATCACTGCAAACAAAAGTCATGTCGTTCATAATTGACCCGTACAGCGGAGCTTGAATCTGACGCTCTAAAAACCAACTTACTAGTAAGAAACGGCTTATTTACGCTTTACAAAGTTTCATAAGTATTTGTTGTTTTGATATTTTTTATTATGGAGAATTGATATGACATAAATATGGAAATATCCAAACACTCACAAAGCAGCATAAGCCAGTACACTGCGTCACTATATAAAATATATGACATATATCTTATGCGCCCGAATGATCTCAGACTTCATGTGTTCACTGCACGGTGTAGTGACGATTTTCACAACTTACAACTGACGATTTATACCGAGTAAATCACATGTGATCGCAGTGACTGTTTAATACTTCCACAGTCTGAAGTCTTGCCTACTGTTTACATCTGTCACAGCCACTCGTAGCTGAATATCATGTTTCATACAAAAATTTTGTATTCTGAGTTTATAGCACACGAAACAAGTAGAAAATAAATTACGACAAAGACAATATCACAAAAATGTAAAACTGATATAAAGAAGGGGAGTCAAACAAGCCATTATTAGATATTATTATTGACAGAATGATAAGTCAGTGTGCTGCTTCTATGCTGTATTAATGCTGCTCTTCAAAGAAGTGTTGGATGTCATCGCGTGTAACGACAGTGTAGCGAGAATTGTTTTATGAGCTATTTTTCAAATCATGCTAGTAATATAATGTTGTTCTATCGAGGAAATTGGCGTAACAAAACATTCATTTGGAATATCTTGACTGTATTTTGAGGGACTAGGCGTCAGTGCGCAATGTACCTTTGGTCTCCTATCCGATCTTTTTCCAAGTTTTCATTGACGAAATTCGTTAAGAATTGACTTCAGCTCTCGCGAAGGCCTTTTAGAATAAATAAAGTAAAATCTATCGATTTTCCCCTCCTCGCGCACCAAAAAAGCTCGTCAGAAGACAGTAGATAGCACAATTTCGCAGTTGTTTACTGATAAGTTTATTTTGCCGTGTTCCCGCTATGACGTCAACGTCAACGTCCACTTAGCACCCAGACCCTTTTCTCCCGGCCATGACTTTCAAAACGCGTTGTTCAAGGCAAGATATCTTTGGAAATACTTATCTGTTAAAGCTTAGTTATACTTTGTTCAAATCCTCTCAGTATGGCGAATTCATTAATCCAAAAAAAGTTTTTGACGTTATATGCACTTTAAAAGTATTTTATCGCATTTTATTAGTTAAATATCTTTGAGAAAACACAAATAGAAATAGAATGGACAAGGCAAATGAAAACGTGTTAAAGTACGTTTACACATTGCGATTATAATACAGTTAAATGACATGACAGCGGTCAACGATCTCTAGATCGTAGGTACTTCATATTATGGGCTATAGTGGGTCCGTAGTTAGGATCAGGGTTAGGATTGAGTTAAGTTTATGGTTGGGTCAGGATTAGGTTCAGCATGGATCCACTATATGTCATAAGATGAAGTATTTACCCTCTAGCAGATATGCGGGCTCAAGCGGACGCCCGCCTGAAACCAGCCGTTCCGCACGTTGTAACCAATACATTATTGGCATTATTTTAGCATTGTAACCAATAAGTCATTGGATTGTAACCAACCCCAAAACAACAAAGGTTCTAACCCCCCGGCTAGCGAGTTTTCTAACCTTTCTAACCGTATTTTCTCCGTCCGTAATCCCCACCATATCCACTCCCCTACTTGGGGTCCTAAATTAGTAGACTAGTGAGAGAGACTATGAATGTGGGACTAGTAATTGACTGTTACACGCATGCGCTTATAATCACAACGTATTACAATCCAACAACTTATTGGTTACAATGCTAAAATAATGCCAATAATTTATTGGTTACAACGTGCGGAATGAGTGCTGAAACAAATCATCGCGAGTGCCTGGAGTCGGGTGTGGGGCTCATGGCGGGTTGGGGGGATTTACCGGCCATGAGTGCGGTATTCTATTTGGGGGATGGCTGTAAAAGCCCCTATTGATAATCCAGGCACCCATCCTTCACAAGCGAGGCAGTTGTTAACGGGTTGATTTCTTATCCTAGTGGATTAACTCACGAGACAGTATTGGACGTTTGTGTGTGAATGCTCCGTCATTATATACTGTAATATGCACTAGAACAACAAATAATTTCCCAACGCAACCAGGTGATAAATCAGACATAGTTTGACGTTGCTCTGGCTTAAAAAGTTTTTTGAACGTAACTTTAAAAGTTACTGTCCATGACCCAACGTTTCGACACTCCAATCTAGTTTCTTCATCATGGGTGATCGTTATAACGTTAGAATCCCTATTTATACCCTCATAGAACCGATGATGACGTTATCTATTAACAAGATGCAAATAAGCTTCTGGTAATGGATCACCCTCAATCGCGATTCAATGGGGGCGTGGGCGCTATTAATATGCCAAGCCTCCAGACAACGTCTCTGCCGGATGGTACCGTGGATTATAGTGGTAATAATTTGGAAATTTTCCCACGCTTTTCCATTTGGTTACGCACGCGTGCTCCGACAAAGCAGAATTTTCCTTTTTTGAAAATAATACAGCCTTTTGGTGTTCGTTTAAACGCGTACGAAGCTGACGTTTAGTCTGACCGATGTACTCCTGATCACAGTCATTGCACGGAAATTATGGAATAAATAGCGTCTTTCCTCTGTTCCTTCGCAATACGATTCTTAGATTTTGCAAAAATATGACCCAACGTCAAGAAAGGTTTTTGAGCAACTTTTACGTTGAAACACCTAAGATTATTTTAATTGGTTCCGTAATCGCTTGAATATACCGAACAACCACAAAACCCATCATCGAACTTTCGTTCTCAGAGTTTGTACGTGGTGGTGTCACTGCAGGTTTCAAACAGTTTTTTTAGAAAATCATTAGAATAGTTATTCGCCTTTAAAGCGTCGAACACACGTTTTCGCTCACTTCCCCTTGCACCGGAACTAGATGATATGCCTTGAGCTCTAAAAAATAAAGTTCTAAGAACGGACTTCTTATGGCATATCGGGTGGTGAGTTATCAAATGAAAAGTATTTGTCAGTGTGTGTTGGTTTTCGGTATACAACAGTTTCTAATTCCCGTGGTCTGTTAGTTTGACGACTGAATCCAAAAATGATAAATATTCATTCTTTTCATGTTCTACTGTGAATTGAATTGGAGGCTCTATTGAGTTCAAGTGGTTCAAAAGAATTTCCACTTCATTATTGGATACCGCGGGCATGACATTATCGACGTATCGTTTCCAAAACAAAGGCTTCCCTGGCGCGGACGCTAATGCTCTTTGTTCAATGTCTTCCATCACTAAATTAGCAATCACTGCAGAAACCGGTGAATCCATGGCTGTGCCAAAAACCTGTTAATAGTAAGATATACAAAACTAGTTGTGTTTAGACAAAAAGTCAAGAGTTCTATTAGATCCTCAACTGACAGGCAACGATGTTCTTTAATCTAAAGTAACATCCCAATAGTCTATTGTCGGCAATTGTGATAACAAGATCAACTAGTATTTTGGTGAAGGGAGAAACGACGTCAAACGATACCAATTCTTTATCGGTGTTAAGAGTAATACTCTCAATAAAATCCGCAAATTCAAGGGAATTTTTTACTGTGTTCTCCGATTTCCCAACAATTGGTGACAAAACCTGTGCCAAATGACTCGATATACCATAAGTCGGAGAATTGATGAATGAGACAATAGGTGAATGAGACAATAGGTCTCAAAGCAATTCCCGTTTTGTAAATTTTCGGTAAGCCGTAAAAATCGTGGGAATGTGAGCGAAAAATCGAGGGAAAGTGAGCGTGTATTCGATGCTTTAAAGGCGAATAACTATCCTAATGATTTTCTAAAAAACTGTTTAAAACCTGCAGTTACACCATCACGCGAGCCACCACGCGTGACAAATTCCGAGAAGGAAAGTTCGGTGATGGGTTTTGTGGTTGTTCCGACGTATATTCAACGTAAAAGTTGCTCAAAAACCTTTATTGACGTTGGGTCATATATTTTTGCAAAACCTAAGGATCGTATTGCGAATGAACAGAGGAAAGACGCTATTTATTCAATTCCGTGCAATGACTGTGATCAGCAGTACATCGGTCAGACTAAACGTCAGTTTCGTACGCGTTTAAAAGAACACCAGAAGGCTGGGTTTTTTTCCAAAAAGAAAAAAATTTCTGGTTTGTCGAATTATTACCACTAATCCGCAGTACCGTTACAGACTTTGTCTGGAGGCTTAGCATATCAATAGCGCCCACGCCCCATTGAATCACGATGACGGTGGTTTATTACCAGAAGCTTATTTGTATCTGGTTAATAGATAACGTCATCATCGGTTCTATGAGGGTATAAATAGGGACCCTAACTTTACAACGATCACCCCTGATAAAGACACTAGATTAGAGTGTCGAAATGTTGGGTCATGCACTGTGTAAACGTATACACTAAATAAAAACAAGAATGACAGTAGTTTTCGCATCATAGACCAAAGCACTACCACGGTGAAATTGTTCGTGGTTATGCCTTTTTCATTTTATTCGTTTGTATATATATACTCCCTTAACGGCTTAAGGCGGATTTCCTTTCAGAATTTTTTGACGCACGATCGACCTTTTGTGATCGCTATTTCTGTTATGCCATGGATACCATTTTTCGCGCACATATAAATTATTCGTTTGTATATATATACTCCCTTAACGGCTTAAGGCGGATTTCCTTTCAGAGTTTTTTGACGCACGATCGACCTTTTGTGATCGCTATTTCTGTTATGCCATGGATACCATTTTTCGCGCACATATAAATTATTCGTTTGTATATATATACTCCCTTAACGGCTTAAGGCGGATTTCCTTTCAGAGTTTTTTGACGCACGATCGACCTTTTGTGATCGCTATTTCTGTTATGCCATGGATACCATTTTTCGCGCACATATAAATAATATAAGTAGAAAGACTGATAGGAAACTAAGATCATGTGTGACGTTTCCAGCGTGCTGATTGGTTAAGGCACCATTTGATCGCATGAAAACCTAGTTGGAAATAGTGACGTCACAATTACGATGGAATATCTGACTTTAGACGGTGAAAAACGCGTCGCAAATTTCAACTAAAACAACGGTAGTTTTTGCGACGCCAGTTTCTTCACAACAAAAAGAAAACAGCTGAAACAAAGACGGGCAACATTTACCTCGAACACTTAGTCGTGCCTAGGAAGGTTTGTGAGACGATGAAACTTTGTGGAATCTCAATAAAGCTACCTGAATACGAAAATATGGAGAAGTCAAAGAGAAACTCAGCAAAATCTGCATACTTGTGACATCTTTGTGATATCACGATTTTCAACTACGTTTTCACGCTGACGTCAGCTAGTTTCCTATTCAGTCTTTTTATTATCCATGGTTATACGCAAGCGTATGGATCGTTTTAATATGACCTCATAGCCGCCATGTTGGTGTACCTGAACAATAGATTTTAATTGCTTCTTTTGTTAGGTACAGCAACATGGCCGCCATGCCTTTTGAGTCTTGAATGAAAACCATCTATAGTGAGATTTCATAATATACATATATTCAAATGAGTCATGTGTATCACTACGTATGCGTAATTAGAAAAGCGATAGCAAAAAGTCGATCGCACGACAGAAAACACTGAATGGAAATCCGTCTTTATATAATATGCAGTGAGCTCAAGATATAACTGAAGGCTTATATTCCAGTCCGACTGTAGACCACGCGGGGCTGGCATATATATATATATATATATATATATATATATATATATATATAACTACAGACGGTACCGTTTCGGCCTTTTGTGCCTCATCAGTGTAGTGCTGACGAGCAGGATGAAGGTAACTGCTATTTACAGTTACCCTTGATGCCACACGAATGTGGGACATCAAAAACCATGCCAGAGTGCTCAAACTGCAAGCAGTGAGCGTGCGCACAATATATATATATATATACAGGTATATATATATATATATATATATATATATATATATATATATATATATATATATGTTAATTCTCGAATGTAGTTTATCGATTGCATAGAGCTACCACAAACAATATTTAAATCATGTTTGCAGGACCTTGAGAATAAACCGCTATGGCTGCTTCGAACAATTTAATTACAAAACCGACCATTACTTTCTTGGGATTATGAAAAACGGGCGGTTCAAGGTAAAGACTACGGTACCTGATGACAATCAGAGAAGAGCATCTGTCTTCCAGAAAAAGTTAACGCGATACAAAGACATGGATGCCCCTTGCAGTCCTCAAGAATAACTGATATACTACCCGATATCCAGACGTTGAGGCACAAAAGGCACTTTTATTATTTTTATTATATTTTTATTTTTATTATAATTTTTTATTATTAAGAGTTTTAAGACATTAAGTGGTACATGAGTTGATTTGTAACAGATGTAGAAAATACATTATTGAAAGTACATCAATAATTTTTTTAACCTTTTCCGACTTATTTTGTGTTACCAGGTATCTTATCTATTTTCCTGCAATGCTATCGTTACAACATATCTGCCACCAATTTCTTTGTAGCTGGTACATTTAAGAAGGTATTTGGTGGGAACGTTCGAGCTGGGAAACAGGTTCAAGAAGGTTTCTTACAAGCCCATGGGCTTGTAAGAAACGGGGCTTGTAAGAAACCTTCTTGAAACCTGTTTCCCAGCTCGAACCTTCCCACCAAATACCTTCTTACATTCCCTTCCTTATTTCCTGTCTTTACTTTTTTTCGGTCTTGCAGAAACGATTCCTCCGACAGGACGAGTTACCTATCCTTGCCATGCACCCAGTCATTTGTTTGTTTGCAGACAAGGCTAAAAGGGATGACTCAAGTCTCATCAATAAATTAAGTGATGATGATAAGGTATTGGATATTAAGATCAATCAATTTTCGCTGGAACAAATAAAATCCTCTAAACTGCTCGGCCTAGACCTTGATGAAAACTTAACTTTCGATAATCATGTGGATATTATCTGCTCAAAAATGGCAAAACGCATTGGATTGTTAAGAAAGTTAAAATCCTACCTTCCTAGAAAGGAAATAAAGGATAGGAAAGAAAGGATTCTTTTCTATAATTTAACCATTAAATCCACCCCAATGTATGGTAGCTCTATCTGGTCAAGTACATCCTGCAACAACTTAAATAGAATTTTAAAACTACAAAAACGTGCGGCCAGGGTAATTATGAATGCCAATACAAGACATCCTAGTGTACCTTTATTCAAAGACCTATAGGCTGGATTCCATTTCACGATGAAGTGAAAATAAGGAAATGCTCTTTCATATTCAAACGCTTGAACGGAGAGGTCCCAGAGAATTTGGAAAATAACATCATCAGAAACTCTGACATTCATTCAAGAGAAACCAGATTTGCAAAAATATCAATTCGTTGCCCACGTTACATTAGAGAAAACGAGGGAGGTCGAACATTTGCCGTGAGCTCCACCAAGATCTGGAACTCGTTACCACCAGACATACGACTTATATTGCTTTAAAAAGCTTTTTTTAACTTTATTATGGATAGTTATAAAAACATTCCTCATTTTAAAATTTGATGTTTTTCCATTTTATCTTCTAATCTATTTTTAGTTTTTATTCCTATTTATCATGTAATTTTATATTCAATTATTGTAATTTAGTAGACTGAGGGCCACAGGTTGTTCAGCTATTCGCTGTATAGTGTTACCCTCTTGAAATAAAGTTATTATTATTATTATTATTATTATTATTATTATTATTATTATTATTATTAAAAGGACCTTCCCATTTTCAAGAACTAGTCTAATCCTAATAGCACTTTGTCGAGATGACGTCAGTACCCATGTTTGTCCGCATTTACCCAGAATTATTGTGGCTATAACAAAAGAAAATAGCTCATTTGCAATAATTTGTGAGTCAAATTTGGTTTGTTTCGGTCGCATTTTGAGCTATTAATAGCAACCGCTTAAAGGGCTATTCCAATCCCAATCCTAACCATAATCCCGCAACAGTTGTAAATCGCTACCACGAAAAAATGGATCCAGCTGACTGGCTTCTTTTTAATTATGACACATTTTTGGGAGAGCCCGCAATCCAGTTATATATATATATATATATATAAGTCAGTCGCATCTGATTGGTCAGTTCGTTTCCACCCAAGCAACGGTAGCAACCGGAAAAGACCGAGATATTTAAATTGACACATCAAGCTCCGTGATTGAACTTCATACTTGTTTTCTTACAAGTTTAACACCAGTTTTGGTATCCAGTACTCTACGCACGTTGTGATTGGTCAGCTTGCCGGTCTCGATTATGCTACGGAGACCTGAATGACGTCAGTAACTAATGAGAATTACATTAAATCAAAATCTTATATATGGTAATTATTCAAACTATAAGCAATTGTTTCTGAATTATTTTATAAAAATAATAGAATACGTTTGCCTGGGTTTCTATAACGTGATCGAACACGAGTGAAGTAATAAAAACACTCGAGAAGGTGGGAAAGCACTCGCCTCGGCGATTCGTGCTTCTCCCTACACTTTTCTCGCGATTCAGAAGATATACGCAAAAATTAAAAATAATAAACGAGACTTTCCTGCATGAAGTTGAAGTTTGATTGGAATTCTATCAATCACCCACAGAGCAGAGATTACATGAGAGCAGGCATGCGCAAAGCTGGTCAATATTTAAATAACTGAGTGCCCCAAGTCCCACGATATATAAAACCTGAAAATGCAGACTCAACTGCATGTAGACCCTGTGTCATTATGGGTGGACATGTAATCTCTGCTCTGTGGGTGACTGGTAGAATTCCATTTAAACTTTAATTTCTGGGTAAGTCTGGTTTAATATTTCAATTCTATCAGTCCACACCGCAGAGATTCCATGACATTTTAAAGCCTTAGGAAACGAATACAAATCCACCAAGATATGGTAACACAAATTATATAATTCAAATAATATCTACAATCACCCAGTGGTGATAGCATCTAATAAAATGGCTCGACTAAACTGATCTGCCTTATCTTGGTCAACTTCCTTATTATAAAATCTATGAAATACTGAATCTGAAGACAGCTAGTAGCAGCTATAATAATTTTAGAGATAGGTACATAACATTTACTGGCTTTACTAGTCGAGGCAGCACGTGCATGATGTGAGGCTAAACCACTGAAGAATCATTACAAAATAACTTCATAACATCCTATCCAAAGGTCTAATAAAACTAATGAATAGATGTGGTTCAAGATCTCTAAGTGGTTTTGTAACCGGCTACTGTATACACACATAAGCTATGACACACCTAAGCTATGACACACCTAAGCTATGATCTTCAATAAATTTAGGAATAACAAGAACAGGTTGTGCTCTACCAGGAGCAGATTGTTTTGCTAAATTGTCAATAACAAAACAATAGGAGGATGGATTCTTACCATATTTTCCAAATTCCTAATTAGATGCAGTGACGGATATCGTTTACCTGTAGCCAAGGCACATAACATCACTAATCTATATGTACCTTAATTTGGTAATGTTTTCAAATAATGTAAAACCTTGTTGGTGTCCCATGTTTTGGTGTCCAACGGGGCAAAGATGGTCTACATTTGAACACTCCTTTAACAAATCTCTGTGCTAGAGGATGTTTCCTTTTGTCATATTTCCTTCCAGAGTGATCAGTGAGAAAATGGCACATCTATAGCTGTATATCCGAGTAATTCTAAACCTTGTTCATACAGTTGCAAAAGAAAACATAGGGTTTTGTTGACAGGTGGATGAAAGGGATTGACAGATTGTTTCAAGCAGTCTTGGAATATGTTCGATATTGTTCCTGGGTACAATTGAGGATCTGAGGATGAGAATTCCTGAGCAGATCACCGACATACCATCAGTCTGAGATTTTTCCCTAATGGGTGACACTTGTCCTGGCAGAATAGTAGGTGAAGATTGTGGAAGTAACCGTGACTCCACTATGAATATCCTTGTTAGTTGTGGGTACCATACCTGTGTTGTCCAATGTGGGATCACCACTATATGGCCTCTGACTGATCCATCTGTATCTTATGTAGCAGTACTATGCAGTATATAACGTTAAACGGAGGGAAGGCATACATGGATATTTCCAATTCAGAGCAAATGCATCTATTGCTTGGACTGAGGATCACGTTTCCAGGAGACATGTGGTGGTTATTCAGTATAATTCTAAACGGTTAACTAGGTTTTTAATCTCTCTAAGGATCAATTGGTCAGGATCATATATGAGTTCTCAATGACAATCCCCTTTTACGAAACATTGTAATCCGAGCAGTAATATTGGGGGCCTCCGCAGTGGCGCAACTTATTAATAATAATATTAATAATAAATAATAATAAAAACTTTATTGAAGTGTCCAGGTTGTTTAGCTTTTTACAAACTAATTGATGACACTATTTATTCTATGTAAATATCATAAACCTATGAATAATTAAATATAGTAAAAATTAAAACATACAAAATATGTTTATAGCTAAGATATATACTGTTCAAAACTGAGTCATTCTCTGCACATATCGCAGCAGTCAAGGCAGTTATTATCCAACATACCGTTGATGTCTAGAATTTACGTATAGTCCTCTTGAATACACTTAAGCTAGATGAATTCTTAATGTCATTGCTCAGTTTTGACCATAGCACTGGTCCAAAATGGCGTACTGAGTGCTTTCCATATTATAACTATTATTAAGTAAAGTATTTAATTCTGCCTGCTAAAAAAGGTTCACTAACTTTATCAGCGTTTTTACCAAAACTGAGTCTACTTTGTTTGCAGCAGAGGCTTTCTTTGGACTGACTGCTTAATTATGCCTGGTCTATTGAGTGTCCGCATTGGTTCCGCCTCCGGCGATGGAAGAAAAAATGCCCATGCGACGCATTTTGCTGATCAGCTCATCGTTGTGGGAAGCTTCTGTTTCTTTGTGAGCTGTTTGGAATTGGAGGCTTTATTGATCTTCTTCACTATTGTGAGGCGTTCAATTGAATCCTCCTCGAACAACTCAACTCCAACAGAATGTTTGTTGTTGCATATGCCGTTATAATCTTTGTCGTGGTCAGACTTAAACATGTCTAGACGGCATATGTTAACCTCATCTGAAGTACCCCACATACCTACAGAACCTGTAAGTTCTGCGTGTCCATACTTCGATTAGATTTTTCAGCAATGTCACAGATATTTTCCTGGTTAACTCTTGTTACCTTTAATAGTTTGAAATTTTCTATATCCTCTATTCTATTTTCTATCCAGTGGCGAGAATGTTGTTTAAAACACTCGATATTTCCTCGGCTAAAGCTGTTCCAGTCTGCTCACTGTTGGTAACCTCGAGGATTAGGGAATCCACGAAGCCCCCTCGGCTGAACCGACCTTCTGCTTTTTTGCAGCTGGCGTTGAGAAGTCCTCACCGGATGACTGTGGCCCAAACTTAGTAGTTCGTCTTCTTGGCTTGAGAAGTCTCATCATAGGCCGTTTTAAGTTCTTATACGATGGGTCCGTTAATTTGTCTATAGCATAGACTGTGGTACTTACAGCACTGCAGACTGCATGTGGTGGTCAGTCTTTCGCGCCTATTCTCTTGAATCCGATTGAACCCGTTTAGAAGCTGTGAAACTCTTGGTGTCTTCTCCGGCCCTAGCCTTTGCCTTTATCAGTCTCGGATAAAGGTTTCGCTTTGTCATTAGGTTTCGGCGTCGCTGAAGCTGTTTCTCCCTCATTCAGAAGTCCCACTTCGACTGAACGACTTCGAAAAAGTCGAAGTAACACTAGTGGCAGTGCATCCGATTGAGGTATCTCCACAAATTTGTAACTAGAGTATTCAATAGCGTCCTCTGCAGGCAACTCTGTGGCTTCTTAGTTGTGTGGGCAACCTTATGCATGCGTGCTCTCTCGTGGATTCTTTGTGGGTTCACATATACAGTCAACAAAGTACTAATGCATGGTTTCACCAGCAGGCGAAGTTCGTGACGTCATCACGTTCTAACCATGAACAACAGCGTTTCTCACAGTTGCAATTTATAAACCCAAACGTCAGACGAACAATTTTAATAAATCGACTACCATGCCGTATTCAAAATCAACTTTTTTCTACAGAGTTGTGGAATCATTCAACCAACACAACGTTATTTGTGCAGGGATCTGCCTTTTGATTGTCATCACGTTATATTCAATGTGGAGCTATGTTTGCATGTGATGTAATGTTTACTGTTCGACTTAATAGGATGATTAATCGCCCACCAAACACGGTGCTGGATAGTAAAATGTGCTCATCTCACGCAGTTATGCTGCCGTTTGCATGCAGGTAACCTTGGCATGACTACGGTTTGTTTAAACAATTCCGTGTGGGTTTTAATTGACGTATTAAGCCGATTAGTAAAGTAATAAAGAGAGGTAACGGCAGTGTATGTTTGCTTTGTTATCATTCGTAAATGAATCGAGATTTGGAGAAAGATAAACCCGAATCAATTAGAAGGAAATTTCTTCATTTAGCTCAAACCGCTGCAGCCGGCAGATAACAAGAGAAGAAAGACAAGTTTTCAATACTGCATAGTTTGACAAGAAAAATGTGAAATTAAGATAACGTACTAACTCGACGGGAATTTTCCCATCCAGCCATTCCCAACAACCCTGTACCGTATGCTTTCATACATTGCCTATATTTACCTGTATTAATAATCAATGATAAGAACGTTATCCTAATGGCGTCGTAATCGAGATTTTTATGTCGACAACTTTTTAGCCTTAATTTCGGCATATATAGGCCACTCGCGGTCGAGGAACTAGTAACTACTCGTGGGCCTCGTGCAGCCCAGCCAGGTTTGATTTCTTGTCAAAGATAGATTCGATTGTTGAGTGGAATTCGTGAATTTATAAACCCAAATTAAACATTTGTAGTGCTCCATATACGATTTCTCAGCTTCAGATCTTAGATTTATTATTTGTTTCATATTTGTTGATATACACTGGCATCCATTATATTCACCTCTTTAATACACTCATTGCTTCGAACGCACTTATGATTACTCCTAGTCTAACTAATCTTTAATTTGCTCACTCGATTCGACCAATACTATACGTCATGAGAAACGGCTGTAAAATATCTTTGTACTTACAAATTAAATTAGTGCAATTTACTTTATTGAAGAACGGCGACGTGAGAAGAAGTTACGAAAAATGTAACGTGTACTGTTTCCCTCTTCAAATAAAGTTATTATTATTATTACTATTATCATCATCATTGTTATCATCATCACCATCATCATCATCATCGTCATCATCATCATCATCACTATTTTCATTATTATTGTCGTCGTCATCCATCCATCTACCCTATAATGCTATATCCATCATTAGCTAGACTTGCTCCAATTAAGTCTGCCTCTTGGTGTTTCGAGACGGGTTTGTTTCGAGATGGGTTTATTTGAGACGGGTTTATTTCGAGACGGGTTTATGTTTTCGTTTCAACAACAAATTGTTGTATGCGGGGGCAAACCCGTCTCAAGTAAACCCGTCTCGAAACAAACCTGTCTCGAAACACCAAGAGGCAGACTTGGAGCAAGTCTCATCCATTAGCCTGCATCCATTTATTCATCATTCCAAATACAGTGGGAACTGAGCATTTTTAACTCACCGTTCTTTGCATTTAGAAAGCTATAAACTGTTACATTACTGAAGTGGTGAATCTTTAATAATGTCTAACTGAAATTAAGATTGAATCATCGATCCCAGTTTAGCTGGCCCCGCTCGCTAAAGAATGAATTACGATGAACAGTCTCGTAAATCACGTCACTGTTCATCGTAATTCATACTAAAACTGCGAGTCTATTCTTTCGTCAACTAATGCCATATATTTGCGTTTAGTTTGACTCGCTTTTTAAAACAAATACAGTCTGGCCATGACTGTTTCACCAATTATAAATCAATACGCTCTTTAAGGACCTCAGTTCACCTCATTGGCGTGTGTGTTTAGAGGTTTGTCACATTCACTATGAATTGGAAGGATTATACTTATTGTAACTCTCTCTCTCTCTTCTGACTCCGTATGGATCAAACGCTAGAGCATGACCTTACTATAGTCTATAGTAATAGTATAGTGATCATTCAGATCAGAAGGTTTGTCGGTAACGGATGTGTGCTATAGTATATCAGGAGAACGGTTGGAGATTGACAGGTTGTTAATCAACCCCGCCGTTGACTGTGTGAATCGAATGCTAAAATATGTACGTGTTCTTTTGAAGATAACGTCGGCGCGGGCAATGTGTGCTTGAACGTCAGTTGATTTTGGCGCTTCCAATCAGTTGTCTGGCTTTCCGCCTTCTGTCACGCTTCTCGTTGAAATATTTGACAGATTGAAAAGTCCTGGCTATGGATCGCATGAAAATATCAAAGCAGCCACTCGGTAAAGATAAAAAGCTCGAGTATCAGTCATAATAATTTTCACTCTCTTTCTGTGTTTTGCGCGCATTTTTAACACTTCTTCACGCTTGCGTGAAATCGGTGACGGAAGTTAAAATATTATCGCAATTACACAATTCCGTTTCTCCTTGAAATTAAAACCGTAGTAAATTAAATAAGGAATGGGACATCCGGACCAAGGAAGTACTTTTAGGCAGCATCTCACAGCAAAAAATTAACCTGACCAGTGACCACGAACGGCGAGAAATGACGACAGATTATAGTTGCTTTTAACAGACAAAAGAGGTGGTTTCAACGCTTTTTTCCGGAGATATCGCTCAAGTTTGCGCAATTGTTTTCCATGGATTAATCACTATCTTCGTTGTATCGCGGTTGCATTTGCGTGATATTCTCACGTCGACCGCGCCACGGTACACGCGATGAGTTATGTCACAACTAAAATGAAGGAATTCTTTCTAGTGAAAGAAACAAAGGAACGATATGAAGAAAAATAAGATACTTTTTTTATTATGTTAAGGTAATTTTCGTACCAAATATACTGAAATGTTTCCACCTTCGGGCATGCATGCGTTATGAGGTTTGGCATTATATTATTTATGGAAATCCTTGGGAAATAAAAGAGCAGGCTGACACACATTGTACCTCACTGCTGCTCGCCAGGTGGACACCTTTTTTGCAACATACGATCAACAATACTAGAAGGAAAAAAATCTGCTTATTTACAATTAAACCCATTACAGCGTTTATTTAGCGTAATAAGCAGTTGCCTGAGTGATGTGAAATTATTACCTTCACGCATTAAAAAATAAAACTATGGTCAATACTGGCACCTTTAATAGTTGAATAACTCTTTCTTAAGTATCAACTTAACTTCCCTACTCTAGCCTGCCCACAGTTGCAAAAAACAATTGGTTTAAAATTAAAGTCTCACAAAACAGCACAGATCAGAACGCGATTTTCACTTTATTATCCTCAACGATCTCCTCGATCTTTCAGCTCTCGTAATTGAACACTTGAGGCACTCATCAGATCATTTCATTAGTCCTAAATACCTATTTTTGGCGGCTGTTCTAACAAATCTAGCAGCAGACGAAAGAATGTCGTGGCATACCAGGGGACCCGCCGCTGTGTTTATAGCCACTCCTGTGATAATTGACATATCGCTTTCGTTCAGGACTTGCCAGCTGTGAAAAGAACTCACTTAGCACGCCTTGAGAAGTTAATCCGCAAAATCCGATGGAAAGTATTATCCATTTCAGAGGTGAGCATGTGGTAAAAATGGAACGGTTCATCACAAGGTCATGCGAGAGTTCGCATTTACCTTTCGCGTACGAAGCGCACGCAAAGGTTTCCGAGCCGCCGGCTTGTCTTTCATCTGCGCGCGAAGTTAACGTGCCGAAAGTGAAACCATGTATCACTATCTTTATAATTATATCACACAATTAACTCTACAATGCATGTCAACCATCCTACTGACATACTCGGTTCCTGGATACTACCTTTGATTGGTGTACTGTTAATCATTCAAAAGGCTTTAATTGGATCTTTCTTTGCGTGTAAACTTAGACCTTTGTTTATTTAAGCCTTCACGGCGGTGCTTGGCCGGGTCACTTTGTTGACGCAGAAGAGTGTCAAGGAACCGTAACTGACATTCGGTGCGCTAATACAGCCGCCATCGTGCGAAGTGAGACAGCCCCATTGAAGAAGAAAGAGGAGATGGGATTGCCGGATTGCGAACGACAAGAGATATCAATTGCTCCGCAAAAGAAAAAAAGCCGACGAGGCAATGGGTCGCGATCGAAGAAACGACTTGCCGAAGGCGGAGTTGTTAAGACCGAACAGCGCTGTCTAGCGAATGTAAGAGAGCGCATGAGAACTCAAGCACTGAACGAATCGTTTACAAAGCTACGAAAAATTATCCCGACTCTGCCATCAGATAAGTTGTCAAAAATTCAAACTTTGCGCTTGGCCACCAGGTACATAGATTTCCTTTGTCAGGTCTTGGGGAACGACGAAAAGCACCCAAATTCTGCGGCAAGCAGCTGCTTTTTGGCACATGAACGCTTGAGTTACGCCTTCAGTGTTTGGAGGATGGAAGGCGCCTGGTTTCAAGGGGAGTAAAGAGTGAATACCTCAGATAATCAGTGTTCGCTCGTCTTTCAGTCGACAAGATGTATTCCTGTGATTACGAACAGTTAAGGTTTCACAATGTTGTGAATGGCTGTCAAGGAATATTTTTGGAACGGTGTATTTCTGTTGTTTGACAAACACGAAACACGAGATCAGTAAATTACAAGAAAGATCTTAGCCCGAAGAGTAGGTTTTTCGTTTGACAAAGATGTATACAGTATTGAATAACATCAGCGGATTCCATGATGCTGAACTTGTATAAAATATATGTATATACTATAATGCAATCTTGTATGCAGCTGAATGCATGTTGAATGTAAAATTAGGTACAAACCAAAGTATAATCATTTTGACAAATCAGATTTGGTTGTTATAGTGCATCTTGCAAACAAGCGCCGGGAAATTGCATGTCAGTGATGACGACGTTGAGTAACATATGGTGTTTGCAGTATTGTAGGTGAAGAAAAGCAAGTGCATCCTTTATCTATAAACACTAAATCGTCACTGGTTATAATTTTATCGAAAAAACAAGCGATCGCGAGCTTTTACAAGGTGTTTATGGCGTACACTGTTTACTGATTTACATCTCGTATTCAAGAAAAATCGAGAAGATAGATGGCTTCTGGTAGTTCTTGTTTGAGATTGATGTGTAAAATAGGTGAGTATATCATTGCTGTTTATGACAAAACAACCTCGCACTGTTCTTCCGATTTTAAATGATAACGAACCATTTCAAATTCAAGTGAATGATGAGTTCACCATTTGCATTAGTGATGAGTTTAATCCTGTGCCTGTGGTATAGTTCACCTTCACGCGTGATGTCGGCTCTTCGTGCATGTGAGATCTCGGTAAATTACGTCAAGCGCAAAGTTTTTGTCAGGTGCGCGAAATATTCGCGCACCAACTGAAAATTCGAGCTTTGCAATTCGTTATCGTTTTCAATTTACGGAAAACAGCATTTAGATACGGATTCTTTGACACTATTACCAAATATGCGTTACCTGACCAGTGACAATGGCTTGTTCAGATCTTTCGCAGTTGACAGAATGCGAATTAGTAAAAGTGCCGGTAAAGTGGCGGCTTTTGAAACAATATGTAGCCGGAAGAATCGAAAGTGAACCAAAGTAAAAACGATAGGCCAAAGTATAGAAAATTAAGTAGGAAGTACACGTATATGTAGTAATTCCAGGAAATTTTGAACATTGAACTATATTCAACTGCATTTTGTGGCAGAGCCATAATTGCCTCTTACTCTGATGAAGGGCTAGGAGGTTTTTGAACTGAGTTGTGCTCGTACGACTGTTTCTTCCTCTGACGGATAAAATTTGGTAGGAATAAAAATGCCTATGGCTATACGTCTCTACTGCGGCTACTATAAACAGTCATTGCTAGCTTGGCTTGTAGTGGTGAATGGTGATAGAACCAAGCTGTATACCGGCTATACCCATTGAATCGGTTAACCTCATGGCTCAGGAGAGAAGCAGGTTTAGATGAACCACAAACCTTCCGCGAACACCGGTACATCAACTCAGATAATGGTCCACAAGTGTGAAGTGGCATGTCAGTAAAACTAAAAGGTCTTCCATTCAACATAAATTTGGAGTTGATTGGTCATTTTATACAACTATACCGACTCAAAGTTAGGTTGAATGATCACCGGAAGTTTGCGCGAGTTAGTACAACGACCCGTTATTCTCAAAAGCGTGGCCGTGACCGCAAATGCAAGATGAAAACGTTCGATGTAATTTGCCATTATACGATCAGTGTGGCATAGCCACCGTGTTCTGTCAATAAACTGAGCCAAACTACTTGACGTCGTGAGATGATAATGATTTAGATGTAGTGCTAGTGTGTTGCTACTAAAACTTTGTTGATTCAATGATCAATGTTATCGCGCGTCATCAGATAGGTAAACTCTGACATGTCTGGTCGAAATATACTCTTCAAATAACAAATCGGTTATTACATTTATGGTTATAGCTGGTCCTTCAGGGAGGCTATCGCCAAAAATAGCGATAAAGGCACTAAAAATCTTTGAGGCCAAGGGCAAGGTAGCAGGAATGTTAACCTTTCTTGATATCTACTTTGGATGAAAAATTCATTATCAAGGACTGTATAGTCATTCGCAATGCATGGACATTGGCGAAAATGGCTATAAAACTAAAATGAAGTATGGCCAAATCTTATCCTGAATCATTTCTTTGTTTAGGTTTATTCTTCTGCATAATGACAGCAATGAAAGAGTACGCGCACATGTATGAAAGCTTCAATAAAAATCTTTCTTTCTTCAGTTAGCTAATATTAATGGTAGATTTTCGTGTCGTTAGATTAAAACTTAAACTTCTCTAATCACTAATGGCAATGATTTAGTGACTGAAGGATCGAAACTTAAATTTCTCCAAATGAAAAATATCAGGGCTAGGTAGGGAAAGGAGGAATTACAACGAGCCTGCAACTCGCAGGCTAGAGTAGCTCCGCCTCGCAGCACGATTTAGTTCCTCTGGCATGAGAATCAGGGACTGTGTTGCGGATAACAAACAGATGCAGAACCAGCTTCTGATCTTATTCGCAATCCGGATAGACTATGCGAAATAGAACATCAAAGATATAGCCAAAACATCGTTCGGTTAATATAACCAGTCAATTTAACCAATATATACAGTTGTTATTGCACAGACTGAGAGAACTATAGTCTATAGCGATTTGACCATACCGCGGCTGAACTATAGATATTTGACAAACAAGTGTTAATCCACAATGTTAGTAGCCTGCGACGCAGACGTCCAAACCCGCGGGTTTGGACTGTGTAATTGTCAAATTTGCGTGACCAGTGTTATCATCATGCGACAACAGCTACGAAAATGCTTTGAGGTCTTCCTTTGGAGAGAAGGTTTCAGGGTCAATTGTCGTTCGACCGGACAGAATAAATAAATTCGGAATAGACTAGGACACTTGAAAATCAGTTCCTCAGCTTAACAGCTGTACTGCCTGTCTGCTTCAGACACATATAGTGCAACAATGTATCTACATTTCATTTCGACATTCTATATTTACTTTCTTCTAGTTATTTCATAATGATAAATAAGAAGAAAAATCAAACAATCTAAGTAATAGTGGCTAAAACCTTTCAGCATTACTCAACGTATTTTTAGTTTACAATGTCTTTGATCAGTATATCCTTTATCAGGTCATGACATCTGGCCTGCTGAAGGACATAGCTTTGAAAACGTCGTCAATGAGAAATTATACGCAAATACAAATTAATAATTATATACTCTTATCTTATCCTTTTAAGAACTGCATCTTTACAGTTTTCTATGCTAATATTAAGCGTTGGTAAATTATGTACAGTAACACCAAATTGCTTATGCAGTATGAAATATAAACTTGAAATATATAATATTCGTGTTTAGTTTTGACTATAGTTCGTAATCTCTTAAAATAGTAACAAATAATTATACTAATACGCGTTGCTCTGCATCTCGTGTTTTCTGCATGCGTGTTGCTTTGTTTGCGTCTAAATGTATAATATTGTCATTTTACACATGTGCGTGCAGGTTCTATACGTTCTGGTATGTGACCTTGTAGCCTTGTCGACCTTCAAATCTCTCCTCTTGTTGAAACCGGATTTGACACTCTTGAACATCTCAAGGGTGACTAAGCTGACTTAGCGTAGGGTCTCAGATCTGTTCAGATCGCGACGTGGCTAGCAGTTTAACTTATAAAGAATAGATCGAGCTCAATCATTTGTAGTTTACTGCAGTACTGTAGTTAAAAAGACGGTATGTTTTGTGTTGTTTACATGACGATATATAGATTCCAATAGCGAAAAAAGTACCGTCAAACTTCAAGATGCGCGTGATCTAGTAGTAGTAACAATATTTATTCGGGAAGTCCACTCACAAAAGTGATTTATATTTATATATATACTATTTATTTATATATATATATATATATATATATATATATATATATATATATATATGAAGATTCTTTTTTAGATATCTGAAGATTCTTTTACAGATGAAACAAGTTGTAGCAGACCAGTTTTGAGGTAAGCGAAAATCTATATATATATATATATATATATATATATATATATATATATATATATATATATATATATATATATATATATATATATATATATATATATATATATATATATATATATATAACAGATATAACAGAAAGGGTACGGTATAACAGAAATAGGGTAGTACAATATTCTCGTTTCGCTCGGTCCCTTCGGGGTAAATATTCAAAAAAATATCGGTCATTAAATCAGTCACGTTACTCGTCATGCGAGTATAGTAAATTATACCAAGAAGAAATGTAATATATATCTAGTTCAAAAATTTCATCTTCGTGGATTTTTGTGCGGTTAAATTTGGGGATTTTGAGGTTTTTAGAAAGTAGGACCTGGAGAAAAGTCTGGTAACTAGTTCCCGGAAAGACGTTGAGAATTACGCAACAGTGTTTACATCGTATGCAAAGTAAGTTTTCATTTCTTCGGTTAATTTATTTACATATCGACCTGAAAATTATTTTGAAAGTAATGTTAACATACGCGCGCAGTACTTGATTATTTAATTGAAACCAATATTTGAGTTTTGTACTAGAGAGCGCAATGTTATACAACAATGAAGGACCGGCTGGACGGGAGCCGACCTGTCGAGGAAGAGAGCTGGGGAATCTGCGTTTACTTCGTCCAAAGAAGCAAAACGAAGTTTTCTAGCAAATTATGTTGGAAAATAAAATTGCTGTGTGCATTTCTTCTACCACCTTGTTCTCGTAATCTCGTTTTTTTGAGAACACAAAGTAAGATTTTATTTTTTCGGTTTTATTCATGCAAATAAAGGCAAGAAAATTATTTTGAATTAGGTAATGTAAAACATATGCGCTGTACTTGGTGGTTTAATTAAGGTTAATATTTCGTTCCGTAGCCTGTGTCACAGACGCTCGTGGGCGCAGAAATTTGAAAATTCGACACAAAACACACACAGGCTCCGCAGAGGCTTAGAGGGGGCCCCACGCTGATAGGGGTATCTAGTACGTATTCCTTATAAGGAAGCGCAGATAGAAGGCATTGACGAGCAAATAGAGTGAATTAACGAGCAAATAGCTGACACGTTGAACCCTCGTACCAGCCTCCTAGTTAATTGGATTGTAACCAACTCCAAAACAACAAAGGTCCTAACCCTTCGGCAAACGTTTTCTTGAGAAATAAACCACCCCCAAAGCTATAGAATATATCAAAGGAAAGTTAAATTATCTATTTACAACATACGTACAGCTTTATCCCGATAGCTAACTTAGTTCTCTTTAAAAGCGCGGATAATCGAACATGCCCAAAAATATAATTTTCGCAGTACGGATACCATATCAGGCTAGAGAATGTAGTTTTCTTAAAAAGAGCGGATAATCGAACATATCGTAACGTGTTAACAATCCCACATCCAGTGGGCTGGTACGAGTGCAATGTATTTGCTCGTCAATGCCTTCTATTTGCTCGTCAATGCCTTCTATTTGCTCGTCGGTCACTTCCTTATATGGAATACGTACTAGAAGTACATATGGCCACGCTAGTCCTACGATTTTCCTCTCACCGCCAATTCATATGTACTTCTAGTACGTATTCCATATAAGGAAGTGGCCGACGAGCAAATAGAAGGAATTGACGAGCAAATACATGGCACTCGTACCAGCCCACTGGATGTGGGATTGTTAACACGTTACGATATGTTCGATTATCCGCTCTTTTTAAGAAAACTACATTCGCTAGCCTGATAAGCTGTAGTGTACGTATATTGTAAACAGATAATTTATCTTTGTTTTAATATATATTGTAGCTTTGGTAGTTGATTATTTCTCAAGAAAACGTTCGTCGAAGACAGCCGAAAGTTCGTGTTTTTGTTTACAAGATGGTATCCGTATTGCGAAAATTATATTTTTGGGCATGTTCGATTATCCGCGCTTTTAAAGAGAACTAAGTTAGCTACCGGGACAAACTGTACGTATGTTGTAAATAGATCATTTAACTTTCCTTTGACATATTCTATAGCTTTGGGGGTGGTTTATTTCTCAAGAAAACGCTTGCCAAAGGGTTAGGACCTTTGTTGTTTTGGGGTCGGTTACAATCCAATTAACTAAGAGGCTGGTACTATTTGCTCGTTAATTCTATCTATTTGCTCATCAATGCCTTCTATTTGCGCTTCCTTATAAGGAATACGTACTAGATAAGTTCCCCAGTGGCCCCTCTTCCCTATGCTCCACGCTCCACCTAGTGGTCCCTCTTCCCTAGGCTCCCTCTAAGCCTGTGAGGAGGAGATTACTTTAGTATTTTCGATAGCCTCCTCCGCAGGCAACTCTATTCCACATTTTTTAATAATTTTTTAAAGAAGATCCACAGATTTTTTCAGGGGTGTGGCGCTCTGCTTAGACAAATTTGTCAACTGGAATATGTGCATTGTTAGTTAGTATCTTGCGAGGTATCTTGTTTATGATACAGAAAACAGAACGTTGGGCCAAATGTTACCATGCAGGAGTTCTCGCTGTAGTTTACTAATAATGACGTATGCTTAGTTAATATATAATGCTGCTGGCCTTGACAAACTCAAAAAATAGGTTCGCGATACGAACATGTGGGTACCACATAATTATATTTACTAGACAGATTTAAAGTTACGTCTCGAGTAAAACTATACTTAATGGACTGGAAAAGCGAATATTATCAGGCCCACGAAAGGCGCGAGTATTTGACGACAATTTCCTGCTTTGTAAACATTCGAAAGAAACTGCTTACCTTTAAAAAAGAACAGAAACCTAGACAGAAGTAATTTTAGCACGAGGAAGTGGAAATGGCAAAATGCTTCGACATTGTGACCCCACGAAGGGCGCGAGTACTTGACGACGATTTCCGACAGTCTGAGTTGCGAAGTTGTAACCCTCGATGACTATATGGGTACCGATGACTATATGAGTTCCCAAAGTAACGAGGGTCGTTACTTTCGGATTTAGCAACCTTCTCCATCCTTACATTCGGGAGGTCACTACTTTCGGGGGCGGAAACGTTACTCTCGGAATTCATATTAGAAAACACTGAATTTTATCGTTACTTTCGGAGAGTCGCTACTTTCGGGGGTCGTTACTTTGAGAACTTTACGGTATAGAAGTAAAACCCCTGAACACCAGACATGAAGTTGGCATGGAAAGTACCAGGGTCCCCAAAAAATATAATAGTCGAGTTCTTCCATAGTGGAATCATAGCCTGATCAACTAATTAAGCTATCCTTAATATTCTTGCGCCTGTGAAACTAGAAACAAATACGCTGAATGTACAGGATGATATAAAGATTAGTGATAATTTTTTCTCTAAAGAATCTCTGAGCGAGGAACTCGCTTAGCTCTTTGGCAATTTGTAAATCCAAATATTCATTATCGCAGGGATTCGCAACGAACTAGGATTTCATCTTTCTCAATCCCTAAGATTGGCCATCTTCTAAGTCGTACACCGGACAGATACAGACTACGGTATAGTCGCGTTGCAAATCTCTGAAATTCATTACCAGATCAAATTAGAAGCACTGCGGACTACATGCCTGTAGCTGCTGTATTTCAAAAGTCACACGAGTTAAAATGGGTGTGACATTAGTTTCTATTGAAACAAAGCTACACGGTTCGACATTGTTTACATTTAATACTATCATTGCTCTTTTATTTCAATATAAACATAGCTACATACGTTGGCTTTCAAATTGCGGTGCAGCCCAAGTTTACGCCTACCGCCCGTTCGTTTATTCGATTTAAAATATTATGAGGAAAATTTATAACTTCGCGAGGCTAGTTGCTCTTTCGAGTATTGTTGTTCGAATTAGATATACTGTATGGCGTTCAAATGGTCACATTGAATTTTGACATTATAAACGCGCCATATGATTACACCGTATGTTATTTTAATATTACAATGTGGACATGTGGTGTAGATTCTACAGACTACAGTCTATTCATTTGATCCGCTATATGCTATGCCTGATCTCAGGATCAGGCATACCACTGCTCCTGCGTCAGTCCAGAGGCAGCATTTCACTTCTGATAAGAACTCCTAGTAATAAAGATATTTTAGGGGAGCATTATACAATAGTCTCAAGTTACTTAAGTTACTTATAAAATTAATTACATTTCATTAAAACTATGATAACTAATTGAAAAACTGATTGAAAACTACTTAGAAGAACTTTTAAATGTAATATTAACGAATGTTTTCGAAGCGCTCCGTGGAAACCCCGCGCTTGATCATACACGAATATGACATATCACGAATATCAAGGCATGTTCGATATTGCGCTTTTTTAAAAAAACTAAGTAAGTTAGCACAATAACGTTTACGTATATTGTAGACTGATAAATTATATTTGTTTTAAGGTATAAGAGAGCTTGTAGGGTTGATTATTTGTCAAGAAACGTTCGACGAATTTGGGTTAAATTACGATGCTGTTTTTGAAGATGGCGGCCAAATTATATCTTTGCATATATATAATAAGGTCTAATGTCTAATGCACGAGTTGTTTGACTTGTCTAATGTCTTCTAACCAACGGCAACAAACAACAGTTGGTAAGTTGCATGTTCAATGACAGAAATCCCTCACGAGGAATGAGATCATTGTTAAAAGCATTCAAGTACATGTTGTATCCTTGTACTGAGACATTGTCGATGGTGGTCGAGTTCCACTCGATAACTGGAATAGTTTGTGCTGTTAACAGCGCTGATAAACTGATGAAAGAGCACTGCTTTCCTCGAGACTGGCCACTGAATACTTGATGAATACTTCCACCGTGAGTTTTCTGTATCGAAGCTACTTAATATTGCTATCTCAATCCAGGCATTATAATAAGGAATTTTCACAAGGACACACATTGCCTTTAGGTGCAATAATCACTTAGAACGTAAATGTGTGGAACGTACATTTGGTCGCTTACGTTAAACGGCTGTTTTTCACTAGTGACTAGCCGTAAATTTAAAGTGCCTATGAAACGAAAATTAAGTTTGTTTTATTTGAAAGAACTTTTAAAATAATGAAGAATATTAATTTACAGTTCTTTAATATTTCACTTGGTTCTTGAGATATTTAGACTTATGTGATATTCAAATGAGATAGCTATGACGTCAAGGGGTTTGCAATACATTTTAACATATTGGAAAATCGTGTATATCTTTAAGATTATTAAACGAAATCACCTGAAACTTTGCATGTGGATACAAACCACTAAACTGAAGAACATCGTTCAAGTTTCAATGTTGCAATAGTAATAATATAGTTCCCAGACCTCTAAGTCTCTTTGTCAAAAATCTTTGTTTTCTGACATAGCTATGTGTTGCACCAAAGTTAAACTTCAGTTTCCAATTGGTTAATTCAGTGAAAATCTGCTAAACCAGTACCAACCCGCAAATGTTTGGGACGGAAGAGAAAACAAATAATTTTATTTTAGAAATCAAGATGTCTGAAAACTAATTTGTTACCATGGCGACCATAAAACTAGAACGATGTTCTCCAGTTTAGGTGTCCGTATCCACATGCAATGTTTCAAGTGATTTCCTTTAATAATCTTAAAGATATACACGATTTTCCAATATGTTAAAATGTATTGCAAACCCCTTGACGTCATAGCTATCTCATTTGAATATCACATAAGTCTAAATATCTCAAGAACCAAGTGAAATATGAAAGAGCTGTAAATTAATATTCTTCATTATTTTAAAAGTTCTTTCAAATAAAACAAACTTAATTTTCGTTTCATAGGCACTTTAAGCATCACTGATGCATGTGTTGGCATAAGCGTATTTTAAACTATTACGCAAGCATAAAACGGAAGCTCGATATATTAAAAGCTTCTTTTCCCTTTATATGCCTTACGCTTATGCTTGCATTGTAGTGAAAACCAGGCTTTAAAGTTGTCATAAACAGAAAAACTAGAAACATGTTGGAAAAACCTACTCTAAAAACAATCAATGGCAAAATAACTACATGTAAAGAGCATAGCCACGCAAAGCACGGTCCATCTGTCTCTATAGAGCTCTAGAGTCTAGCCCTTTTTAATTTATATTATGCATGTCAACCAAAACTCGGTTTCAAATGGTGTCCGCCTTCTCCACTTTCCTCTGACGCGTCGATCTCGTCATCACCAACATTGTTTTCGAAAAAGACACCATTAAACCATTTTTGTGTCTTGCACTTGGTCGATGCTCTTGCCCTTCTCTGCTTATCTGCTAACCAGTGTCGAACAGCAGGTCTGGCATCATAACTTGCAAGCGGTGGAAGATTGCATCCAATGAAAATGTAGTTGTGAAGGGTATCTGTGTTAAGTCTGCTTCTCGCTGGTGTCTTCAAAATATTGTATCTTCATATCAGTCTCTCCACATCAGCCGAGTGAGGTTTGGCTGCAATTACTCTAGCCAAGGCAATGGCTAAAGGCTTCATTTCTTCCATACCAACAATTTGCTTCAAGAGGCTTCTAGGACTAGGACCTTTATCCTGAATTGATGAGATTGTCACTGCTTCTCGGTAGCTTTGACAAAACTCAAATAGGTCACAGTCAGGGACAATGACCTTGTGACACGCTCTAAGTTCATCATCGCTGACATCAACCGTCAGCTTTGCAAAGGGCGTTAGATCTTTCCACTCATCAGTTTGAAGCCGTTCTGAAAGAAAGTTCTCTAAAGACAGAAGAATCTCGTTTCTGACAGCTTCAATAGTCCGTGTGTCAGTGACATGCAAATGGTGCTGCCTTCGCCTTCTGGCACGTGCTTCCAGCATTATCCCATGAAATTCCCACTCGTTTTCGAATTCGTCACTTTCGTGTGAAATTTCTTTAATTGTAGAAAGAAACAACTCCTCCCAGCCACCTACAACAGGCTTCTCCTTAGCTGTGACTAGTAGCCTTGCAAGAAACTTGTCTCTTTCTCCAACAATATCAAAAACTAAAACGCTGTCACTTTGAAGCTTCATTTGGAACCTTGAGAATAACGCGACAACATCCATTAGAAAGCAGCCCAGATGCAGTCTATCTTTGTTCAACCAGTTCTTTAAATAACCTTTTGCATCTGCATCTGGGCTTGTCTTCAGATACATTAAAATAGCCCTAATGCTGGCAAGAATTGAACGCAGAAGTTGGCTTGTGTACTGAGACCAACGTACTTCGAAATACTGAGGAAGCCTAAGAACCTTGAGATTGTTTTCAGTTGCCACTTTATGAAGTTCTCGTGTCCGGACACCAGAGGAATGGAAATATGTTGCAAGTGCTGCAGCATCCCTAATCAAGTTGCTAACCTCAGCAACTGAAGAACATACTGACTTCCAAGCAAGAGCACTACGATGCACTGCACACCAGATTTTAAGCAGGGGTACATCATTTCCATTTTCCTGAAGCTGACGCATCTGACTGAGCCTTGCCCATATCCCCGATCATGCTCCTGCATTAAGATTTGTTCCATCGGAAGCTATAGCGATGAAACGTTTGGAAACAAAGAATCCCATTTAACCGACTTTTCAACAGCATTCTGAATAGCCTTTAGTGCTCCTTCTGCGCCCCGCTCTTTTGGTTCTTCAAACCCAAGGAAGTATAGATTTTCTTCCCCTTTTTGATTTATGGTCTTGGCCAACACATGTTCGTTGTCTATTTGATTTCTGTCAACAGAACCATCAAATCGTAAAGACACTGCTAAGGAATTCTGAAGTATATCTTTTAGTTTTTCCTTTTCTGACGATACAATGGCAGTTAAAAATCCGTTATGACCGATGGGGTTAACATAACGATGGTCGTTCGGTTCATAGTTAGTAAACTCTGAGTTAATGTCGAATTTTGAACCAATGTTTCTAGCTACAACTCTTGAAGGCCATGAAAAGGCGCTAAGTGTTCCACGTTTTGCATCATTGTACACAGTATAAATAAAATTCCCAACATAATTGGCGAGATCTTTATTAGCGCAAATAAACTGGGAATCAATAGGCGCACTTGCCTGTAACTCATTGCTGCTTAGTCTCGCTAATTTGTCAGCTTTCACACATTCTTTATGCACCATAGATTTAAGATGGTTATTAATGTTCGTTTTTCTTGGAATAATTCCATTTTCAGAACAAATTATAGGCACTTTGCCATTTCGTGCGAATATTTTCACTGTGTTTGGGAATCGGAAACAAATGTCACACCTCACATGCTTTCTACCAGAACCATGCAGTGTGACTTTTTTTATAGGATTTGAGTCACTTTTCTTACTAGCTTCACATTCGTCAGTGGAGCAAGTTGAAGTAGATGCATGTGCTTCATCATGTGCATCACGCTCATCGGCCTCATCCTCAGAATTATCATCTTCTTCAGATGCCTGTGCCTCCTGTTCATCTGATTGATCTGAAGCATCACTAGAAATTAACTTAGAATATTTTGCAGTTGAGCAATCATGCTCTTCTTGACTACCTTCAGTTCTTTCCTTTCGAATTAGAAATTTTTCCATCACCAGACCCTACAATATAAATGTAAAAAGACTACTTCACTTAAAAGTTAAAAACTATAAAGAATGTTTATCTTGTCGTTTTTTGAGGAATGGGGACGATAGATTGTTTCCATCTCAAACTATTCTACATTCCAGATGTTTTAAGTCTACGCAAATTTTTTCACTACCAGCTGTCTGTTTGTCTTCCTAAATATGTTTGTTTCAGACAATATTAGGACTTTATTTTACCAATGGTCCAATATAGGTTATAGGGGTTAGTAAGTTACTAAAATACTAATAATTAGTATACTAATTGAAAAATTATTTTTCATGATCACATTATAACTATAAGTATAAACTATAAAACCAATGCCACGTATAAAAGTATAAAACCAAAGTCACTGAAAACTCCCTGGGATAGGGCCATAGGCCACAGGGTGTATATTTGATTGAAACCTCAAACATATTAAAATGTTAAAATTTAGAAATCCATGTCATTTATTTATATCCCCCTCAAACATTTTAAAAAGTCGACCTAGTGGCTTGTACCAGGAGCCTTTGGCCATCGAACTATTAAAGATACATGCTGAAGTGTAAATACATATTCTCTTTCCTCACTGATTCACTTTTAAAGAACGGATGGTTTAGATTTCATTGCAAATTTATTGATTTAAATAACAAAAGCACATACCTGTCATACCTTTCAAATTTCAATCTCAAAGTTCTACATTTCCATAAATATTCGCAATGTTATTTGAAATAAACAACCGCTGAAACTACAAAGCAGGCGCACTCAGGGCTCATTCTGTAATTTTGTTCAGCGGTCAGCCAGACGGGAAACGAGTCTCTGCCTCTAGAATCTAGATTATATTATTTTAAATCCAACTATCCAAGCATTTTTATATACTTTATAAATTTTCATGTACACACTTTTCCATTTACAAGGACACATTCGCCTTTTACAAGGACACAAAGTGTGTAAAAAAACACGCTATTATAATGCCTGTCTCAATCATCTTACCTGAAAAAGGAAATCTTCGCTTGCTTCGAAATCACAGAAACAGCAAGCAAAGTTAGCATTCCGTAATCGTAAACACCCGAGAAGAAATACGTTATTATTACTATTATTATTAAATGTTCATTGTATATAATTCAGAAAACAATAAAGCAATCTTATATTGTTGGATTGCTCGTGTCCTGTACAGGCCGCGGTCCATCTCGACCAAACTCTATATAGTCACAGTTTTAGTAGAAACTTAGTAGTCTAATGCAAATGCTGCAATCTGATTGGCTACACTACTCGCTATCTAATAATTAACAATTAGACAACTCGCCCTCGTTGTAATTTAAAGTGCATATAAACCCAAATTCGTTTTATTCTCATTAAATTTGTCACGTCACCAGGATTCGAATGATATATATTACATCTTATTTGAAGAAAAACTCATTTTGTTAGCCCTTGCCAAACATGCCAAAAAATACGAATTTTTATTGTTTCAAAAATCATGACCGGTAGCACGGGATCTGGGTACTAGTAGTGTTGTGACGTCTATGTAGTCACGCAGATTTCAGAACTATGTTGAAACATAGTAAACATAGTGTTTTCAATACGTTGTTGCTGGCTATTCCAATACATAATCTAGCGCTGAAAAGTTGGGAATACTTCATAAATTTCTTTTGCTAACGATAAAGCGAAGAAACGAAGAAAACAATGGATGATTTCGTGAAAACTAAGCGAGCAAAGTGGGAACCAACAAAGGAGTCGCGTATTTGTTCCATACAATTTTTGCGTCAGATGATTTTCGATTTTATAAGGCCTTGCCTGGAAAGAAGATGAACTAGGAATTGCTGTGGTTCCAACAATCCATAGAAACGATCGAGGAGAAGCCGATGTCGAAAAGCCGAAAAGGAGACGCCGCCAGTTAGAAGATAAATATTATGTGCCAGCGCCGATACATTTTATGCCTTTTATATGCACTGTGTATCATGTTTCCTGCGTGGGACTAGAAGCTTTTCGCGACGCTGTAATAAGAAACATTTAATTATTTTAGAGAACAAAAATAATGTTAGAGTCACAGGCGATCGATGAGGTTCAGACATAGCTTTCGGATGTTGAAAGTAGTTTTATAGTAACCAAAGCCGGCGAAGCGCAAACGACGGCTATCTCGAGGCCTGTCAGATTCGGCTGAAAGCCTGTAACAACATATCTTCGTCGTCGTCTCGTCGACAACTTATCTTCTGTCGCTTCGCTCATTATTTCCACTTGATAATCGTATTCCGTGTTAAAATATGAACTATTAGACAAAGAATAACTCTCTGTTTGGTTTAGAATGGTGTAACGCTATCCAACAGCGTCACAAGAGTGAATATTTATGGTAAGGAACCAATGGACCATGCCTTTTGAAACAACCCGTGGAGATAGATTTCACTTTGCAGCGGAGTCCATCATTCACAGAGTCACAAGCGGTCGACGAGGTTCAGCCTTAGCTTTCGGATGTTGAAAGTGGTTTTTATATCGAAGCCGACGAAGCGCAAACGACGCTTGTCTGATTCGGCTGGATAACATATACCTCATATAAATGGCTGCAACATACTGTCGACGCGGGCCACATCTTCGACGACATTATTCTCATCTTCTGTCGCTTCTCCCACTATTTCCACTTCATAATCGTATTCCGCGTTAAAATATGAACTATTAGACGAAGAATGACTTCCTGAATTTGAATTTTACATCGGCAATACGCTTCGACAAGAGCAACGTTTCTTCACGTTTTTACTATGAAAACCATAGTAATTCTCGACCGGGAGTAAAACGAGTGACTACATAGACGTCACAAACAACTCTCGACCCAGACTCCGTACTACCGGTCATGAAATCAAAATATCCAACTTTGGGAGCTTGTAGAATATTTGTTTTTCATTTTTACTCGATCAAATAATCTGCAAAAAACCTTCTATCCATCTCCTCTTTCGTTTGAGCCAGAAACGAATTTGGGTTTATATGCACTTTAAGTCTGTTGTATTTAAATACAAGACGCCCGCTAGGCGTTAACTTGGGCTATTTTTAGGGACATGGCGCGCATATTGCGTGCGGAGATGAGTATGCATTTTTGGCATGTTAAACAGTTGGAATTAGAAAACCCGCTCACTTGTCTTATATTACAAAGGATAATTCTTAATGCACTGATTTCTGTAATCAGGCACTGAAGGCATTGTGCAGCGCTCGTTTAACGTGGGAAACTTTTAGAAGCACGAAGAAAATCAGGCGTCTATACGCAGGCTAGCCCCTCCCCCCAAATGCAGAACGCCTGACACGCAGACGAAATTTAATGTAAACACGGCAATGCTATTTTTGCTAATATCTGTTCGATTGAAGGTCTTTGTGTGTCAAAATTTATATAAAAATCAACGGCAAGGTATACGAAACATATCTGTTACGAAATTACATCGCTTTAATGGACATAAAAGCATTAAATCATCGGGTAAACGACGAATAGATCTTGAAGCCATGTCCTTTGATTTCAGAGATGAGTCTCGCTTCAATAATCGCTAATACGCATTTTCTCATATAACATCTGATCTTCACATTTTAATGACTACAGCGTTCGATTCGCCAGATTCAAGTGATCATTTCGATATAGAATTGATTTAAATCGGACAAAAACACAACGTTTCATAATGATTTAATATTACGGAGTTTCGCGGGATAAATGTCAACACAGCACAATAATATTTCCCTGTCGTTCGGCTGCCATTCTGTCTTCATGATTGATCTCTCATCTGTGTTTCTTTCATCTTGGAGAGAATCTTTGCATTAATTTGCGGGTTTACAGGTCTCGTAAATGCTTTTCAGACTGCGATTCATTGACAATAAAACTGGCCGAAATCGCTTTAATTCGCTATTTATACGCCCACGCAATAATTACATTCTCTCGACGTATAAAAACATGACGAACACACTCTCCTCGGGTAATACTATAGGTGGGCTATTATTGGGCTCGCAGGGTGTTTTGGGGACGCGTGGAGAGAATTCTAAAAAAGCGCAAGAAGCCTCTGCGGAGGAGAGTGTGACGAACACAGAAATCAAGCTGGATTTAAGACTTGTGCTCACCACAGTGGCCCAAGTAATTAATGAATTTATAGAAATGTGGAAATGTGTGCATACTACACTGGATTCATTTTGGAAATTTTATCAAAAATTAGGCTTCCCATGACTTTTGAGGCAGCACTTCCCCTTGCGATAGTAACTTCTATTTTTTAGCTGTATATTGATGTGAGTTCAATCACAGGAGCCATTGTGTTCACGCGATCAACATTCTGATCAGACACTATCTGTGTGGTATCACACACTATAAAGTAGAACACGTTGCTGTTGGCGAGTTCCGAGCATTTGATTCGGAAAGTTTCTGCATCCGGCGATTAAACGAACATCTACGAGTTACGTCATAAAACGTCATAAATCTGTGGACATACAAACATCCATGCCAAGCCCGGGCCCACCCGGGCACTGGCCCGGGAAATGCTCGTCCGTGCCCGGGCAACTATATTCATAATTTTAAAAATCTGAACTAGTGTACGGGCCAAACCACCGAACTGTACAAAGGCGAGAAAATTTTCTGTCACGCCTACACATGAATGAGAGTAGGACTTGGAACCAAGAAGGCCGTTGAGAGGACTGGTATTGAAGAATTTACATCCACGCTCCACCATCTTGAATTTCTTTCGTCACTACGGCTGGCTACTCAGGCTACCTCCTCTGCAGGCGTTTTTGGGCGAGAGCGAGAAGGGCGCGAGCAATTGCGGACGAAGAGAGAAGAAACGCCTGCCAACCAATGATTCAAGATGGTAGAAGCATTTGACGATCTTACTTATAGAGGGTTGTCCAATACTGTCGAATAGATTCCAATCGTACGATTCGTGAAATTCGTGGGTATGCGTTAGGAGGTGAACATTTTGGGATATGTAGTGGTTAAAGTGTATCTGAGAGGATAATAGTGGTATGTCTGGTGAAGAAAAAATTGTTGAGGCGGCAGTCGGAAAGTCCGTCCAATCGTCCGATTCGTCCGATCGTGACGGATCGTGAGATTGGTGAGGTTAACTAGTGTTATACTGCATGTGGCTTAGGCAGAAGAGCCTAAGAGGTACAGCCAAAAATCCGTCCAATCGTCCGATTCGTCCGATTTGTCCGATCGTGACGGATCGTGAGATTGGTGAGGTTAACTAGTGTTATACTGCATGTAGCTTAGGTAGAAGAGGTACAGCGAAAAATCCGTCGAATCGTCCGATTCGTCCGATTTGTCCGATCGTGACGGATCGTTAGATTGGTGAGGTTGACTAGTGTTATACTGCATGTGGCTTAGGTAGAAGAGGTACAGCGAAAAATCCGTCCAATCGTCCGATTCGTCCGATTTGTCCGATCGTGACGGATCGTGAGATTGGTGAGGTTGACTTAGGGCACACTACGAAGAGGTACAGCAAAAAATCCGTCCAATCGTCCGATTTGTCCGATCGTGACGGATCGTTAGATTGGTGAGGTTAACTAGTGTTATACTGCATGTGGCTTAGGTAGAAGAGGTACAGCGAAAAATTCGTCCAATCGTCCGATTCGTCCGATTTGTCCGATCGTGACGGATCGTGAGATTGGTGAGGTTAACTGAGGGCACACTGCTAGGAGGATACCTTGGCCTGTTGGCCACTGGCGCTTTGTAGACATTTAATACGATGATAATATACATTGTCGGCGCACCACGCACATCCAGCCGCACGTGTTGCAACAATAGCAAGCACATTTATAGCAACAATATGTCAATAACGTCATGTCATGCCTTGCGGAGTCGGTGCTAGTGCATGGGCATCGTTGATATGTTTTGAAAATATTGTCAGACAAGACAAACAGACGTCTCTCTCAATTGCGAGACTCCGATTACACAATCATTTTCTTAATCAACTCCATCTAACGCAACAGCCAAGAACCGCAGAGTTAGTCTGTCGAGTTAGGATTCGAGTTAGGATTCGTTTTAAAATTAAATTCAACTCGCGTTGGCAATTGCCTGACTCCTGAATATACTCCTTGTTGCACTCGTGCTAGATGTGCTTTATTGCGTATAAGAAGCGTATCCGCGTTTGGCGCGG
>JAYKKM010000020.1:600000-927767 GCA_035772405.1 Chrysogorgia sp. JL179-B06 | reverse complement strand
GCAAAAATGGCCAAATTTGGCCAAAAAGTAAAGGGGTTAACCTTAAATTTTTGACAATTTTCGACCATTTTTAACTTGTCAAAATAAGCTTAAAATATGAAAATATAGCCTAAATAATGCCTTAGGTATTAATATGAGCATAAACTAGCGTAAATTTAGTCATTTTTGGACATCCAAAAAGTTGGCAAAAATGGCCAAATTTGGCCAAAAAGTAAAGGGGTTAACCTTAACTTTTTGACGATTTTCGACCATTTTTAACTTGTCAAAATAAGCTTAAAATATGAAAATATAGCCTAAATAATGCCTTAGGTATTAATATGAGCAGAAACTAGCGTAAATTTAGTCAATTTTGGACATCCAAAAAGTTTGCAAAAATGGCCAAATTTCGCCAAAAAGTAAAGGGGTTAACCTTAACTTTTTGACGATTTTCGACTATTTTTAACTTGTCAAAATAAGCTTAAAATATGAAAATATAGCCTAAATAATGCCTTAGGTATTAATATGAGCAGAAACTAGCGTAAATTTAGTCAATTTTGGACATCCAAAAAGTTTGCAAAAATGGCCAAATTTCGCCAAAAAGTAAAGGGGTTAACCTTAACTTTTTGACGATTTTCGACCATTTTTAACTTGTCAAAATAAGCTTAAAATATGAAAATATAGCCTAAATAATGCCTTAGGTATTAATATGAGCAGAAACTAGCGTAAATTTAGTCATTTTTGGACATCCAAAAAGTTGGCAAAAATGGCCAAATTTGGCCAAAAAGTAAAGGGGTTAACCTTAACTTTTTGACGATTTTCGACCATTTTTAACTTGTCAAAATAAGCTTAAAATATGAAAATATAGCCTAAATAAAGCCTTAGGTATTAATATGAGCAGAAACTAGCGTAAATTTAGTCATTTTTGGACATCCAAAATGTTGGCAAAAATGGCCATATTTGGCCAAATAGTAAAGGGGTTAACCTTAACTTTTTGACGATTTTCGACCATTTTTAACTGTCAAAATAAGCTTAAAATATGAAAATATAGCCTAAATAATGCCTTAGGTATTAATATGAGCAGAACTAGCGTAAATTTAGTCATTTTTGGACATCCAAAAATTTGGCAAAAATGGCCAAATTTGGCCAAAAAGTAAAGGGGTTAACCTTAACTTTTTGACGATTTTCGACCATTTTTAACTTGTCAAAATAAGCTTAAAATATGAAAATATAGCCTAAATAATGCATTAGGTATTAATATGATCAAAACTAGCGTAATTTAGTCATTTTTGGACATCCAAAAAGTTGGCAAAAATGGCCAAAAAGTAAAGGGGTTAACCTTAACTTTTTGACGATTTTCGACCATTTTTAACTTGTCAAAATAAGCTTAAAATATGAAAATATAGCCTAAATAATGCCTTAGGTATTAATATGAGCAGAAACTAGCGGAAATTTAGTCATTTTTGGACATCCAAAAAGTTGGCAAAAATGGCCAAATTTGGCCAAAAAAGTAAAGGGGTTAACCTTAAACTTTTTTTGACGATTTTCGACCATTTTTAACTTGTCAAAATAAGCTTAAAATAAGAAAATATAGGCTAAATCATGCCTTAGGTATTAATATGAGCAGAAACTAGCGTATATTTAGTCATTATTGGACATCCAAAAAGTTGGCAAAAATGGCCAAATTTGGCCCAAAAAGTAAAGGGGTTTAACCTTAACTTTTTGACGATTTTCGTCCGTTTTTTTACCTTGTCAAAATAAGCTTATAAATATGAAAATATAGCCTAAATAATGCCTTAGGTATTAAGGTGAGCAGAAACTAGCGTATATTTAGTCATTTTTGGACATCTAAACAGTTGGCAAAAATGGCCAAATTTGGCCAAAAAGTAATGGGGTTAACCTTAACATTTTGACGATTTTCGACCCTTTTAAAAAACTTTGTCAAAATAAGCTTAAAATATGAAAATATAGCCTAAATAATGCCTTAGGTATTACTATGAGCAGAAACATAGCGAATATTTTGGTTTTTAGTCCATTTGTGGACATCCAAAAAGTTGGGAAAAATGGCCAAATTTGGCCAAAAAAGTAAAAAGGGGTTAACCTTAACTTTTTGACGATTTTCGACCATTTTTAACTTGTTCAAAATAAGCTTAAAAATATGAAAAATATAGCCTACATAAGGCGCCCTTAGGTATTAATATGAGCAGAAACTAGCGTATATTTAGTCATTTTTGGACATCCAAAAAGTTGGCAAAAATGGCCAAATTTGCCCAAAAAGTAAAGGGGTTAAACCTTAACTTAATTTGACGATTTTCGACCGTTTTTAACTTGTCAAAATATGCATTAAACTATGAAAATATAAGCCTAAATAATGCCTTAGGTATTAATGTGAGCAAGAAACAAGCGTATATTATTTTGGTCATTTTTGGGACATCTAAACATTTGGCAAAAATGGCCAATTTTGGCCAAAAAGTAAAGGGGTTAACCTTAACTTTTTTGACGATTTTCGACCCTTTTTAACTTGTCAAAATAAGCTTAAAATAAGAAAATAAAAGCCTAAATAATGCCTTTAGGTATTAATATGATCAGAAACTAGCGTAGATTTAGTCATATTGTGGACATCCAAAAATTGGCAAAAATGGCCAAATTTGGGCAAAAAGTAAAGGGGTTTAAACTTAACTTTTTGACGATTTTCGACCATTTTTAACTTTGGCACAATAAGCTTAAAATATGAAAATATAGCCTAAATAATGCCTTAGGTTATTAATATGAGCAGAAACTAAGCGTATATTTTAGTTGATTTTTGGACATCCAAAAAGTTGGCAGAAAGAGAGAGAAAATGGCCAAATTTGAACAAAAAAGTAAAGGGGTGAACCTTAACTTTTTGACGATTTTCGACCCTTTTTTACGTGTCAAAATAAGCTTAAAATATGAAAATATAGCCTAAATAAATGCCTTTAGGTATTAAAATATGAGCAGAAACGAGCGTATAATTAGTCATTTTTGGACATCCAAAAAGTTGGCAAAAATGGCTAAATTTGGCCAAAAAGTATTAAAGGGGTTAACCTTAACTTTTTGACGATTTTCGACCGTTTTTTAACTTGTCAAAAATACAGCTTACAATATGAAAATATAGCCCTAAAATAAAATTGCCTTCGGTATTAATATGAGCAGAAGAAACAACTAGCGTATATTTAGTCATTTTTGGGACATCCTAAAACATTTGGCAAAAGATGGCCAAATTTGGCCAAAAAGTAAAGGGGTTAAACCTTAACTTTTTGACGATTTTCGACCCCTTTTTAACTTTGTCAAAAATAAGCTTAAGATATGAAAATATAGGCTTATATAATGCCATGTTAGGTATTAATATGAGCCAGAAACTAGCGTATATTTTAAGTCATTTTTTGGACATCCCAAAAAGTTGGCGAAAAATGGCTAAACTTTGGCCAAAAAGTAAAGGGGTTTAACTTATAACTTTTTTGACGATTTTCGACCGTTTTTTTTAACTTGTCAAAAAAAAGCTTATTAAAAATATGAAAATATAAGCCTACCTAAATACTGCCTTAGGTATTAATATGCAGCAGAAACTAGCGTATATATTAGTCATTTTTGGACATCCAAAAAGTTGGCAAAAATGGCCAAATTTGGCCAAAAAGTAAAGGGGTTAACTTAACCTTAACTTTTTGACGATTTTCGTACCGTTTTGTTTTTAACATGTCAAAAATAAGCTTAAAATATGAAAATATAGCCTAAATAATGCCTTAGGTATTAATATGAGCAGGAAACTAGCGTTATATTTAGTCATTTTTCTTTGGAACATCCAAAAAGTTGGCAAAAAATGGCCAAATTTGGCCAAAAAGTAAAGGGGTTAACCTTAACTTTTTGACGATTTTTCGGGACCATTTTTAACTTGTCAAAATTAAAAACGGCCCCTTAAAAATATGGAAAAATATAGCCTTAAAATAATGCCTTAGGTATTAATATGAGCAGAAACTAGCGTATATTTAGTCCCATTTTTGGACATCCAAAAAAGTTTTGGCAAAAAATAGGGCCAAATTTGGCCAAAAAGTAAAGGGGTTAAAACCTTAACTTTTTGACGATTTTTTGACCCTTTTAAACTTGTCAAAAATAAGCTTTAAATATATGAATAATATAGCCTAAAAAATGCCTTAGGTATTAATATGAAGCAGAAAACTAGCGTATATTTAGTCATTTTTGGACATCCAAAAAGTTGGCAAAAATGGCCAAATTTGGCCAAAAAGTAAAGGGGTTAACCTTAACTGTATTGGATCGATTTTCGACCCTTTTTAACTTGTTCAAAATAAGCATAAAATATGAAAAATATAGCCTAAATAATGCCTTGGGTATTAATATGAGCAGAAACTAGCGTATATTTAGTCATTTTTTGGACCATCCAAAAAAAGGGTTGGCAAAAATGGCCAAATTTGGGCAAAAAAGTAACAGGGGTTATAACCTTAACTTTTTGGACGATTTTCGACCATTTTAACTTGTCAAAATAAGCATGTAAAATATGAAAATATAGGCTAAATAAATGCCTTACGGTTTATTAATATGAGCAGAAAAACTAGCGTATATTATTAGTCATTTTTGGACATCCAAAAAGTTGGCAAAAATGGCCAAAAATTTGGCCCATAAAGTAAAAGGGGTTAACCTTAACTTTTTGGACGAATTTTCGACCGTTTTTAACTTGTCAAAATAAGCTTATTATGAAAATATAGCCTAAATAATGCCTTAGGTATTAATGTGAGCAGAAAACTAGGGGGCGTATTATTTAGTCATTTTTGGACATCTAAAACATTTGGCAAAATATGGCCAAATTTGGCCAAAAAGTAAAAGGGGTTAACCTTAACTTTTTGACGATTTTCGACCCTTTTTTTTAACTTGTCAAAATAAGCTTAAAAATATGAACAATATTAGCCTAAATAATGCCTTTAGGTATTAATATGAAGCAGAAACCTAGCGGTATATTTTAGTCATTTTGAGGACATCCAAAAAGTTGGGAAAAATGGCCAAATTTGGCCAAAAACGTAAAAGGGGTTTAACCTAAACTTTTTGACGATTTTTCGACCATTTTTAATCTTGTCAAAATAAGCTTTAAAAAATATGAAAATATAGCCTAAATAATGCCTTAGTTGATTAATATGAGCAGAAACTAGGCGTTAAATAATTTAGTCATTTTTTCGGTACATCCAAAAAGTTGGCAAAAATGGCCAAATTTGGCCAAAAAAGTAAAGGGTTAACCTTAACGTTTTTGAACGATTTTCGACCGTTTTTAACTTGTCAAAATAAGCTTAACATATGAAAATATAGCCTAAATAATGCCTTAGGTATTATTGTGAGCAGAAACTAGCGTATATTATAGTCATTTTTGGACATCTAAACATTTGGCAAAAAATGGCCAAATTTGGCCAAAAAAGTAAAGGGTTTAACCTTAACTTGTTTGGACGGATTTTCGACCCTTTTTAACTTGTCAAAATAAGCTTAAGAATTATGAAAATATAGCCTAAATAATGCCTTAGGTATTAATATGAGCAGAAAACTAGCGTATAATAAGTCCATTTGTTGGACATCCAAAAAGTTTGGCAAAAATGGCCAAATTTGGCCAAAAAGTTAAAGGGGTTTAACCTTAACTTTTTGACGAGTTTTCGACCATTTTAACTTGTCAAAATTACGCTTAAAAATATGAAAATATAGCCTAAATAATGCCTTAGGTGATTTAATATGAGCAGCAAAGCTAGCGTATAATTTAGTGAGTTTTGGACATCCAAAAAAGTTGGCAAAAAATATGGCCAAATTTGAACAAAAAGTAAAGGGGTTAACCTTAACCTTTTTGACGATTTTCGACCCTTTTTAACTTGTCAAAATAAGCTTAAAATATGAAATATAGCCTAAATAATGCCTTAGGTATTAATATGAGCAGAAACTAGCGTATATTTAGTCATTTTTGGACATCCAAAAAGTTGGCAAAAATGGCTAAATTTGGCCAAAAAGTAAAGGGGTTAACTAACTTTTTGACGATTTTCGACCGTTTTTAACTTGTCAAAATAAGCTTAAAATATGAAAAATATAGCCTAAATAATGCCTTAGGTATTAATATGAGCAGAAACTAGCGTATATTTAGTCATTTTTGGACATCTAAAACATTTGGCAAAAATGGCCAAATTTGGCAAAAAAGTAAAGGGGTTAACCTTAACTTTTTGACGATTTTCGACCATTTTAACTTGTCAAAATAAGCTTTAAAATATGAAAATATAGGCTAAATAATGCCTTAGGTATTAATATGAGCAGAAACTAGCGTATATTTAGTCATTTTTTGGACATCCAAAAAGTTGGCAAAAATGGCCAAATTTGGCCAAAAAGTAAAGGGGTTAACCTTAACTTTTTGACGATTTTCGACCGTTTTTAACTTGTCAAAATAAGCTTAAAATATGAAAATATAGCCTAAATAATGCCTTAGGTTATTAATATGAGCAGAAACTAGCGTTATTTAGTCATTTTTGGACATCCAAAAAAGTTGGCAAAAATGGCCAAATTTGGCCAAAAAGTAAAGGGGTTAACCTTAAACTTTTTGACGATTTTCGACCATTTTAACTTGTCAAAATAAGCTTAAAATATGAAAATATAGCCTAAATAATGCCTTAGGTATTAAGATGAGCAGAAACTAGCGTATATTTAGTCAATTTTGGACATCCAAAAAGTTGGCAAAATGGCCAAATTTGGCCAAAAAGTAAAGGGGTTAACCTTAACTTTTTGACGATTTTTGACCCTTTTTTAACTTGTCAAAATAAGCTTAAAATATGAAAATATAGCCTAAATAATGCCTTAGGTATTAATATGAGCAGAAACTAAAGCGTATATTAAGTTCATTTTTGGACATCCAAAAAGTTGGCAAAAATGGCCAAATTTGGCCAAAAAGTAAAGGGGTTAACCTTAACTTTTTGACGATTTTCGACCCTTTTTAACTTGTCAAAATAAGCTTAAAATATGAAAATATAGCCTAAATAATGCCTTGGGTATTAATATGAGCAGAAACTAGCGTATATTTAGTCATTTTTGGACATCCAAAAAGTTGGCAAAAATGGCCAAATTTGGGCAAAAAGTAAAGGGGTTAACCTTAACTTTTTGACGATTTTCGACCATTTTAACTTGTCAAAATAAGCTTAAAATATGACAATATAGGCTAAATAATGCCTTAGGTATTAATATGAGCAGAAACTAGCGTATATTTAGTCATTTGTGGACATCCAAAAAGTTGGCAAAAATGGCCAAATTTGGCCAAAAAGTAAAGGGGTTAACCTTAACTTTTTGACGATTTTCGACCATTTTAACTTGTCAAAATAAGCTTAAAATATGAAAATATAGCCTAAATAATGCCTTAGGTATTAATATGAGCAGAAACTAGCGTATATTTAGTGATTTTTGGACATCCAAAAAGTTGGCAAAAATGGCCAAATTTGAACAAAAAGTAAAGGGGTTAACCTTAACTTTTTGACGATTTTCGACCCTTTTTAACTTGTCAAAATAAGCTTAAAATATGAAAATATAGCCTAAATAATGCCTTAGGTATTAATATGAGCAGAAACTAGCGTATATTTAGTCATTTTTGGACATCCAAAAAGTTGGCAAAAATGGCTAAATTTGGCCAAAAAGTAAAGGGGTTAACCTTAACTTTTTGACGATTTTCGACCGTTTTTAACTTGTCAAAATAAGCTTAAAATATGAAAATATAGCCTAAATAATGCCTTAGGTATTAATATGAGCAGAAACTAGCGTATATTTAGTCATTTTTGGACATCTAAACATTTGGCAAAAATGGCCAAATTTGGCCAAAAAGTAAAGGGGTTAACCTTAACTTTTTGACGATTTTCGACCCTTTTTAACTTGTCAAAATAAGCTTAAAATATGAAAATATAGGCTAAATAATGCCTTAGGTATTAATATGAGCAGAAACTAGCGTATATTTAGTCATTTTTGGACATCCAAAAAGTTGGCAAAAATGGCCAAATTTGGCCAAAAAATAAAGGGGTTAACCTTAACTTTTTGACGATTTTCGACCGTTTTTAACTTGTCAAAATAAGCTTAAAATATGAAAATATAGCCTAAATAATGCCTTAGGTATTAATATGAGCAGAAACTAGCGTATATTTAGTCATTTTTGGACATCCAAAAAGTTGGCAAAAATGGCCAAATTTGGCCAAAAAGTAAAGGGGTTAACCTTAACTTTTTGACGATTTTCGACCATTTTAACTTGTCAAAATAAGCTTAAAATATGAAAATATAGCCTAAATAATGCCTTAGGTATTAATATGAGCAGAAACTAGCGTATATTTAGTCATTTTTGGACATCCAAAAAGTTGGCAAAAATGGCCAAATTTGGCCAAAAAGTAAAGGGGTTAACCTTAACTTTTTGACGATTTTTGACCCTTTTTAACTTGTCAAAATAAGCTTAAAATATGAAAATATAGCCTAAATAATGCCTTAGGTATTAATATGAGCAGAAACTAGCGTATATTTAGTCATTTTTGGACATCCAAAAAGTTGGCAAAAATGGCCAAATTTGGGCAAAAAGTAAAGGGGTTAACCTTAACTTTTTGACGATTTTCGACCATTTTAACTTGTCAAAATAAGCTTAAAATATGACAATATAGGCTAAATAATGCCTTAGGTATTAATATGAGCAGAAACTAGCGTATATTTAGTCATTTTTGGACATCCAAAAAGTTGGCAAAAATGGCCAAATTTGGCCAAAAAGTAAAGGGGTTAACCTTAACTTTTTGACGATTTTCGACCGTTTTTAACTTGTCAAAATAAGCTTAAAATATGAAAATATAGCCTAAATAATGCCTTAGGTATTAATGTGAGCAGAAACTAGCGTATATTTAGTCATTTTTGGACATCTAAACATTTGGCAAAAATGGCCAAATTTGGCCAAAAAGTAAAGGGGTTAACCTTAACTTTTTGACGATTTTCGACCCTTTTTAACTTGTCAAAATAAGCTTAAAATATGAAAATATAGCCTAAATAATGCCTTAGGTATTAATATGAGCAGAAACTAGCGTATATTTAGTCATTTGTGGACATCCAAAAAGTTGGCAAAAATGGCCAAATTTGGCCAAAAAGTAAAGGGGTTAACCTTAACTTTTTGACGATTTTCGACCATTTTTAACTTGTCAAAATAAGCTTAAAATATGAAAATATAGCCTAAATAATGCCTTAGGTATTAATATGAGCAGAAACTAGCGTATATTTAGTCATTTTTGGACATCCAAAAAGTTGGCAAAAATGGCCAAATTTGAACAAAAAGTAAAGGGGTTAACCTTAACTTTTTGACGATTTTCGACCCTTTTTAACTTGTCAAAATAAGCTTAAAATATGAAAATATAGCCTAAATAATGCCTTAGGTATTAATATGAGCAGAAACTAGCGTATTTAGTCATTTTTGGACATCCAAAAAGTTGGCAAAAATGGCTAAATTTGGCCAAAAAGTAAAGGGGTTAACCTTAACTTTTTGACGATTTTCGACCGTTTTTAACTTGTCAAAATAAGCTTAAAATATGAAAATATAGCCTAAATAATGCCTTAGGTATTAATATGAGCAGAAACTAGCGTATATTTAGTCATTTTTGGACATCTAAACATTTGGCAAAAATGGCCAAATTTGGCCAAAAAGTAAAGGGGTTAACCTTAACTTTTTGACGATTTTCGACCATTTTTAACTTGTCAAAATAAGCTTAAAATATGAAAATATAGCCTAAATAATGCCTTAGGTATTAATATGAGCAGAAACTAGCGTATATTTAGTCATTTTTGGACATCCAAAAAGTTGGCAAAAATGGCCAAATTTGGCCAAAAAGTAAAGGGGTTAACCTTAACTTTTTGACGATTTTCGACCGTTTTTAACTTGTCAAAATAAGCTTAAAATATGAAAATATAGCCTAAATAATGCCTTAGGTATTAATATGAGCAGAAACTAGCGTATATTTAGTCATTTTTGGACATCCAAAAAGTTGGCAAAAAATGGCCAAATTTGGCCAAAAAGTAAAGGGGTTAACCTTAACTTTTTGACGATTTTCGACCATTTTAACTTGTCAAAATAAGCTTAAAATATGAAAATATAGCCTAAATAATGCCTTAGGTATTAATATGAGCAGAAACTAGCGTATATTTAGTCATTTTTGGACATCCAAAAAGTTGGCAAAAATGGCCAAATTTGGCCAAAAAGTAAAGTGGTTAACCTTAACTTTTTGACGATTTTTGACCCTTTTTAACTTGTCAAAATAAGCTTAAAATATGAAAATATAGCCTAAATAATGCCTTAGGTATTAATATGAGCAGAAACTAGCGTATATTTAGTCATTTTTGGACATCTAAACATTTGGCAAAAATGGCCAAATTTGGCCAAAAAGTAAAGGGGTTAACCTTAACTTTTTGACGATTTTCGACCATTTTAACTTGTCAAAATAAGCTTAAAATATGAAAATATAGGCTAAATAATGCCTTAGGTATTAATATGAGCAGAAACTAGCGTATATTTAGTCATTTTTGGACATCCAAAAAGTTGGCAAAAATGGCCAAATTTGGCCAAAAAGTAAAGGGGTTAACCTTAACTTTTTGACGATTTTCGACCGTTTTTAACTTGTCAAAATAAGCTTAAAATATGAAAATATAGCCTAAATAATGCCTTAGGTATTAATATGAGCAGAAACTAGCGTATATTTAGTCATTTTTGGACATCTAAACATTTGGCAAAAATGGCCAAATTTGGCCAAAAAGTAAAGGGGTTAACCTTAACTTTTTGACGATTTTTGACCCTTTTTAACTTGTCAAAATAAGCTTAAAATATGAAAATATAGCCTAAATAATGCCTTAGGTATTAATATGAGCAGAAACTAGCGTATATTTAGTCATTTTTGGACATCCAAAAAGTTGGCAAAAATGGCCAAATTTGGCCAAAAAGTAAAGGGGTTAACCTTAACTTTTTGACGATTTTTGACCCTTTTTAACTTGTCAAAATAAGCTTAAAATATGAAAATATAGCCTAAATAATGCCTTAGGTATTAATATGAGCAGAAACTAGCGTATATTTAGTCATTTGTGGACATCCAAAAAGTTGGCAAAAAATGGCCAAATTTGGCCAAAAAGTAAAGGGGTTAACCTTAACTTTTTGACGATTTTCGACCCTTTTTAACTTGTCAAAATAAGCTTAAAATATGAAAATATAGCCTAAATAATGCCTTGGGTATTAATATGAGCAGAAACTAGCGTATATTTAGTCATTTTTGGACATCCAAAAAGTTGGCAAAAATGGCCAAATTTGGCCAAAAAGTAAAGGGGTTAACCTTAACTTTTTGACGATTTTCGACTATTTTAACTTGTCAAAATAAGCTTAAAATATGAAAATATAGCCTAAATAATGCCTTAGGTATTAATATGAGCAGAAACTAGCGTATATTTAGTCATTTTTGGACATCCAAAAAGTTGGCAAAAATGGCCAAATTTGAACAAAAACTAAAGGGGTTAACCTTAACTTTTTGACGATTTTCGACCATTTTTAACTTGTCAAAATAAGCTTAAAATATGAAAATATAGCCTAGATAATGCCTTAGGTATTAATATGAGCAGAAACTAGCGTATATTTAGTCATTTTTGGACATCCAAAAAGTTGGCAAAAATGGCCAAATTTGGCCAAAAAGTAAAGGGGTTAACCTTAACTTTTTGACGATTTTCGACCATTTTTAACTTGTCAAAATAAGCTTAAAATATGAAAATATAGCCTAAATAATATGAGCAGAAACTATCATATATTTAGTCATTTTTGGACATCCAAAAAGTTGGCAAAAATGGCCAAATTTGGCCAAAAAGTAAAGGGGTTAACCTTAACTTTTTGACGATTTTCGACCCTTTTTAACTTGTCAAAATAAGCTTAAAATATGAAAATATAGCCTAAATAATGCCTTAGGTATTAATATGAGCAGAAACTAGCGTATATTTAGTCATTTGTGGACATCCAAAAAGTTGGCAAAAATGGCCAAATTTGGCCAAAAAGTAAAGGGGTTAACCTTAACTTTTTGACGATTTTCGACCATTTTAACTTGTCAAAATAAGCTTAAAATATGAAAATATAGCCTAAATAATGCCTTAGGTATTAATATGAGCAGAAACTAGCGTATATTTAGTCATTTTTGGACATCCAAAAAGTTGGCAAAAATGGCCAAATTTGAACAAAAAGTAAAGGGGTTAACCTTAACTTTTTGACGATTTTCGACCCTTTTTAACTTGTCAAAATAAGCTTAAAATATGAAAATATAGCCTAAATAATGCCTTAGGTATTAATATGAGCAGAAACTAGCGTATATTTAGTCATTTTTGGACATCCAAAAAGTTGGCAAAAATGGCTAAATTTGGCCAAAAAGTAAAGGGGTTAACCTTAACTTTTTGACGATTTTCGACCGTTTTTAACTTGTCAAAATAAGCTTAAAATATGAAAATATAGCCTAAATAATGCCTTAGGTATTAATATGAGCAGAAACTAGCGTATATTTAGTCATTTTTGGACATCTAAACATTTGGCAAAAATGGCCAAATTTGGCCAAAAAGTAAAGGGGTTAACCTTAACTTTTTGACGATTTTCGACCCATTTTAACTTGTCAAAATAAGCTTAAAATATGAAAATATAGGCTAAATAATGCCTTAGGTATTAATATGAGCAGAAACTAGCGTATATTTAGTCATTTTTGGACATCCAAAAAGTTGGCAAAAATGGCCAAATTTGGCCAAAAAGTAAAGGGGTTAACCTTAACTTTTTGACGATTTTCGACCGTTTTTAACTTGTCAAAATAAGCTTAAAATATGAAAATATAGCCTAAATAATGCCTTAGGTATTAATATGAGCAGAAACTAGCGTATATTTAGTCATTTTTGGACATCCAAAAAGTTGGCAAAAATGGCCAAATTTGGCCAAAAAGTAAAGGGGTTAACCTTAACTTTTTGACGATTTTCGACCATTTTAAACTTGTCAAAATAAGCTTAAAATATGAAAATATAGCCTAAATAATGCCTTAGGTATTAATATGAGCAGAAACTAGCGTATATTTAGTCATTTTTGGACATCCAAAAAGTTGGCAAAAAATGGCCAAATTTGGCCAAAAAGTAAAGGGGTTAACCTTAACTTTTTTGACGATTTTCGACCGTTTTTAACTTGTCAAAATAAGCTTAAAATATGAAAATATAGCCTAAATAATGCCTTAGGTATTAATATGAGGCAGAAACTAGCGTTATATTTAGTCATTTTTTGGACATCTAAACATTTGGCAAAAATGGCCAAATTTGGCCAAAAAGTAAAGGGGTTAACCTTAACTTTTTGACGATTTTCGACCCTTTTTAACTTGTCAAAATAAGCTTAAAATATGAAAATATAGGCTAAATAATGCCTTAGGTATTAATATGAGCAGAAACTAGCGTATATTTAGTCATTTGTGGACATCCAAAAAGTTGGCAAAAATGGCCAAATTTGGCCAAAAAGTAAAGGGTTAACCTTAACTTTTTGACGATTTTCGACCATTTTTAACTTGTCAAAATAAGCTTAAAATATGAAAATATAGCCTAAATAATGCCTTAGGTATTAATATGAGCAGAAACTAGCGTATATTTAGTCATTTTTGGACATCCAAAAAGTTGGCAAAAATGGCCAAATTTGAACAAAAAGTAAAGGGGTTAACCTTAACTTTTTGACGATTTTCGACCCTTTTTAACTTGTCAAAATAAGCTTAAAATATGAAAATATAGCCTAAATAATGCCTTAGGTATTAATATGAGCAGAAACTAGCGTATATTTAGTCATTTTTGGACATCCAAAAAGTTGGCAAAAATGGCCAAATTTGGCCAAAAAGTAAAGGGGTTAACCTTAACTTTTTGACGATTTTCGACCGTTTTTAACTTGTCAAAATAAGCTTAAAATATGAAAATATAGCCTAAATAATGCCTTAGGTATTAATATGAGCAGAAACTAGCGTATATTTAGTCATTTTTGGACATCTAAACATTTGGCAAAAATGGCCAAATTTGGCCAAAAAGTAAAGGGGTTAACCTTAACTTTTTGACGATTTTCGACCATTTTAACTTGTCAAAATAAGCTTAAAATATGAAAATATAGGCTAAATAATGCCTTAGGTATTAATATGAGCAGAAACTAGCGTATATTTAGTCATTTTTGGACATCCAAAAAGTTGGCAAAAATGGCCAAATTTGGCCAAAAAGTAAAGGGGTTAACCTTAACTTTTTGACGATTTTCGACCGTTTTTAACTTGTCAAAATAAGCTTAAAATATGAAAATATTAGCCTAAATAATGCCTTAGGTATTAATATGAGCAGAAACTAGCGTATATTTAGTCATTTTTGGACATCTAAACATTTGGCAAAAATGGCCAAATTTGGCCAAAAAGTAAAGGGGTTAACCTTAACTTTTTGACGATTTTCGACCATTTTAACTTGTCAAAATAAGCTTAAAATATGAAAATATAGGCTAAATAATGGCCTTAGGTATTAATATGAGGCAGAAACTAGCGTATATTTAGTCATTTTTGGACATCCAAAAAGTTGGCAAAAATGGCCAAATTTGGCCAAAAAGTAAAGGGGTTAACCTTAACTTTTTGACGGATTTTCGACCGTTTTTTAACTTGTCAAAATAAGCTTAAAATATGAAAATATAGCCTAAATAATTGCCTTAGGTATTAATATGAGCAGAAACTAGCGTATATTTAGTCATTTTTGGACATCTAAACATTTGGCAAAAATGGCCAAATTTGGCCAAAAAGTAAAGGGGTTAACCTTAACTTTTTGACGATTTTTGACCCTTTTTAACTTGTCAAAATAAGCTTAAAATATGAAAATATAGCCTAAATAATGCCTTAGGTATTAATATGAGCAGAAACTAGCGTATATTTAGTCATTTTTGGACATCCAAAAAGTTGGCAAAAATGGCCAAATTTGGCCAAAAAGTAAAGGGGTTAACCTTAACTTTTTGACGATTTTCGACTATTTTAACTTGTCAAAATAAGCTTAAAATATGAAAATATAGCCTAAATAATGCCTTAGGTATTAATATGAGCAGAAACTAGCGTATATTTAGTCATTTTTGGACATCCAAAAAGTTGGCTAAAAATGGGCCAAATTTTGAACAAAAAGTAAAGGGGTTAACCTTAACTTTTTGACGATTTTCGACCCTTTTTTAACTTGTCAAAATAAGCTTAAAATAAGAAAAATATAGCCTAAATAATGCCTTAGGTATTAATATGAGCAGAAACTAGCGTATATTTAGTCATTTTCGGACATCGAAAAAGTTGCCAAATTTGGCCAAAAAGTAAAGGGGTTAACCTTAACTTTTTGACGATTTTCGACCATTTTTAACTTGTCAAAATAAGCTTAAAATATGAAAATATAGCCTAAATAATGCCTTAGGTATTAATATGAGCAGAAACTAGCGTATATTTAGTCATTTTTGGACATCGAAAAAGTTGGCAAAAATGGCCAAATTTGAACAAAAAGTAAAGGGGTTAACCTTAACTTTTTGACGATTTTCGACCATTTTTAACTTGTCAAAATAAGCTTAAAATATGAAAATATAGCCTAAATAATATGAGCAGAAACTATCATATATTTAGTCATTTTTGGACATCCAAAAAGTTGGCAAAAATGGCAAAATTTGGTCAAAATGTAAAGGGGTTAACCTTAACTTTTTGACGATTTTCGACCCTTTTTAACTTGTCAAAATAAGCTTAAAATATGAAAATATAGCCTAAATAATGCCTTAGGTATTAATATGAGCAGAAACTAGCGTATATTTAGTCATTTTTGGACATCCAAAAAGTTGGCAAAAATGGGCAAATTTGGCCAAAAAGTAAAGGGGTTAACCTTAACTTTTTGACGATTTTCGACCATTTTTAACTTGTCAAACTAAGCTTAAAATATGAAAATATAGCCTAAATAATGCCGTGCTAGTTTCTGCTCTATTAACATCTAAGGCATTATTAACTGTGCGTTACGCACATGTGCTTAACGTAGGTGAATGTCTTCTAATTTGGTAATGTTTACTTGTTTTGAGAAGTTAAAAGTAATGAACAGGAACAGGTAGCCCAAGACCATATTATGAGAAATATTACAAGCTTAGGGTACCTGTGCCACGAGGTCTCATGTAATAATGTTATGATAGTTTTGAACTTCCTGTTTTACATCAATAATCAACAAGGTCTTCTCTCATTTCTTTTTTACAAACAAAAAACAACGGGAATATTTTTAAATATACAATGCCAAAAGTTACTTTATTGCTGATAATAATCTCTTATTTGCTTCTATACTTACACTAAAAATGATAACCATATTACAGTTGTCAAATTCAAAAAATATGAGTTTGCATAATTGCTTAAAAGCTTGAGTTAACACCATCATTCAGAAAGCAAATATCTCCATATTTTTGAAGAAAGTCTATGCAAAATCCAATGGACAACATCAATTTCTATCTTCATTTCTTTACTCTGATTCAATCAATCTGAAACAAACAAGACCAATAAATCCAACAGCAAATGATTTTAATAATTTTTCATATTTTAAGCTTATTTCGAAAAGCTAAAAATGGTCGAAAATCGTCATAAAGTTAAGGTTAACCCCTTTACTTTTTGTCCAAATTTGGCCATTTTTGCTAAATCTTTGGATGTCTAAAATTGACTAAATTTACGCTAGTTTCTGTTCATATTAATATCTAAGGCATTATTTATGCTATATTTTCATATTTTAAGCTTATTTTGACAAGTTAAAAATGGTCGAAAATCGTCAAAAAGTTAAGGTTAACCCCTTTACTTTTTGTCCAAATTTGGCCATTTTTGCCAACTTTTTGGATGTCCAAAAATGACTAAATTTACGCTAGTTTCTGCTCATTAATATCTACGGAATTATTTAGGCTAATGTTTCATATTTTAAGCTTATTTAGACAATTTAAAAATGGTCGAAAATCGTCTAAAAGTTAAGGTTTACCCCTGATTCGAAAACACCTCGAACAACACACTTCTCGGCGTTTTCAAATCAGATTATAAGCGCCAGTGGTAGGGTTTATCACTATTAACATGTACGATATATTACACCGTGTATGATATATTACATCCAAGGCACAATTATTTATGAAAAATATCTATATTTTTATTAAATATCTATATTATTTCTATACATAAAGAAAATGAAACATGTTATGTGTAGTCTACTACAAATGTTGGTTTTCAAAATGATAACCAGATAAGACAAATATTATAAAACTATAATCTTATTGATTTATACTTTACCAGAACAATTTTTTAAATTTACGGTTCTTCTCATTCGCTTTATTCCCAGGAGGTAACAGTTGGTTTTTTTTAATAATTTCAAGGGCTCCGTTTGTGTTTCCTAAAAGAAGACATTTTAAACACATTTTCGCTAAATTTAAAGTGTCTATCGGGGGGGTTGGGGATTTTACATATTCCTAATCTTTGGGTTCTACCATGGATAGTAGAAAGACTGGATAGGAAACTAATATCACGTGTGACGTTTACAGCGTGCTGATTGGTTAAGGCACCAGTTGATCGCGTGTAAACCTAGTTGAAAATTGTGACGTCATAAAATCTCCATAAATTGCAACTTTTAGCAATAATACAGCTAAAAATGATAGTCAAACTACCAAAAAGTGTGATAACGCCACTTTACGATGGAATATCCGACTACCATTACTCGTTTTAGGCGAAAAGTTCCAACTTTAGACGGTAAAAACGCGTCGCAAATTTCGACTAAAATAACGGTAGTTTTTGCGACGCCAGTTTCTTCACAACAAAAAGAAAACAGCTGAAACAAAGACGAACAACATTTACCTCGAACACTTAGTCGTGGCTTAGGCAGGTTTGTGAGACGATGAAACTTTTTGGAATCTCAATATAGCTAGCTAAATACGAAAATATGGAGAAGTCAAGGAGAAACTCGGCAAAATCTGCATACTCGTGACATCTTCGTGATATCACGATTTTCAACTAGGTTTTCACGCTGACGTCAGCTAGTTTCATATCCAGTCGTTTTATTATCCATGGTTCTACCAAGACGAAATGTAATACGTTCGAAAATTCGTAAGTACCAAAAGAAGGAATGACCTACAACGACCTACAACGACCTACAACGACTTACAACGAGCTATGATGACCTACAACGAGCTACAACGACACACAACGAGCTACAACGGTATACTGTACAACGACCTACAACGAGCTACAACGACCTACCAGCTACGAGGACCTATAACGACCTACAACGATCTACAACGACCTACAACTATCTACAACGATCTACAACGACCTACAACGAGCTACAACGACCTGTAATGACCTACAACGACCTACAACGAGCTACGATGACCTACGATGACCTACAACGAGCTACGATGACCTACGATGACCTACAACGACCTACGATGACCTACGATGACCTACAACGAGCTACGATGACCTACAACGACCTACGATGACCTACGATGACCTACAGCGACCTACGATGACCTACGATGACCTACGATGACCTACAACGACCTACGATGAGCTACAACGAGCTACGATGACCTACAACGACCTACCACGAGCTACGATGACCTACAACAAGCAAAGATGACCTGTAACGATATATTAGATCATTATAACAGTCACTAGAAATACGTTCCGCAATAACCCTCCGACAAGTTATTTTACAATTCTTCTCAAGAAATTCCAAAGATCACAAATATTTAAAATCTCCAAAGCCCAGATGGGTACTTTAAAATGGGAGAAGGTTAACCGCTGTACTTTTTGGCGAAATTTACAATGTGTCAATTTGAAAGTTTGACCATTTTTTATCTTTCAAATTATGTGAAAGATTTAGGTCAAATTATACCACTAACTCACTAAGCACTCACACCAGAGACGCTAGAGCTTCTTATTTGGCCTAAATTTTCATATTTTTCACAGGTAAAATGTAAAGGTTAACCTCTTTGGCATTTTGGAAGTTCAAGGTGGTCTTGTACAAAATTTTTCAAAAAAATCAAATTTTCAAAACTACAAAATTATTAACTTCTTATTAACCGAGAGCGCGGTCATTACGGGAAAATATCAGACCGAGGTCTTGACAGTACGGACCGAGCCCGTAGGGCGAGGTTCGTACATAAAAGACCGAGGTCTGATATTGTACCGTAATGACCAAGCGGTCGAGGTTAATTATATGGCATGGCTTTTTTAAACAACATACTTTACATACGTTTTGAGTGACAGAATCGTCATTTTCAATCTTGTTCTTGTTCTTCTATTGCTTTCATTATAGTAAGACTCTCTTTTAGATTGTTCATCGTCCGACTCGTACATGATTTAGTGCTTAATTTACTAAATTCGTTCAATTTTTGCTGCTTTTCAAAGTTTCCTATCGTTGTAAACAAAATGGCTGACAAAATCCGTAATCCGGACCGGTCCATTACGGGAAATAACGGACCGGCACGTGGCGTGTCTCAGCCAATCAGAGCACGCAATTTCACCGGAAGTAGCTTGTGCCATATAATAAACATTATTAATCATTGCTTTTTAGTTCCTGATGTTAATTTAATACAATAGACAATACAAAGTTATTCAAAACTTTAAACTCGAATTTCTCAAACCGTTATTTTACTAGACATGGGACGCTATGCTACATTCAATATTAGTCGTATAGTCATCAAATGTTCAGAATTATTTGATCATTGTAAATAGATCTCAAACTTTAACCTCAAAAATTTAAATATATGTTTTACAAAATTCCTTTTTATCGATTGTGTTTATCCGAATTTTGTCATCGTTACAAACAAATTATATTTCTGAGATAAATATATATAAATTTATAATTTTTTGAGGTTTACATGTTGCATATATCTATCAGCTTTAGATTAAACCTAAATTTATATTTTTCTAGTCTTTACTTCGCTATTCTGCCCCGAACAAGTGCCCTTTATTACTCTGTTGGGCGTCGTTTCTAGGTTACCATGGTAACAGCGCATATGAAATTGACTCATTTAGTATCAGCATATGATATGATGATATCATTTCCATCCAAAATATGTTTGAAAATACAAACATTAAAGAATCTTATTATTTTTGTACAGGACCACCTTAATATGAAATGAAACATATTTTCTTTGCCACAAAAATTGGAATTTGTAAATTGCTAAATATGGTTATCAATCTTTCACATGATTTTCTAACAAAAATAATGTTAAAAAATTATATTTATTTGACTGAGTGATGTACATTTACACCTCCAGTTCAGTTCTAAGTATAAAGTGCATGTATTTCCTAAAATTTGTCATGTAAAATTGATACGAGGAAGTTAAAATTAGTAAATGTTTGTTAGCTTTTAAAGTCATGCCTATCTCACGTTTGGGGATTTTACATATTCGTAATATTTGGGTCTTCCTGAGCAAAATCGTAATATATAATCAGCAAAATCGTAATATAAAATCGTAATTTCATCTTCGTGGAGTTTTTCGCTATCAAAGTTACCGGATGTGATGTCACAAGAGGCATTCCAAACCAGTTTTCTTTTGTTACTTGCCATAAATATGCCTTTTGTGACATCACATCCGATAACTTCAACAGCAAAAAAGTCCATGAAGATGAAATTTTCGGCTGACAAGATATATTATGATTTTGCTCAGGAAGACCCAAATGTTACGGATAGTGCGACCCAAATATTGCGATTGCGTGGAGAAACAGCACCTTATATGAATGAAGCTTTAAAGCTAAATAGTGAAACTAACTTAAATTTTATTTGTTCTAAATTTCGAAGAAAAACAGAAGGTGGAAGAACATTTAGCGTCACAACAACTCAACTGTGGAATAGTCTATCAATAGATTTTAAGAAACTTCCAAGTGCACGCTCATTTAAAAACACATACCAGAATTTATTATTAGAAAACTAGCTTTCTTTAAGCCACATTTCCAGCCATAAAATTTTATAACTTTTACATTTTTACTTAATTTTTTACTCAGTTGCATCTGTATTTTATCTTTTTATGGTCTTTTTAACTACAGTTTTCATGTATATTTATATGTAAATTTTGAGGGCTACACGTTTATTAGTGTAACTAACACTATTATGTACTATCCTCATTAAATAAAGCCGCTACCTACCTACCTACCTACCTTACCTACCTTACCGACCTTACCTACCGACCTTACCTACCGACCTTACCTACCGACCTTACCTACCGACCTTACCTACCTAAGCTAACCTAAGCTAACCTAAGCTAACCTAAGCTAACCTAAGCTAACCTAAGCTAACCTAAGCTAACCTAAGCTAACCTAAGCTAACCTAAGCTAACCTAAGCTAACCTAAGCTAACCTAAGCTAACCTAAGCTAACCTAAGCTAACCTAAGCTAACCTAAGCTAACCTAAGCTAACCTAAGCTAACCTAAGCTAACCTAAGCTAACCTAAGCTAACCTAACCTGAGCTAACCTAAGCTAACCTAAGCTAACCTAAGCTAACCTAAGCTAACCTAAGCTAACCTAAGCTAACCTAAGCTAACCTAAGCTAACCTAAGCTAACCTAAGCTAACCTAAGCTAACCTAAGCTAACCTAAGCTAACCTAAGCTAACCTAAGCTAACCTAAGCTAACCTAAGCTAACCTAAGCTAACCTAAGCTAACCTAAGCTAACCTAAGCTAACCTAAGCTAACCTAAGCTAACCTAAGCTAAGCTAACCTAAGCTAACCTAAGCTAACCTAAGCTAACCTAAGCTAACCTAAGCTAACCTAAGCTAACCTAAGCTAACCTAAGCTAAGCTAACCTAAGCTAACCTAAGCTAACCTATGCTAACCTAACCTAACCTAACCTAACCTACTTATGATATAACGAGTACAGAAAACAAGCCTACCATTTTGAAGTTCAATATAAATAGCCAATGCAATAGCCTGAGCTGTAAGTTCCTTTACTGTTGCAAGTGATGTTGCCTGTCAACAAAAAATGAAATTGAAATAATTGGCATTAAAATGAAAAGTTGTCACAAAGTTATATGTTGTTCAGATCCATCATTGATAAATGTAAAAGAGTAAAATATTTTCATGAGATGATTTACAATAATTAAGAAAGTTGTTAATTCACCTGATAAAGACATTTCTTGGCTTTATCATATTCATCTCGAAGACAATGTGCTCCAGCCAAATTGAGAAGAAAAGTTGCCCGTGCTTCGACAACATTTTGAGGAAACTGGAAAGTAGTATTTCCTGTAATCAAAGTTAAAATGTAAAAGATAAAAAGGCAAGAAAAGCACAGAAAGAGATGGCACTGATTGACTGATTATTTTATTGATTGTTTGTTTGATGTATTGATTGCTTGATTGATTGTCTGACTGATTAATTGATTAGTAATAGTTGGCATTAACTAAACTACAAGTTGTAAGGACTTATGGTGAAGGAAAATGTCGAGTGTTCCAACACTTATACACATTTTAAGACCAAACCGGGAACAGAGGCCTTCCGGCTGAACTCGCAACCTGCGATGCTAGTGCAGCGGTCTGACCACTGAGCTACGGAGGCCGTTGCCGAGAGCCTGGTCACGAGTTCTGTATATATATATAATGGTGGTAACGCCGCGAGAAGAATTGAGTATATTACAAGTAATATTTGGCATTTCACTCGATTAAATTGCATTTTCTAAGGATTTATGGTGAACGAAAATTTCGAGTGTTGGAATATATACATTTGACTGAATAATTAATTGACTGATTGAATAATTGGATCATTAAATTATTGGATAATTGACTGATTGTTTTATTGTTATAATGGCACAAGAGATGTGTGTAACTCTAGCTTCTCGAGTGCCATTATAACGACATAATATCACAGCGACAAAGTTTTTTATTTCTTTTATAAAATAACTTCATTATATCATCAGCAAAGTAAAGAAAAATGAAGATTTACCAGTTAAAAAGACGTTGCTATGTGGCGTTGCTAGGTTTTCTCAACAACACGTTGGCGATTTCTGCGATGAAAATACACTTAAACTTGCAGGTAAAACATTTCCTGATGTCGACACGTTGATTTAACTTGTATACAGGTATTTCCTGACGTCCTTTTGTAATTAAAACTACGTGAAATTCGTCCAAAACCACAAAATTTAGTCGGAAGACGGCGGCTCAGTAGCCAATCAGAACGCGTGTAGTCACGCATTTACATCCGGTTATTTTATAATGGTTTTTAATATGAAGATAGAATTATGTATTTATTTAGGCTTTTAGCGAAGAGATTTGATCTCAGTTCGGTAGTGGCTACAGAACTTGTGTAAAGGTATAATACTGAAATACAAAACAGACTACAGAAGTGGGAAGGTTTTGTATTTTGACTGTAAATGGAAGAGATTAAATTTGTACCTGGTGTTGAATCACCAGCACCATTATTTGCTGCTGTTGAAATGTTATTGATATTCTCAGGCGTGAGGTGACTGATGGCTTCTGATATTCTGTCGAGACGAATCAGTGCTTCCGCAGCATATAGGTGACCCACAAAACTAAAACAAAAATAAGATGAAGTCAGCGTGAGGTAAAGTGCTTATGGAATGAAAATTCAGTTTGTCTTATTTAAACAAAATCCTAAAATGATGAGGAATGGTAATTTTGCGCGCTTCCATATCTCACGTCGTTCGTAGCCGGGAATATTTGGGAATATTTGTAATCTAGTAAGTATTTTACTATTTCTTAACTTGTTTGGGGGAAAATGTCAATTGGGGCGAAAGCCCTGTTTTTCTCGCCAAGCCACCTGTCACTTTTATCTTATATTTTTTTTACTTCTCGTTACTTTGTTATTCATGTGTAATTTTAATTTTGTGGCGAATGCAATAAAATAAATAAATTTCGCGGCGGCCATCTTGAAAGGACCACGTTATATAGTTTTGCTGTAGGCGACAGAGACTATCTGTCTCTGATCTTTTAAGATGTTAAAATGAATCAGTTGTCCAAGGTTTTTCCATAATTTAGAACGAAAATGATGGCATTTTCTGAACAATAGTTGTTCGATCCAGTCTTTATTTAGAGATCAGTGCTCAAGAACGACGCGAGGTATGAAAGAACTCTAAATTACCATTTAATAGTATTTCAGGGTCGAAAGTGATCATTGATGTAAAAAACTAAAAAATGGTATTTTGAAGTAAGTGTTTTGAGCTCTGATATCACTACTATTAAGGCCACCATCACTAAGAACGTGTTCCAAGTGAGCCCGCAATTTCACAAGGTAATATTGTTTGTAACGTCAGACTCTCAATGCTACGCCTAAATTTCGGTCGAGGTTACTTGTTTTCTTGATTTCTTCGAGAAGTAGATGAAATGGGCAGCCTTTCTTTCAGACGAAGAATTCGAAAAAAGGACCTTATCACTATGGATTTACTTGAAGAATTAGCCTTGTGGAGTCTTCGCGTTGAGAGTCTGACGTCACTTCCTTAAGGTGAATTTCGATTAAGCGAATATAGTCACGCGAGCGACTTTCTCTTATTGTTTTAAGAGCACTCGTGTTCAACCAAGTGGAAAACCATTCAATTTGTACAATAGAAAAGTCATTCGCGCGACTATATTCGCTTAATCGAAATCCACCTTTACGCTGGTCAGGAACATGATCGATTAATGGTGGACATAACAACTCCAGATTCGGAGTCAGAAAAATAATACTTGCCATCGTCTAATCGCAAAACGGTTTCGACCGAGTAATATTTGCAGCTCTGCTTTATAAATACGTAAAATATCGATAGGTAAAATTTTTTACAGTCATTCTCACTTACTTGAGAGCACCACTGAGTTTGGGTTGAGTTATTAAGTTCTGCGCATGTTCCAGTGAAAGCACAAAGTCTCCAAGAACAAGAGAAATAAAGGATGTAGCAGCAAGAATACAATTTCTAAAAGGAAGAAATATTTTAAAATAACCCCATCGCGAGGGTAATATAAGTGACCCCCAGTCAAGATTATTACCCCACACCCGGTCGTGTGTGACGTGTGTAGCTTCGTCGAGAGCCACGATGGGTTCTCGTAAGTTCTGGTTACAACTTTGGGTCCGCCCTGTCACATTGAAGTCATCGACAAACACAAAAACGTTCTAATTCTCATTATTTTTGACATTATGCAGTGTGTCATGTAAACCTAAATTACTTCCTACAAACTAGAAGTTGCTATCACAAGGAAAGTGCTGCCTCAAAATTCAAGGCAGTTGTGATATTGTGCAAAATAGCACAAATAAGTGGCGGGCTTATTGAAGTCAACAGATGTAAGTCAACAGAATCAGATGTAAATTGAACAGTTAATATTGAAGTCAACAGATGTAAGTTCAACAGTTGCATAAAAATGCAGTTGAACATAAAGATAAAATAGTTGTATAACATAGTTCTCTGTACAACGCTTGCATAAGAAATGAAGTTCAATATGAACACAAAAAGTTGACATTATAGCAGTCGATAAACTAACAACTGCCAGAAGTTCAGCACTAAAGCAGAACGCGTTATATGACGATTGACGAACGAGGCTCTTCACAAAATATCGTGGCCCTAGTAGCTAAAGAGAAATATCGTGGCCCTAGTAGCTAAAGAGATTTTATTTTGTTTGCATGCAGGCCGTTGGCGAGTTCTATCCGAACATTTGATTCAGATAGTTTCTGCATCCGGCGATTATACGAACATCTACGAGTTACGTCATAAAATGTCATAAATCTGTGGACATCCATGAAAAATCGAGCGTGATTTTAATGTAGATCGACTATACATAGTTCCGCGAAGAGGTCTGGGTACGAGACACAGCAACCTAAGTCAAGATTAGTGTGCTGCCTACGGCGATAAATTAAATAAAAATGAAGTTATTTTGATTTGATTTTATTCACTTTAAAATTTGATATCCCGGTTACATAACAGTCCAGACTCTAAACTCATGTGGAAAATGTTACTTAAAGGACATTGGCAACAAAAATTAAGTTTGTCTAATATGAAAGAACTCGATAGAGTAACACCTAGTAGTATAGAGAGTGGGGTTACGAGCTCGATTTTTACATATTCAATGTTGAGCGCGAATATAATCATCAAAACATCACCAAATTTACACCAAATCCCAAACCCCCAAAAATTCGATGTCATTTCGGTAATTCTAAATTTACAACATACATCAAATAAGACCACAAACTCGATTTATATGCTAATAATGTGACATTTCAATATTTTTGCATGTTTTTTTAAAAATAGAATGTGTCGTTTCACATTTTTCACATATTTAAAAAAGAAAGTGTCGTTTCAACATTTTCACATATTTAAAAAATAGAGAGTGTTGTTTCAACGTTTTCACATTTTTTTTCAACAAACTACTGCTGTCTCAACTCACGCGCGAAAAAAAACCACTAGATTTTCAAGTCTAGTGGTGATGTTTATCCAAATGGATAGCAAAATGGTGCTCTTTTGATTGGCTAACAACATTGACTAACAAATAGCCAACTACTCTACGAATTAGTCTGTTTGTTCACTACTCTCAGTGTCTACCACCTCGCTCCTAAAATGATGATCGTACACGTGTTTCGATGTTATAATTCCTCCCGACAACAAGCCCAAGAAGGGTACGTATGGTGTCACAACCGCGACAATACTCTCGACGTCTTTCTTTAGTAATGGATCTTTTTGTAGTTCGTCGTTTAGTTCCTCAGGGTTCTCGATAGCGTTCAACCCATCTAGTAAGCTGGCGAATTTGCTGATTAGCAAGTCGGTGAGAAAAGCGTTTGCGATCTCCATTCTCTTCAACTCGTGTTGGCGCCATATCTTATCAATAACTTTCGCGGACGCTTTTTTAATGTACGCTTCGGACTGACTTACCACACCGTCACCGGACAGTCTAATAAGTTCGGATCTCCTAACGTCAACGTTTGTCTTCCACAGTTGAGGTGTCGTCAGTCTCCTCAACTAATTCCTCAATCGTGGGGTTTTCCTCACTTTTGCGTTTTACCATCACGCTATTACTTATACCCATATTTTATTGCGGAATAACAACTTCGTGACTGTATGGATAACGCAGTGAGATTTCAAGTCTAGCGTACTTATTATTTTTTAATGCGGTCACAATCGTCGATGCTTCTTCTTTGCTAATGTCTCCAAGGTAATCGTCAATAACAACCTTCATATCACTCCTACTCGGGCAGTAGAAGCAAACGAGCTTACTAATGTTTTCTCTATACGGTTTTGCGATCGACGTCAGTTGTTGTGTGATGACAATAACGCTCAACATAAAATGTCGCGCACTAAAAGCTAAGTTAACTAATTGACTAGTCCTATTCTTGACATCTTGAGAACTTGCACAGTCATCCAACACAATCAGAGTGTTAGTGCCTTTAAAAACATTTGTTACACACTTGAGAACAGCATCGACATTGTCCTGTGTGCAGTCTATCGCTAACACGTCGGGGTCGCGCACATATTTCCAATCTTGGTACGCTTTGTTCCACTCGAAAGTAGGGCAAATCAACACGATGTAGTCAAATTTACTAAAGTACTCAGATTCCAATGTTTCCAGCAAATAATGCGTCTTACCACAAGCTGTCATACCAACAATTAACATATTAAACGGAGTCTCCATTAACTCACGTTTGATTTAATACTGGATTGATTGCAGCCCATTGTTCATGAAGTTGACCAACCCATCACTTATCACAAACACCCTACACATGACATTTGCAGTCGTCGCTTTCTTAGTGATCTCAAGAAGCACACCGGATTGTGTGTTTACAATGTTCTTGCCAGTGGCGACATTGCGATTATCTTGAACACTCCTCAAGTCGATGACTAGCGCAAAGCCATCTTTATAGAACTTCTGTATGGTCATAAACTGAGCGTGTTCCTCACCCAACCCAAACAGTCGTTTCGCTTCTGCATAGAACTTCGACTTTGGGATGCCTTGTGAGTACACACTATTTGGCACACCTTCAATTGTGACTCTAACGCTCTCAATATTTGGATAAAGAAACTCCTCACTGTCTGTTCGCACCTTATTCGTGAATAGCAACACAATTGCCTTCATGCTTTTTCTTGGAAGATTAATGTTTTCATTCACAATGGTCGTGCCTTTGTCCCATTCAGTGGTTTTCATCAACGTAACGTGCTCATATGACAAACTACGACCACTTGCATAGCCCGACGCTATTTCGTCAGCGAGCTCCTGGTTATCAATCGTCTCATACTCAAGCTCGAGATTCTCCAGAGTGTATCCACCCACAGCGCTACCGGATTGCGCCACCATGATGTCTGTGGCCTTCGGAAGTGTGATCACATACTGCAAGTTGTTGTTCATGCTAAAAGGAGCGTACAACCCATGGTCGTTCATGATCTTACCAAGCTTAATCCGCTGCTTCGTCCCAATCACACCAAACATCAACGCGTCACTAACTTTAGCGACGTTCCCACTCGTCGCACCACTGTCATCCTTAGAAACTAGCTTTCTCAAGTTCTCACCACCAATACCATAGTCAATCATTTGGTCTCGCGCAGTAACACTTTCCCAAAGGTCGCGATAGACACCAGTGTAATTTTCCCCACTGTTGTCGTACACAGCTTCTCCAGCTAGTCTCACAACAAGTTTCTCAACCAACAACTTGCTCACATTGTTCAAGAACCAGCTTTTGGCGTTCGCATTCTTAAAGTCGAACACTAGACCCAACGACCCAGGCACCAAACAGCTGCTAACCTTGAGCTTTGGTATATCAATGTAAAGTTCCTCACCAGGACTGACCTTATTAGGGTTCAACGTGATTACGTGTTGCGTTCTCACCCCTTTTATGACACCCATGGTTGCTCGTCTAAAACCAGGACTCAACTCTGCTGATGTGACGTTCATATACTTTACGTATGTTTTGTCATCTTCGAAGCTGAGACCCTCGAAGCTGAGACTACCGTTTTAGCTTGTAATAGTCATACACGAACCACGCAAGTACCACCGCGAGTACCCACAGATTTTGAGCCAACCATGCGAGACCCTTCACACCCAACGTCAACGCATTGTAAACTATAAGTTAGCCAATCCAACAGCCCATGGACCCATCTTCATTATCGCGTTCTTAACAGCCTGTGCGAACGACTTTGTGGCCATAGCGCCTTTCATAGCAGCAGATCTCCCAGCGATAATAATTGTTGTTATAATTCCAGCCACTGAAATTGCCACAGCGCTCAACCCAACCATATTTTCTTTAGCCCATTCCTTAAATCTCTGAAACCTGTCAATGTCGATCTCTTGTTGTGCTCTAACCTCCTCTATTTGCCGCTGCTCAATAGTTCTGTCTCGAGCTTCTTCAAGCCCTACAACACGCTCTCTCAATTCAAAGGCGACGCTTTCATTGTCTTCACCATCTAGTTCGTCTGACGTTCTATTTAACGCTTCTTGAAAGTGGTCCGCTTGTATTTGCAGCGTACCATCGTCACCTACTCTTGATTCACGCAACACACTATCGCTTGGATTAACCACACCACTCAGCTCGCGGTTCTCGTTTGGTGACAGCCCAGGTATGTCGACGTGGTCCACTTTTGTTTCAATTACTGGGAAGTCGTCTGGGACCACTTCTGTTGTGACAACTGTTGTCTCTGTATTCTCAGGTATTTGATTAACTAACTGTTTGAACTGCTCAATCGCGTTTTTACTACTCGCATCTTTACTGTAGATCAAACCTTTTTTCCCAGGTATTAGAATTAGTTTGGGTACCCCTTGTTTACCATCTTTGTTTATCGGTTTGAAAAGAATAGACCCCGATTTAGTCACATATGATCTGTTGACTACGCTCCTCGACGCGTCGTCACGACTGAGTTTTTTTTCGTACAACTCGCGTATTTTCTCATCTATTAGCTTGATTCTTTTTACTTCGTTTTTTACTCTACTTTCTACTTGCTCTTTGTTGTACGCTTTTAGCTCACCAAGTCTCTTCTCGACTTCGTCCGACTCTCCAAAAGCTGCGTAGAAACTTGTGTCATTAACGTCGCCATATGGCTCCTGTTCAACAAACTCTACTGATGGGACTTCTGTGTTAGTTCCCCCTATTGTCACCGTTTTACCATCATCAGTGTCGATAAATGACGTTTCTTCTAGCCCACTTTGTCTTCTAGCTAGCTCACTTTTTTCCCTATACATGCGGTCGCGAACTTTAATGTAATTAACGCGAACGTCTCCCCTCCACACTTCTTCTCTCATACCATACACCATGGTTATCTCGCTGAGCTCCTCTTCAGTCTCGATGATCCCCTCTTTTAGTTGCTCAGTACTCACGTCTTTGTACTCATCGAGGTTCTCCATCTCGAAGCCTTCCCCACCTCCTTCAGCCATATTACATTAGCTCACGTTTTGAATATCGCTTTCTGGTATCCACGAATTATGTTTGCTCTCATAACCCAACCATTTGACCAGCGCCATCTTCTTCCCTTTGACTTTCTTTCTTTTCAACACCTTCTCAACTCTGTACACATCGTCACCAGGTTTCTTATTGACCAGTGATAATTCCTGTTCGTAAAATTTACCAATAATCTGTTCACCACTTATGTCCTCAATTTCGTACACATTCGGGTCACCACGAATAACCTTTACCACTTTAAACAGCTCCTCGGTGAAGTTGGCTTCATAGCCTTTTGTGAACACGCTCTTGTATTTACTAATTCTCACTGATTGACCAACTCTAAACTTCGGTAACGGATTGTCTGCAAATTGGTGACCAAACAAAGTGGTCCAAACTTCACCCTCATTTGACTTATTGACGTCCTTTGGCTTCATCATAATGCTTCGATTCACGTTGCTATTGTAATTGCTCACAAACTGGTCGAGACCCTCAACCCATCTATACGTTCCACGGGCATAAAAGTACTTCCACATAATGCTCTTGAGACTTCTATTAAAACGCTCAACAACAGCAGCTTTCTTATCACTCTTAGTGCTGAAATATTCAACACCATGTTCTTTTAGCAAACTCTTCACCCCAACATTGTAGAACTCGAGTCCATCGTCAAATTGCGCTAACTTAGGCGTGGTTCCAAACCGATCTTTAAAGTCAACCAACAATTTTCCAACAGCCTTAGTCATATTCTTAGTGTCTTTTCTGTAAACTGCAATGCCAAAAGCGTATCTACTCAATATTTCAATGCCTGTCAATATCCAATAATAACCTCCATTCTGTTTTGAGTACTTGCTCATGTCCACTAAGTCCATTTGGAGCTCTTCGCCAAGAAACCCAACAAAAGTCGCGCGGAATTTATGTCTTCTCACAATGGGTTTGTACCTAGTGTAAGTGTCCTGCGCTGTCAACCACTCTTTCACTGTTTTTCTAGTTACCCCCAACCCATTTTCTAACGCACTTTGATACAACCTCTCTTGACCACTGTACCCTGTCTTGGGATTATAGTAAATATCTCTCAACCCTTGCTCTGTCTCCACACCGAGCTCCATATAATTCACACAATATACAGTTCCAATAGCACCGCGCCAATTTTAACAGCACCATTATTTGGTTTGACACGAAACGTTATATTTGAGTAAACACCTTTTTTAATTCTCACCTTAGACTCAATGTCCACATGACGTTGCACCGACCCGTTCAAAGACTGTTCAGTGGGTATTGGCAACGTTGTGATCACACTGCTTCGCTTCCCGTCAATACCCACATTGCTCTCGGTTTCAACAATATCACATAAGATTTCTATGTACTTCAGGCCTTTGAGCATGTCGACCTCGTTTGGACTAGTGTGCCACCGTGAGTCACCCTCAATCACCCTACCCCTCGCGAAACCAAATAGAGGCCCAAGGCCGCCAAGCTTAAATGGGACGCTAACCTTAATCACGCATCTACTTGCGAACGGTACTTTCTCCATCTCAAGGTCTGCACCCGTCTTTTCTTTAAAGTTTATTTTTAATAATCTGACCAGTGCGTCGAAGTTAGCATACCCTCCACTCGTTATCGTACTTTTAAGATCACTCGAAGGGTGACTCGTCGAGGAGAGCCAAATGGATTCACCATCTAATACGTTATGTAGTCCCAAAACACGGTGGCTGTCTTGACTATAATGTGTGGGTTATCGTGTACGACCATCATTGCGTTGTCAAAGGACACAACTTTTTCTGCACCTTCAATGAATACCGTCAACTTTCGCATTATGTATAACATACGGTATATTATATGCAGAAAGCCCCTCACGACTACTATGGAAAGCACTACAAACGTGCGATGGCGAACACATCAAAGGCTACACAAGACGCTAAGGCAGACCTCATCAAAAAGCACCCTCACGCTACTTTAAGCAAATTCGAGTTCGATCCAAATATTTCGCAAGATGGAGGATCTGAGCCAAACGTTAAAAGTGCCTCTGGTAGAACCACAGTTTCCGTTGGACCTCTAATCAACACTACAACCCTGACCATATAATGTAGTGTATGTTATGTAGATGCTAACAAAAAGAAAGCAAGGTGAACTAATTCTTCTTAGTGAATTTCCAAATGCGCAACTAGATAAGTTTGAGTTTGGGTACAACCTCGCAGACGACAATAAAACAGTCAAGACCGTCGACATTTACTTCAAGTCAGGTCCAAAGTACTCTGACATGATAAACATAAAGTCACCAAAGTTCACGAAGAACGAGGGCTTCACAAAATTCCTTAGCAATACACCAAGATTCCCAAGAATATGGTCGAGCGATGGGCGTGTCCCAAAGTTACTACTGACGGAGACCCACAAGAGCTACAGAGAAGTCGAGACGTTTCCACCATATGTCCTAAATTACCCAACCCACAATTTTGACGTCTTTGTTGACGACAATAATTCCTTCAAATCAGACCTACCGAGAATACTCATCGACACCAAAAGACGTCACGACGACAAGGCAATTGGTGGTAACGTTAACACAGTTTGGACTCTACTCGAGAGTTACTATCAAGCGATCGCAGGTATGTACATCGCTACATATCGCTCAGGGGTGTCTCTACAAAACTTAAGTTATCACGTCGACGTCCCAAAGCAAGTCGTAGGTCTCATGAGGTTTCACGTGTACTTCACCATTCGTCGTGTGATGTTCCGTTTGAGTAAGAGTCAAGTTGACATTAACAACATCTTAAGACTGTACCTCCCTGACTGGCGACTTTTGAAAGGACATGTACCATTGACTGATGTTGACAATAGATACATCAAAGACATCCAAGGTGATTATCGTCGGTATTGCCCGAGACTCTCTGACGGGTTCACACCATTAGGACAAGAACTACTAAACCAATCGATTGAAGTTTACATGTACGCCATTCTTGGAGCCCAAGCGAGGTCAAAGCAAAGCATCGTGGGAACTAGAGCTAGTGCTCGAGAAACGCAACAAATCTTTAGAGACATCGTTGAAAACGCTGTGGTTCAATATTCACCGAGTGTTTGGATCAACCTTATGAACAAAGCGATTAGTGACACCAACGTTAAGCTAGACACAGCTGTGACACCCAACACTTGGCTGATCCCCAGAAGCATGGTCTTGTTAAAGGACCCCATCGTTGGTTACAATAACGTGCTAAGAACTTCGTCCGAAACTGGGATGACGTTTGGGTATAATGACGGGTTGAACTACCACCGAGCGTCAAAAGCGAAGCACAAAAAAGTCCACCAAGCGGCAGGGCTCCACTTGGAAACTCTAGTTACGCCACCTGCAAAGAAAACAGTGGTCACCACCAATCAAATAGCGCAGACTACCACCACAAGTAAGTCAGACACCACGACAACGTTGGCGATAATCTTAGGGTTCTCAGCAGTCTCTGGCTATCTACTAACCAAATACATCTTGAAGTAGTAATGAGTCTAAACTATGGGTATGAGTCTGACGACCCTCACGATAAAATACTAAAGAGAACGAAAAGGCATCTGGACGAAGATCCTAAATTAAGCGCGACTGGTGGAAGGATGTCTGGAATAATAGACATGCAAGGCTCAGCGATAAAAAACGTGGCAGACCCAGTCGATGACTCAGACGCCACCAATAAAAGAACTCTAGAGCAATTGCTATCAAGCTACCTCAAGAGTCAGTCCTATAATGTTGTGCTCGACTTCAACGTTAGCACACACGCCTTGAAAAACGTGGAATTTCACACCAATGGTTCAAACAATGTGAAAGCTATTGGTGAAACAGTAAATTAGTGCAAAACAACCCGACTTATGGTCCTATTATTGGCATCAGCAGTGTAAGCCAAAGTTTTCTATCCCCTGTGTTAACACCAATCCCACTTGAGTCAGGTCTCCATTTTAATTGTCCAAGTATGCAATGGTGTGATCTCTCCATTTTTGTTGTGGTGAGGTTACCTGCTCGCACCGCTGGATCAAATTGGGAGACAATTATATCAAACGACGACGGTCAGTGGGATAAGTTCATAGGGTACAAGACTGGTATGACTAATGGACTCGCGTATGGTGGTAGCATCCCAGCGATGGAGAGCATATGCACTGTTCCAAGTGGCGTTGACCTCACAAAAATGCATATGATATCAATACATTGGCAAATGGACAATTCACACGTCAGGGTCAACAACGTCAAGTCAGCCGACTCAGACTTCGTAGCGAATATGAAAAAGATAGGCACACCCTACGGAACAATTTTTGGAATACATCGACCAAGAATACCACTCACACCTTATGCATACCCATCGTTGATAGAATTCTACGGTGTGAAAATCGTGAGTGGTTACATGACAAACCGAGACATCATAGTCATGGGTGGAGAAATGATGAAGGAATATGGTGTAAAGTAAATGGGAGCGTGTATTTCGAGACCTCACGAAACATATAAAATAAATAAAACGACTGATCACATGTTCAAAGCTGGTGGATCGTTTGGTCGCGGTGACGTTACTCTCGAGCTCCACGCTGAGATTGGTATGAGGTCTAAAAAGACTTACGGCAAACCTATTATGTTACCAGAGTCAGACACTGTGGGAGTGGTAGGAGACGTGACCTAAGTTATGTAATGGGTTGGCTTAGAAAACTGGCTCGTAACATTAGAAACTTTTTCAGACGACGTAGAAAACTGAGGACTAATAAAACACACCTGCTGCATTGGTACACAACAAACCAGATCTATAAAAAACCTGGCACCTATGTCGAGTAGTTTTTTTTGTGGGGCTATAGTAATGGCAACCAACTCAGTGCAATTATTCGATGGTCACCAAATCACGACGGTTAATCACAACGGTGAAATATGGTTCAAAGCGAAAGAAGTCGCGAGCGCTCTAGGTTATGCTCGACCAAAAGATGCGGTTCACGACCACGTCGAACCTGACTGTAGAATGAAGATAGAGCAGGCCTCGTTTATCAACGAACTTGGGGTCTACTCATTGACGTTCTCAAGTAAAATGGAGCGTGCGAAACACTTTGGAAGGTGGGTGCACTCAGAAGTCTTACCAAGCGTTAGAAAAAGTTTGGCTGACGTTGGTCTCAAACACAATCAATTCGTAATGATCACTGAGTTCGACCTTCATACGAAAGTCGTCGGTTTTCTTAGGAAATATTATCCGGAAGCTATTTTGATAGCCGCTTGTGGTGAGAATCAAGACACTTCGAGTAAAAGAATAAATTCGTGGAAAAAAGGTTACCAACGTGGAACACCTGACTTGATTATTGCCAATGCAAACCGACAGCACAGCGGGCTTGTGATTGAGTTCAAGAACCCGGGTGGCACAGGTAGGACACCCAAAGAGCAGGAGTCTCTGCTACTCAGATATAAATCCGCTGGTTATCTAACACTCTTGTGCGACTCATACGATGACGCTATTACCATGGTAATAAAATATTTCTTTGACGTTGGGTTTCAGTGCTCTCAGTGTTTTCGTAAATTTAAGAATAAATCAGCGTTGAGTAACCATGAGAGACGCTATTGTAAAGAGACTTTTTAGACATCGAGTAATGAGTCGTTGAGACAACTGCTCTAGCATTTTTTAAAGACGTTTTTAACTCAGTAAAAAAATATCTGCGAAACTTTCTCTCTTTATTTCACAAACCTTCTGACCACTGTGTGAAAAAACGTTTCTACTGTACATTGGACGCTTCGTGTGACCAATGTATAAATTTTAAAAAAGTGAGGTATTCGAGAACACCCTTAATTTTGTGTGGAAGGATGATGACGTCTACACACTGCACGATATTGCTCAGCACCACCAACGAATGATGGTCCTGGGTTATATCTCCAAGTGAATGGCGCTTCAACAGTTGTTCCGCGAGTGTCACGACAAACAGCGCAATACGCTTTTAGAAATGTGATGTCGTCTGCCATTGGGAACAACGTGTCGAGTTCACCAAGTCTTTTTAAATGCTCTGTTGTTATGAGACCACAAATAATGACGTGAATGCCAGCTTTAATGTATTCGCGAATAATTGGGAGTAACCCAGAGTACCAATGGCCTTCGTCAATTCCGATGACGTCATAGTCAGCTATCTCGGAAGAACTCGGGAGGTTGGTGATTAACTTCGCAGGTAAACTGTCTGATCCAACAACAATGGTCTGACGATGTGTGGAGAACGCGTGGTCAGTTCGCCTAGTGTCGCCTGTGTTGTTCACGTAGAGGACTTTGAGCCCTGATTTACTTAACGTGAGTAACCTACGGAGAGTCTCTGTCGTTTTCCCTGCGAACATGGGACCAATCACGATTTCTAGTTTACCGAGTTTCTTCATGATTACTATACCTCCAGAGAAATGTTCTCTCCTGTTGCGGCAACTGTTGTTCGTTGTTAAATATCCGCTGAAGCTCTAAGTTTTTAAGGTGGGACTGTGAGCTCTCGTGTCTCAAGCGATACAGTGGGTCGTTGGCGGCCACACCGCATGGGTGACAGGTGTACGCGTTTTCGTCTCTCGCAAAGTGTCTGTGGGCGGGCGAGAGTACGTGGTCCCTGATATCATCCGCACCCATGCAGTATCTCATTACACCCCACCTTGCAAACGTGAACGTCGCGGTTCGCGGCGAGATCTAGCCACGCTTTGGCTTTGGTTGGGCATGGTTTCCACATAAGGGTCGCTAAGAACACTTGGAGGAAATTACCGAGTAATGTGGCTGTGGACCCACTAGGGTTGTTCAAGTAGACGTCACTTGCTAACATAAGGTACTTGAATGATGAGTAACACCACACAGGGATTATGCCAGCTAATGTATCAGCAAGCTCGTTGGCTCTCTCCTCTCGAAGATCGATCCAAGCGTCGAGAAGATACCTCGTATGGCGGACCTGAGAGCTAAGCCGTTTTGGCTGCCCTTCAGGGTCAGGGTCGAACAGTGTGTACCAGAGGCGTCTTGTGGGGTAGACACACTGACAAAGGCCGTTCTCAGCATGTTGGCAATATCTTCTTCGCTAATTTCTCGGGCTTGAGTCATTATGTTATACTCTCAGAAAAAACCCTAATTTTTAGTGCGTTTGGTCTGGAACTGTGAGATACCTGTGAGGTCAACTGTGAGACACCTGTGAGGTCAACTGTGAGTAAGATAACACGTGATAGTGTATTAGATGGTTGAAGACTCACAGACGGCTGTTGAAGCGAAGATCACAACTGATGTGAAGAGTGTTAAGGTGAAGGACCCAAAGCGTGTCGCTGCTGGTAAAAAGTTGGCTGAGATATCGAAAGCTGCGAAAGAAAAGAAAATGCGTGAAATGATAGTCAACGAAGAACAGGGTAGTGAGTGGAGCTATGGTTATATTGTCGGAACACTTGGTGTTGTCATCGCCGCTGCTTCGTTGTGGTACACAATTAGCAGTGAAAAAGAGACGCAACTGGAACCTGTGAGTACTGTGGTTAGCGCGTCAGAAAATCGTAGAACTTGTCGTCCAGCGTTAGACACATTTGATTCTTGAACAAAACACACGACAATGTATATATGTCCGCGATCGATCGAAAAGAACTTATGAACGAATTGTACGACGCGCTACTTGTTACGACTGGCGCTGTGGTAGTGAGTATGATTTCTAAAAAGGCTTTGGGAGAACCATTGGGAACACCAGAGACAGTGAAGGGCACAGTGAAACTTGCTGCAGCTGTTGGTGCAGGAACGCTGTTAGTAAAATGGATGCAATCGAAAAAGTGGATACCGACAGATCCATTCAAATCAACGTAAGTTAATGGCGAGTGTTGTGGCTGGAGGGATATTTAATGCAGTGGCTTTTGCAGGCGCTGGCTTTATGTTTTCAAAGTTCAATCACACAGGCTATGAAGCTGAGATGAAAAGGCATAACCATGCGTTGGAGCAGTTAGCCAGCGCGAAAGAAGCGTGGTATGAGAATGAGGTCGCCAAGAAAGATAAGATCCAGCGTTTACGGCAAATGCTCTCAGATGCTAACGCTGACACCAATGACACAAACCATGCGTTGGAAGAACTTAGAAGCGTAATGACCATACGGTACAGCGGACGAGTGTTCACTGACCTCCCGAGGGTTGCGGATTACTACCAACCGAGTGCGGAAATGAAGGAATACCAATTGTTGTTTGTTAGCGCGCTAGGTTTGGGTAGTGGAATAGTGGTGTGGGTGCTAACTCGGTAAAAAAATGTTGGAGTAGTATAAGAGTGATGGACAAACTTATGAGGCAGATGAGTTACGGCTACACAATTGACGAAATCGCGAGTGAGACGCAAATTGAGTGTGGAGACACCCCCAGGCTCTACTACTGCTCGGATTGTGACATTATGAAAAATGTGACTGAATGTGGTGGGTACACGTGTCCAAAGTGTGGCGACATCGAATGGGGTTACACTCAGAGTTATAGTGACATGAGACTCACGCGACCAAAAAGCGTTCACAAACGGTCTTGGTGGATGGGGAGGAGACTACGGAACGTTGTGAAGGGTGAGCACCTTGAGTTGATAAAAGAGGACTTCTTGAAAGTTGTCAATGCGTTGTACTCATGCAATTTGGTAAAGGGTAGAAATGTCAGCAGATACGGGTACTACATTATTAGGTTGTGCCACAGAAGACGAGTCGAGACACTCAAGAAGGTGTCAGACCTCAAAGACGGGAAGGTGAAAGACTTGTTTGACGACAATCTGTTTGGGGTGGTGTATCCAAAGTTGGGATGGTGTGAGAGTGGTGATCGCTATTACAACGAGTGGCTTAGGAAAAAAAACAAGTGTAGTATATAGAAGCCATGGATGACGTCACAGAAAACTCACTTGTTAGAAATGGTGCAGCCGTTGTAAATCCACTAACAGGTAGAGCAATCAACGTCCACGGGCGAGTCTACAATCAACTTGTTAGAGATGGTGTTTTTAGTGACGCGACAAATGTCAATATTGTTAATCCGTTGACAAACAGACGAGTTAACGCTGGCAGTCGGACACACAACCGTCTTGTTAGAGATCAGGAAGCGCGACCCGCAGTTGAAGACCATAGCCCACGGCTGTTGGGTCAAGCGCTGAGAGGGTTCACCAGGTCCTATGGAGTCGAGGTGGTTAACGACAGAGACATCAATCAGGTAAACGGCAGTAGAAGCGCTGTCATTAATCTTTTGAGACGTGAACTAGGTGAGACCAACGGAATGAAAGTGGTAGAGACAGTCAAGGTCACTTTTGAGAAGGCTTTAGAACTCGATAAGACCACGTACAAAACTGCCTACTTTAACAGTGAAACGTTTGTCGTCATTAACGAGCGTGACATCGAAGGTGTTGCCAACCGTGGGTCGGAACAGATCTTGACGCGGATAGCCGGGTGGTTATCTGAGGGGTCTGGGTGGACTATCGACAAAATAGACGCACACTACGTTAATATCGCTATTTATAGACCTTTGAATGGGAGTAGCTACATTACGTTACCAAAGGAGTTGCGCAATAGTAAGAAGGGTTTGGTAAACGTGAATAATGATGATGACAACAAGTGTTTTAGATGGTGTCACCTAGCGCATAAGTTCCCTGTTGGAAAAAACTCTGATAGAACATCAAAGTACGCTAGGCATGTCAGTGAGTTGAATTATGATGGAATTAACTTCCCAGTCACACTCAAAGATTACAACAAGATCGAAAAGGCTAACGAAATTAGCATCAACGTTTTCGGGTATGAAAATAAGCAACCATTCCCTGTGTATGTTTCTAAGGAAGCGTACCCTGACCACATGGACCTACTGTTGATAACTAATGATGTGGGCAACAAGCACTACGTGTACATTCGCGATTTCAACAAGTTTATGTACCGTCAGACAGAGCATAAGGCTAGAAAACATTTTTGTAGACATTGCCTGCAGTGTTTTAGTCGAGCGGACGTGCTTGAAAGTCATGTTGAAGTATGTTTGGTCATCAATGGGAAGCAAGCTATTAAAATGCCGCAAAAAGGTGCGAAAGTGAAATATGAGAATTTTAGTAGGCAGCTAAACGTACCATTTGTGGTGTATGCAGACTTTGAGGCTATCACACAGAAGGTGCACACAGCAAAGCTGTCAAGCGAGTGTAGCTACACAAATGCTTACCAGAGACACGTTGACTGCGGTTATGGGTATAAACTAGTTTGTTGCTATGACAATGAGTATAGTAAGCCAGTGAAAGTGTATCGTGGTGAAAATGCAGTCAACAAGTTCATCGGGGAGATGTTAGAAATTGTTGAATATTGTAAAGAAACATCTGAGAGTCACTTTAACAAAGAAATGACGCTGACTGATGTCGATAAGAAGAATTTCGACGAGGCCAAGAGTTGTCATATTTGTAGCGTTGAGTACACCAGCGCTGACGTTAGAGTGAGAGACCACTGTCATGTGTCAGGTAAGTACAGAGGGTCTGCACATCGTGACTGTAACGTGAACTTTAAGTTGACTAATAAAATTCCTGTGATCTTTCACAACTTACGTGGCTACGATAGTCATTTCATTATGCAGGAGATTGGTAAGTTTGGTCAAGACATAAATGTGATACCGAACAACATGGAGAAGTATATGGCGTTCATGCTTGGGAAAAACTTGGTATTCTTGGACAGCTTTCAGTTTATGGGTAGTGGCCTAGACAACTTGGTGAAGAACCTACCAAGGGACGCTTTCAAATACACATCAGAAGTGTTTCGCGACGAGGGGTTGGCACTTATGACAAGAAAGGGGGTCTATCCCTATGATTACATGGACTCCTTTAATAAATTCGATGAGCGCGAGCTACCCTCCAAAAAAGATTTCTACAGCATTCTGAATGATGAGCATATTACGGAAGAAATGCATGAGCGCGCCATCGATGTGTGGGACTACTTTGACGTTGAGAGTATGGGTGGGTATCACGACCTGTATTTGAAAAGCGATGTGCTCTTGCTTGCCGACGTTTTTGAGAACTTTAGAAAGACATGCCATCGCGAGTATAAATTAGACCCGTGTCACTATTTCACATCGCCTGGATTGGCTTGGGACGCCATGTTAAAGATGACTGGAGTGGAACTCGAATTATTGTCCGACATTGACATGTTCCAGTTCGTAGAAATGGGTATGCGTGGTGGTGTGAGCTACATATGCAACAGACATGGCGTGGCAAATAATAAGTACATGGAAGGGTATGACAAAGAGCAAGAGTCGAAGTATTTGATGTACCTTGACGCCAACAACTTGTATGGATGGGCAATGAGTCGAAGTCTACCCACGGGCGGCTTCAAGTGGTTGACTGAGAAAGAAATAGAAAAAGTTAATCTATGCGACTATCACAACAATAGTAAAAAGGGGTTGCTGCTCGAAGTCGACTTGGAGTATCCAGACCACTTGCATGACCTACACAACGATTACCCGGTGGCTCCTGAGAAGATGGAGATAACTGTTGACATGTTGTCGGAGTACTGCGCAAAAATCAAAAATAAGTTTAACGTGAGTGTTGGTGGTGTGAAAAAGTTGGTGACTAATTTGATGGACAAAAAAAAGTATGTGTGTCACTATGGAAATCTGCAGTTGTACACGGATCTTGGACTAAAAATCAAAAAGGTTCATAGGGTCCTACAGTTTGACCAGTCCAAGTGGCTAGGCAAGTACATCGACTTTAACACAGTCAAAAGAACTGCGGCTAAGAACGCTTTTGAGAAGGACTTCTTCAAGTTGATGAACAACAGTGTGTTCGGAAAAACGATGGAAAACTTGAGGAAGCGTGTGGACGTGAGATTAGTGACCACCGAGAAAAAATTAGAAAAGCTTGTCTCAAAGCCTACGTTTGTGTCTTGCAAGATATTTAGCGAGAACTTAGTCGCCGTCCACAAAGTCAAAGAGACGCTGACATTAAATCGACCTGCATATGTGGGTATGTGCATACTAGACTTGAGCAAAACGCTGATGTACAATTTTCACTACAATTATATTATGAAAAAGTACTCTAGCGACACCTGTAGATTGCACTTCACTGACACTGACAGTCTGTTGTACTCAATCAAAACTGACGACGTTTATTCCGACTTTATGATGGAGTGCGAAAAGTTTGATAATAGCGACTACCCTGCAGACAGCCCATTCTTCTTTAGAGAGAATAAGAAAGTTATTGGGAAGATGAAGGATGAGTGCGCTGGAACGCCAATTGTCGAGTTCGTCGGGTTGCGCAGTAAAATGTACAGCTATTTAAAAGAGGGTGGAGGTGGCGGGAAAACCGCTAAAGGTATTAGAAAGAATATAATTAAAAAAGTGATCAGACACGAAGATTACAAAAGTGTGTTACTTGAGCAGAAACAATTGCGACACACAATGAAGACCATTAGAAGTGTCAAACATCAGATTGGTAGCTACGAAATTAATAAAGTATCGCTGTCCTGCTTTGACGACAAACGATACCTTTTAGAGAATGGTATTGACTCCTACGCGTATGGCCACAAAAACATTGTAGTGAGAGATACCACTGAGAGTAGTGAACAAACAGACTAATTCGTAGAGTAGTTGGCTATTTGTTAGTCAATGTTGTTAGCCAATCAAAAGAGCACCATTTTGCTATCCATTTGGATAAACATCACCACTAGACTTGAAAATCTAGTGGTTTTTTTTTCGCGCGTGAGTTGAGACAGCAGTAGTTTGTTGAAAAAAAAATGTGAAAACGTTGAAACAACACTCTCTATTTTTTAAATATGTGAAAATGTTGAAACGACACTTTCTTTTTTAAATATGTGAAAAATGTGAAACGACACATTCTATTTTTAAAAAAACATGCAAAAATATTGAAATGTCACATTATTAGCATATAAATCGAGTTTGTGGTCTTATTTGATGTATGTTGTAAATTTAGAATTACCGAAATGACATCGAATTTTTGGGGGTTTGGGATTTGGTGTAAATTTGGTGATGTTTTGATGATTATATTCGCGCTCAACATTGAATATGTAAAAATCGAGCTCGTAACCCCACTCTCTATACTACTACACCTTTTACAAGTTTTCGGTATTTTACTTCGTTTTTGAAATATCTCGGTTTGTTTGATATGTAAATGAGATGGTGTCTGACATCAGGTGCAGGGTAGGGAATTTTCACTCATTGAAATATTAGTTCCATCTTCAAGTTTGTTCCACAAATTTACTTGAAAATATGCATAATGAAAATTGTAAACTTAGCAATCACTGAGATACCCAATCTCGTTCCCAGAGCCTGCGTTCCTTTTGGCCTGCGCCAAGAAAACAGAGGCTCTGGGGAACTCCGATGAAAAAAGTCCCCAAAATTGGGTTTTTGTTCCCAGTCCTCTGGAGTTCTCTATAATTTGCTACTGTCATCGACGATGTTTAGCTTGTTCGAAGACCAGGAAAAATATTTGTTTACCGATAAAGAATGGCCCAGTATGTTTTACAAAGCTCTTGGCAAAGCGTTGCGATACAAATGGTCTTTCTTAGCTTTTCGCTAAATCGTCAACTGGAGGATTGACGAGAGTGTTTTATATGTCCGCGTCGCCGTCGGCAGTGATCGGCTCAGCCGCTCAGGTTACACAGAACACATTAAAATGTAAGGAATTGTACTTTCTGTCAAGAACTTTGGCTAAACTACATCGACCTTGTAGTCTCTAATATAATTTTAAAGTTCTGAGGCGAAACTGCGAAGAATTACGAGACGAGTCAGACGCTGTCGTGTATAATTATGTGTTGCAGGTGTATCGAATAAATCTTTACCAGCCAACTGTTTATTTTTAAACCGCGATTCGAAAATGCAAAACTTCGCTCGAGCAATTAGCTCCTAAAGAAACTGGTGCGAGAGCTCAGCATCAACCAATCAAATGACGAGTTTCATCGGAGTTCCCCAGAGCCTCCGTTTCCCCTCCGCAGGACAGGGGGATCACAGGCTCTGGGTACGAGATTGTGAGATACCCAGAACCTGACGTCAGAGACCATTTCATTTACATATCAAACAAACTGAAATATTTCAAAAACGAAGTAAAATACGAAAAAGTTGTAAAAGGTGTTACTCTATCGAGTTCTTTCATATTAGACAAACGTAATTTTTGTTGCCAATGTTCTTTAATCGAGTGAAATGCCAAATATTACTTGTAATATACCCAATTCTTCTCCCGGCATTACCATTCTCCCATTATATACACAGAACTCGTGACTAGGCTCTCGGCAACGGCCTCCGCAGCTCAGTGGTCAGAGCACTGCACGAGCATCGCAGGTTCAATTCCAGCCGGAAGGCCTTGATGTTGCATGTTTCGCAACTGGTCCCGGTTTGATCTTAAAAATGTATATATTCCAACACTCGAAATTTTCCTTCACCATAAATCCTTAGAACATACAACATACAGACTGTCTTGATGTATTCTTAAATCTATAAAACTTTACGGCAAATTTGTCAATTCTAAGCTTCCTTAGCAACTGATGTAAGGTTTGCAAATCTAAATACGTCCGACACCCTTAATACACTTATTTCGAATACACTTCTGTAATCTTTGATTTTATCCAAGAATTTATATCAGTAACGTACTTCAGTTGCTGGATTTCTTGTCCTTTTACTGGAGCAGAAGGGGCTGCTGGGATGGTTGTTGTAGCACAAGGTGGTTCACTTACACTGTAAAATAATCAATAAAAAATAAAATGAAGTTTATTTATTAAACAAATAATAGAATTTATAATAATATATTAGAATAACTAAGATCCGTACATTGTAAACTAATTCCTATTAGTAAAAACGTACTGGTACTTGTCTAATGCAACTTAGTATCAACCAACTAGTGGTCTATTACAAATTCGGCAATCTGATTGGCTGAGCTACTATTGGTGATACACCACTAGTAGCGTTATCCAATCTCAAACCTTCTTGTAACTGGAATATTCCTATCCTGACCAATCAGAAGCCACGACATATTCACGCTGCAATAAAAACCTGAAATCTTGTCCAAACATGGCGTCCGCTAAAATTTATATACGAGTGATGAAATCACGAAAACATTGGCCCGAAAGTAATGGAAAATTGTTCAGTTTGAAATGTTCTACTGAGAAAATGAATTCGCTTATGCCCATGGAGTATATCTACACCAAATTTGAAGCAAAGTAATTACAATCTCGTTTTTTGTGAGCGATTGTTTATCATGTGCCATCGAGCTACTCTACATTTTGAATGGGGAGACTTCTACAAACAAAAAGGTGAAACTATCTGAAAATTTGGAACAATGTTTGATAAGACATTTTTACATTAAATAAAGGTTGTTTATGGTTGATATTTAAGAAATAGAAAATATTTTCCGTGTTTACATAGAGTTATAGAAACACGAGTGGAAGTTTGGGAGAACGAGAAATTAGTGGGAACACGAGCCCACAGGGCGAGTGTTTCCACGCTATTTCGAGTTCTCCCAAACTTTCACGAGTGTTTCTATAACGTATGGGAACACGGAAAGATGTTTTCTATTTCTTTTATAAAATAACACTGAGGAAATAAGTAATAAGACTCTTTTATTAAAATGATGAAAATATACATTCTCCTTACGTTAGACAGCGTCGTCGGTGGCTCAAATGAAGATAAACGCTCTTAACTGTGAAGAAAAGCATCCAATCTTCTCGTTTTTCTTCTTGTTGACTGTCACAGAACATATTTATCGACATTTTTGCTGTTTGTGAGCAAAGGTTCGTCTTGCAGCCATTTTATAAAAATGGCGTGAAAAATCCATGTTTTCCATCGAGTTATAGAAACACGGCTTTCAGCCAATCAGCGCGTGTGTTTTTAATGTGTTATTTTATAATAAAACAATTAGACAACTCGCCCTCGTTGTCTAATTGTTAAATAGTGCTCCCCAGCAGTCCGACTCTTAATCAGTATACTCACTCTTGGTTGCTTTGGTCGCCGTCCAGGCTTTCTTTTTCTTTTTGATCTTTGTCCTTCTCGTTTCCCAAACTTGTACTGTCGATGTTTTCTGGTATCAACACCAATGCATTGCGCAGACAAAGCAACCCAAAATGTAAGTTACAAGCAGGCATGGCAGCTGAGTGACTTCCTGATGTTGGACTTGAGAGAGTAAACAAAATTAAAACAAAGTTCAATAATACAGCATTGTTGGTCAGAAAATGGACCGTTTTAGACCCAGGAGTGATCAGCATCTAACTTCTCCTAATAATATGAATGGCTAACCAAGCATAGAGATAAATAGAATACAGGAAATGATCACCAAAAATAAACTGGCATATTTGAATTATGAGAGCAACAGCAATTCGTTCTTCAGAAAATAATAATAATACTGAAATAATGTTGTCTTTGGTGATATGGGCTCCCGGGGTTCAATAGCACTTTGTCGAGATGACGTCAGTATCCATGTTTGTTCGCTTTTACCCATATTTCGTGCGGCCATAACAAAAGAAAATAGCTCATTTGCAATCATTTGTGAGTCAAATTTGGTTTGTTTGTCCGCATTTTGAGCTATTAATAGCAACCGCTTAAAGGGCTATTCCAGCCTTATGCTGAATTTTTCGCAACTGCAATCTTGGACAAAACAGTGCCAGTTTTTTTACGCCACATGTTTATGAGAAAAATCCCCCCTTCCCCCGTTCAATGTTGATTTCTTGTGTCGAAATTCCAGCTAGAAGGTTTGTCTGCTGTTTAGAACAACATTGATCTAGGGGGCGCGGGGGAGGCAGTGAAAACACAAGGAAGTTTCTTACTGAACATAAAAAACATTAAATCGGCGATTGCGATAATGTTGATGGTGTTGTCTCAACTGGTTTTGTCCAAGATTGTGGTAAAAAAGAACAGTCTAATAGACTCACTCTGCTTTATTGATATGATCAATAAATGTCGCTATGACCACCTTTCTGAAGGATCCAGAACCAACCACAGATTGCACAATGTCGCTTTTCTTTTCGTGTCTGATCATCCTATCTTCGTTTAGGGACTAATCAAGAATTTAAAATAAATTATGATAAATTATAATAAATAAAGACGGTAGATGAAATGCACTGCACTGCACTGCACTGCACTGCACTGTAAGGTATTACACTGAACTATAAGGTACTTCACTGTACTATAAGGTACTGCACTATATGAGGCACTCCACTGCACTATGAGGCACTGAACTGCGCTGCGCTGCACTGCACTTCAGTGATGTAGCCTTTTAAAGTGAATCTAAATCCATTATTGCATTCTTACCATGTGGTATGCCATAATACAACATTCAGCAAGACGAAGCCACAACCTTGGGTTAGTGTGATAGACTTGGACTGATTCAATCAAGCAATCAAATGCCACCAGTGGTCTTCCATCATGTAACATTTGCACTCCCAAATTATACAACAAGTGATAACGACAATTCAGCGATAAAGTACACACAGGTCTATTGTTTATAGGATTGCCTGGAATATTAAAAAAAAAGAAAACAGAAAATAAATTGTGTATTAACATACAAATTCTCATTATTGGTCTCCAAACATTTCTTATAGTACTAGTTGGGAGAAGTTGTTTCTAAAACATATCTTTGGTGATCCTTTCCTTTATTCTCATCAACTGTATACTTGGTTAACCATTGACATTATTATTAAACAATTATTGGATCCAAGCGATATCAAGACTCAAGAGTTATCCATTGACCGAGGTCTGGATAACTCTTGTTATTGTGCATTCTCTACTCTATCTCGATTTTGATTGGCATACAGCTAATTCGTGACATCAGCTTCATGTGACGTCAATGTTCCAATATTATGGTTCAAAAAGTGTAGCTATGACATCACTATTCCAATATCTTGTTGCTATAGCTTGCTGTTTCCAGCTTGTTTACGGCGAAAGAAAATGGGAAAATGGCGGGTTCTTTGCAAAGATTCGCCAACGTAACAGAAAACGATTTGAAGAAACTATTAGATGACAAGGAGGCAGTGAACACAAAACGAGCTACGAAGACAGCTCTGGGAATCTTCTACGACTTTTTGAAAGCGAAGAAAATAAGTGAAATACCCGAAGAAAAGTAGCCTACGTCATAGTCTGTGAAATTTGAAAAACACAGACTATGAACCAGCGCCGTTAATCGTGTTCTGTGACGTAGCTACTATAAGGAATTTATATAGTAGACCATGATTGGTCGCTTAGAAAATTTAGTTAAACGTCATATTCAATTGGTTAAGAACTACTTCCGTTTTCAATGTTCGTCATGTTGTATACAACGTATTCTTTGTAAACGAGACTATTGAAGAGTTTGCTAATACTTTCAAAGGATGACTGTTTATAGTCGGCATAATTTTGGTTCGAGGATGATCAAACAGTCGAAGAGATGGGGAATTGAATTGTTAATCACACGATATTTCCAGGTAGCCGTCGAGTGCCGATTCTCGTTATGCTGTTTCGTGTCCTATTTGTCTATTGGAACTAAACTTTTAGTACTCGTTACAGTGTAGTTGCTACATTGATTGTTTCTGGTTTGTTTAAAGACGGGTTTGTTTCGAGAATACGGGTTTGTTTCGAGACAGGTTTTTTTCAAAACCTTGAAACAAATCCGTCTTTGAAACGGCAAACCACTCTCGAAAGGCCTGACTTGATAACAAGGCCTGACTTGATAACACAAGATATCATGTGAAAACCGAATTCAATAATTGTTTTATTATACAATAATTGTTTTATTATACAATAATTGTTTTATTATACAATTATAAATGTAGAAGCCTTTTGGGAGTTTAGGAAGTAAGCCACGCAAAGACACGTTAAATCACCGACAGACAATTTTGATATTTTGTAGGCCGTGGCAAGACATCAAGGTTTTTTAGCCAATCACAATCGAGATTGTTTGAGTATAAATTAAAGGAAGAATAAATAATTTCCCAACTCAACCCGCAGGTGATAAATCAGACATAGTTTGACGCTACTCTGGGTTTTTTATTAATGTAACTTTAAAAGGTAACTTTAAAAGTTACTGTCCATGATCCAACGTTTCGACACTCCAATCTAGTGTCTTCATCAGGGGTGATCGTTGTAAAGTTAGGGTCCCTATTTATACCCTCATGAACCGATGATGACGTTATCTATTAACAAGATGCAAACTAGCTTCTGGTAATAAATCACCACCGTCATCGCGATTCAATGGGGCGCGGGCGCTATTCATAATATCACTTCACTGAAACATACGACAAACTATCATTAAAATACACTTTGTGTCAGGAAAAGATTATTTTAGATACTGTTGTCAGGTTCTTACCATTATCAGCCGATGGAAATTGGTTGAGGGCCTTTTCATTTTCCTCAATAGCTCGACAAAAATAGTTCGATGCCAAATGATATTTCTGCATTTGAAAGTGAAGACAGCCAAGGTTGTTAAAATACATTGCCGACACAGATTCGCCAGCTTCAACAACGTGGTTATCCTTCGACACACTGTTAAGGAGTTTCACTGCTTTGCGTTCATTGTGACGAATATATTCAAAGTTACCCTTGATGAAAAGTCCCTCGACACCTCCCTGGAAAACAAATTATTACCAGTTATGCAGTGTATTAAGCATAGAGATCATTAATAAAACAATAGAGGGGGCACTGTGGGCCAGAATTTGGGAACAAATTGAACACCGCTATTTTGGGAAAATTGAGGACAACAGTCCAGATTCTAATCGCATGTGAAACATTAATTTTACTTAAAAATCTTCGAAGATTATAGGAATTTTCATTTTTCGGTGACGTCATTATGATGTCATCATATGACATTGCCAAACGAAAGAGGTTTGCCCACATATACCACATACAGACAACCTCGTACCCAGGGCATTTTGCCTCCACGGTGAAAGGTCGGCGAAAATGGCCCTGGGATCGGCTGGTCCATTCTATAATGCCATTGGCTTGTCATAAAACCAATTGATTCAGCCGAGTATAATTTATTCATATAAATCTGAATGCTGTCTTCGAAGGTTTTTAAGAAAAATTAATTTGTTACATGTGATTAAAATCTGGACGGTTACCTTCATAAAAGTACGTATGGATTTTAAGAATTTTTAAAAATTAGCCGATGTATTCGTTTTTGAATAATTTACTCTCACAGTTTTGATAATTTCTTTTTACCAGTTAATCTCGTACATAGCTACAGTAGAATACCAGAAGTTATTGCATGTTCCGTTTGGTAGAACAAATATTAGGCAATTTTCTGTCAGTTAAAAGCCCTTTATTTATTAATACGTAGTGCTCAGACATTCGTAATGCCACTTCTAGTTATTATGTTTTGTCCAAACTGAAACATTACTTTTTTCTCGTTTATAAATATATTGTATTAGTGTTCCTATATATACAGCTAAATCAATTAAGGTTGTCCTAGGTCAAAGCCAAGCGCGAAAAGTACGATGGGATCGACCAGTTTTAACTGGCGGTCATGTGTAATGATGCCCATTGAAACAGGGAGTGACTTGTGGTCGACTGCTATATAGTTTGGCAGACATGGTGGGGCTGGATGTTGAGGAAGTTGATTTTGCACTTTTATATATAAATATAAAAAAGAACCGCTTTCGCGTGGGTTGATAAGCAGTTATTAATAAACTGTTTATGCTGAATTGTTTTGAAGTAAACATTAATTATTATTAGTTAAAGTGATTCCCAAAGGTATAAAGTTGCTAATTAAAAGCTGGACAAAACTGAAATTGTCTCTCAAGGCATTTAAAATGAGCCATTTTCTGTTGTTGTTTACCGTAATTGTATATACAGTGTTTATCAAAAAAATCGGAAGCGCCACAAAATTAATTAATATTGGCTCAGAGGAGTCCAGGGCTTTCAAACTACAGGGTGTATAAAAAAAAACGCGACCTTTAGAAATTAACCTATTGTTGCTAAGCACAAGATTTTATGCTCCTGGGAATTTAAAATAGCTTCTAATCGTATGAAGGAGCATAACTGCATAACAAATTGTCAAAGTACTAATTAGTCATATCATCAGTTCGAATAAAAATGGTTCAACTGACCACAGAGCAACGAGTTTTTACATTGAGTAAGTACATTGAGTTTCGGTATAATGTAAAACAGTAAAAACTCGTTGCTCTGTGGTCAGTTGAACAATTTTTATTCGAACTGATGATATGACTAATTAGTACTTTGACAATTTGTTATGCAGTTATGCTCCTTCATACGATTAGAAGCTATTTTAAATTCCCAGGAGCATAAAATCTTGTGCTTAACAACAATAGGTTAATTTCTAAAGGTCGCGTTTTTTTTTATACACCCTGTACAGTATAGCGATGCATACATGCAGGTTACGTCAATATTCATGATTTCATTAATAATCTCAAGGGAGTTAATTTCAACTTTAGGCGTATAAATATGCTAAATTCCCATCGTACTTTTCGCGCTTGGCTTTGACCTTTTAGCTTTGTCGGAGGACAACCTTAATTGATTTAGCTGTATGTATACTTGGTTTCTTGTTGCTTGTGTGTTTTCTTTGTCATTATGCCGCTCGTAATGTAATGATATAAGTTGAACAACTCATAATGAGGTAGTCCAAACATATATGAAGCCTATGGCTTCCAGTTTGGCTTCCTCGCCGCTTCTCTCTTTTACATTTTATTCTATATTGTATCTGATTATTCAAATGGTGATTAAAAATTGATTGATTGAAAAAAAATCGCCTGACATTTTTAAAAAATTCGCTTTCTTTCGCTCTCTGAAGTTCTTTGTTTATCAAACACGAGTGCTTACGAAATTTTACTGCGGAAGCAAAAAGCAGTTGTTTATCAGTATTACAACGCAACATCCTGGATGTGTGGTACAGGTATTTCGAAAAATATGATTATCATGTGGTATGTTGAATGGCAAAGATGGTGGTGATTGGGTGATTACAATAATGATTATCTGATTTCCAATAAACCTCATACCATATTGTTCATATTCATAATACATTTGATTTCTTTTTTACAAGCTTTGATGGACTTCTGCAACAAGTGTAGTCTTGCTTTAAACTACAAAATAAAAATGTAATACAATTGAATAGTACAGTCGAGTCGGTTGTTCCAAGGCTGGATAACTTGCTTAATCCAGTGGATAATTTGTTATCCACAGGGTTCGATAATTTTAATTTTTTAATTGTGCCTATTAAATACTGGTATTCTAAGGACACATCGTCCGAAACGTCGACCATTAATAAACGTAAGTACTTTTACTTAAAGTGCCTATACAGCCCTTTTGTTTTTCAGTTATCTGTATAGAGGATCAAAAAATAGCTGCTGAGTTACTTTACAGTTTTTGATTTGGACTTTTCGTTTAGAAGATATTTTGCATCCAAATTAAGAACGTAAGCAAATTGCGATTAAAAACCGAAAACGTATTTCTGCCAATTCTGGAGTCTGGGAACATTTAAGAGATGAATCCTGGATCTTCCCAGCTTCGTAAACAATCGAGCTCGTTTCCCAGATTATACTAGAAAATGTATCGTTTATGTTGAACTATTCAATCATGCCAGACAGATACGCAGTGTGTGGATGTTCTAATGAAGCGAATTTGAAAGAAAAATATCTGTCCATTGTATTCCTTACTTAAACTATACCTTACTTGAACGATTCCTTACTTGAACGATACGCGGACAGTAAATATGAATATCGCATGGAGAACTTGCAGTGTGTTTAATACAGTGTTTACAAGTTCCCCAAGGCAAAACACACATTCGTCTCTTAAATGACGTCACAGTGTGGCTCGTTCCAGGCCTTTCTAATTTGCGGCTTTTTTATATAAATAGCAATGTTTAAAGAGTGATATCTTCCAAACGAAAAGTCCAAATCAAAAACTATAAATTAACTTATCAGCTATTTTTTCATCTTCTATACAGATAACTAAAAAACGAAAGGGCTGTATAGGCACTTTAAGTATTTTTCGACACATTGAAGTATTTTTCACCATGCACTTGAGCTGGTGCAAGCTTGATGCTCAAGGTGTACTTTAATAAAATACATGCAATAACGGTAACTCCGAATAACGTAAACATATTTATTAAGGTGTACTTAATATTTAAGTACAAGATTGAAATTTTACAGATATTTTATCCCAGGAAACGAACAATGTTCAGCATGTCAGATTTATAATTTAAAGAAATAATTTTGAATACTTTGAAAGTTCGCTGTTCATATTGTAGAGACAAGAACACTCAATAATTCAAGAGACTACACGGGTGCTAAACCAACCTCCTGCGAAGAATCCAAAATATCTCATGGAAATAGCATTTCACTCTTCAACAGGTATATAGTGAGCTATCCCCTATTTCAGAGTGCGTTGCCAAACGAAGAGCGCAATTAGCTGGCCATTCGCAGAGAGCTAAAGGGGAAATTATTATATCTGACCTCCTGTGAAAACCGTCAAAGGGACGAAAACTGGGGAGAAATTCACGGACTTTTCAAGGCCATGTATCAGGGAACTTGAGGACCAAATGGTTGAAAAAGAAGCTTTAGAAAGCAGTGGGAAATCACAAAGAATGGAAAACTGTTACTTGTACTCGCCATTTTAACATAGTCAATCGAGATATGGTCTGGAAACGCAGCTAAAGTCTTTGTTCTATCTTTTTGTTCGTCTTTATGCAATTTTGTGCACGGTGCATGGTCACTGAACCTATTGTATTTTAGTATAATGAAGCAATCATCCAATAGAATCGTTTGGGTTTAATCGCTCAACCGTGTTGTTTAAATATTAATAAACCTAAAACAAAGGATGTGCGCGGTGTAAGGTACGGTTCAAAATCAAAACGTAGCTCATTATAGTCGCTTTGAAGTTTGCCGAGTTTCCAGACCATATCTCGATTGACTATGATTTTAATAACTGTTTAAGGGTTCGACAGAGGAACTGAAACTGAGGAAGCGAACTCGCGAAAACGTTGACAGAATTCTCGCTTACGGAAAATATCATAAATTAAATTATGAACGATTCAAATTAAGATTCAAGGACTTTCAAGCACTCCTTCATAAATTCAAGCACGTCCACCAACATCATTTATTGCATTTCTTGCGATAAATGCCCTAAAATCTACATCGGTGAAACTGGGCGGCGCCTTTCAGACAGGTTTTCTGAACATCTTCGTTCCGTGAGGAACAATGATGTTGACAAATCTGTAGCCCGCCATTTCAACAGCTCTAACCATTTGGTTTCAGACATGAAAGTCTGTGCCATCCTTCCCATCTCAGGTGGTAACGAAACGGCAAGAGAAGCGTCTCATTTTTAAACTTGGCACCACACATCCTCTTGGTCTTAACGAACGTTTTTCTTTTATTTAATTTCCTACAAGTTTTTTGTTATTTTAGTTTGCTTGGAACTTTTTTATTATTAGCTTATGTACTTTCATTCCTTTTCAAGTTTTTGTTTCATACTGCTTTACTGTCGCCTAATGCTGGACCTGTCATTTCTCCCTCCCCCTCAGTCTGTTTGCTGATCGACTGTAAAAATAGCAAATGATTTAACTTTTCGCATCTCATTAATCATTAGTTTGTTTATCTCCCGTGCATTTGATTGGCTACTATATATATATGTATATATATACAGGTATATAAAATAAGCCCTATTTATTTTATTTCATCTCGTCTTACTCTGATGAAGGGCTCCGCTCGAAACGTCAGTATTTCGTCACTAAAAATCATTATTATTACTTTACATCATTATTATTCTCACCACCCGAGTTCATAATCCTCATAACATTAAATATATATATAATATATATAAATATATATATATATATATATTTTATATATATATATATATATATAAATATATATATATACATAATCCTCATAACATTAAATATATATATATATATATATATATATATATATATATATATATATATATATATATTATATATATATATTTATAAAATAACATTTTGAAAACTTGCGTTCTTAAATATATCCAGGCAGTTCCGACCTTTAACTAACCTTATGAAGCCTGAGTTTCTGTTGGTCATCAAGTTTAGGTGATAACTGTATCTCATTGTCCTGCTTTTTTGATGGATCATCATTGACATTCTACAAATACAAGTACAAAGGAGTCTGAGAGACTAGAGTGGGTTGAAAGTTGTTTGGGGAGGGGGGGGGGGGGGGGGTGGTTCAAAGACTCTTACCTCAGACGATTGTTTTGAAGTATCATAGAGAAGTTTTTCAAGAGAATTCAGGACAACCGCTGCCTTCTCTGTCTGAAAAATGAAATATCAAATTGTAAAACAATTTTCTTGCAAGTTATCATACAAAGATAATATTACTTTTATAACAAAAAGAAGAGAAGAATCGGCTTCGAGAGGACGACCAAGGATGACATGGAAGAAGACTGTGCGGGATGAGGACATGCGGATACTAGAGTTAAGGAAGATAGATGCCAAGACAGGAGATGATGGAAGCAGAAGACATGACAAGTCCAAACCTCAACGTTTACCTGGTAAGTTATTAGGTATACTTCAACAAGAAGGTAACATATATTTTGGGCCAGTAGCTCATCTACAAAAAAGATTTAACAGCTAATTTTATGTTCGGTATGTGTATTCATTTGATGTATGCTGCATATATAAAGAATAATAATAATATATTGTACAATTATTAGTTATGAATGCATGGATCTTGAGGTCGTAATTTTGAAAAATGAAAATTAGTTTTTTTTTAATTAAATTAGGGTCGCCACCTACGTATACTATCAAGTTTTGTGATTGGTTGATGAAAACAATAAAACAATAGAATCAACTGCAAAGAAACCAATGTCCTAACCTAACCACTTTTGTTCCATATAGTAAATCACAAAACCTGTTTTTAGGTACGTATTTACCGAAAAATTATTATTAAAGTAGAAATTATTTTTTCAATTAAAAAAATAATAATTGGAAAATGAAATAATTTAAGTATTTTCAATTTTTAAAGGACATTGGCAACAAAAATAAGCGGGCTTTTTATATTGAACTATCTTACCGTACTTAGTTTGGCGCTATGAAAATGCTAGCAACATATTTTAAAAGTACCAAAGTAAAAACGCCGCCATTTTTAATATGATCATGACGTCATGTGCTGGGAAGTGTTGTATTTTGTACTTTTGTGCTACCTATCGTGGGGTCATGTATTGCCTAGTTTATGATGCAATGCATAACGTTGAGAAGAAGCTTAATTTATTTGCATTTTCGCCAACACGGACCCCTTTACCCAGGTCACGTGACAGAGAACCCTAAAGGCCCATCTACACGGTACGATTTGTCGTATACGATTGTCATCTTGGTGTATGTAATCAAACTGTACACGCGTGTCAACATTCACCATCGAATCATAAACAAGAATTATGTCGTGTGTAAACAATAGCGTAGAGTCTGGCTGCTATTAATAGCTCAAAAAGCGGACAAACAAACCAAATTTGACTCACAAATTATTGCAAATGAGCTATTTCTTTTGTTATGGCCGCAAGAATTATGGTAAAAGCGGACAAACATCGGTACTGACGTCATCTCGACGGAGCGCTATTGCATACGCCAGTACGACAATCGTATACGACAATGTACGCCAGAATGACAATTGTATACGATGAATCGTATCGTGTAGAAGGGCCTTAATTCACCTTTAATACCTTTAATACCTATAATAAGGGGTTAAAAAATCGGAGCATATCTCCCCTGCGCTTCGTAATCTTCACTGGTTGCCGGTGAGATCAAGAATTGTTTTTAAGATACTAATAATTACTTTCAAGGCTTTGCATGGCCAGGCGCCTGTTTATATTACTGATTTGCTAACTAATATAAACCTACTCGTCTATAATCATCTGACCGAAATCTGCTACTGTACTTGAGCCAAAATCCAAAACGGTGACTCATGGAGACAGAACATTCTCGGTTGCAGCACCAAAACTGTAGAATTTATTACCACAGGAAATTAGAAGCTTTGAAATGTTAAGTAGTTTTAAGTCAACACTTAAAGTGCCACTACTATGAAAATTCACCCTCGTCTTTTAGATTTTCTTTAGCATAGAATAGTATTTCAGGGTCGAAAGTGATCATCGATGTAAAAAAAAATTAAAAAATGGTATTTTGAAGTCAGTATTTTGAGCTCTGAAATCACTATTATTTAGGCCACCATTACTAAAAACGTGTTCCAAGTGAGCCTGCAATTTCAAAAGGTGATTCTCAATGCTACGCCTGAATTTCGGTCGAGGTTATTTGTTTTCTTGTTTTTTTCGAGAAGTAGATTAAATGTCCAGCCTTTCAGACGAAGAATTTGAAAAAACGACCTTGATTTACTTGAAGAATTAGCCACGTGGAGTCTTCGCGTTGAGAATCTGACGTCACTTCGTTACGCTGGTCAGGAACATGAACGATTAATGGCGGACATAACAACTCCAGATTCGGAGTAAGAAAAATAATACTTGCCATCGTCGAATCGCAAAACGGTTTCGACCAAGTAATATTTAGCAGCTCTGCTTTATAAATACGTAAAAATATCGATAGGTAAATTTTTTATCGTAGTGGCACTTTAAGACTTTTCTTTTTCAAAATTAATAGTTTTTTGTTCATAGTGGTAATATATGTAGTAGGCTTTATCTTATAATGAAACTGTAATTAGTTTTATAAGTAACATTAAGAATATATTGTTGTAAGAGTATTGAGACTATTGTATAATGTTCCTAATACGTCTTTTATTATTATTATTATTAATACGCATTACGAGCATTTTTACAACCTCAAACTACCATATTCCGGTTATTTAGGTCGCGTACGTTGATCTAAAAAGTACTTTTTTGTTGTCAATGTCCTTTAATTGTCAAATAGATGAAAAATGAAATGACATTTTTTAATTCTGAAAAAATGAAAAATGAAGTCTCAATTTTCTTTTTTCAATTTTAAAAAAGATGAAAAATGAAGTGTCATGTTTTCAATTTTCATTTTCAATATGAATACCTATACAGCTTTTCGAGATTGTTCTTCACAGATATTGTGTGATAAGCTGGTGTGTAATAGACCTCTTTCATAATTGCGACCAAATTAAATGTTCCTTTATGTGCATCTTAGGACCTCGTTTGTGTGTCGGTCATTCAAAAGAATGTTCGCTTCCTAACTGAGGTTATAAAAAGAATCTTCGCTTTATAACTGAGGTTATAAAGACTAATTTACATGCGCATAAAAAGAAAGAGAAAAAAAAGAAAGAAAGAGGTATATACGTATGTAATATGCTTTGACACCATACATGACAAGTTTCTCATTCTGGTCTATGTGTAACTTATAACAGGGCTTTCAAATGGGAGCGCGCGCCAGCGTACGGCGTAAAGTGCCGCTCGTAAGGATAATGGCGCGATTCTATTTCAGTGTGTGTTCGCTGAGCTCCGCTTGCCGATTTTTGATCAATCGAAATTCAGCTTTACGCCAACGCATTTTCAACAAAACACATGGCATAACCATCACCATTTGCATATGCGGTTAATGCATACTGTTGCCAAGAGTTCCTGAATCTCTGCAAAATAGCAAAGAAATGCAAACATTTCATTTTTAATTTATTTGACAATTAAAAATTGAAAATGCTTCTTGTGTTTCATTTTCCAAGTTTTTTTAAATAGAAAATAAATCTTTTTAAAAATAAACTTAATTTTCATTTTTCAAAATCAATGACTCCAAGACCCACGTATTGTCATGACAGAAGTTGAGTATGTAGAATGTATACGGTATGGTATATAATATTGAAGTGGCACTACGATAAAAATTCACCCCCGTTTTTTCTTTATAATAGAATAGTATTTCAGGGTAGAAAGTGATCATCGATGTAAAAAAATAAAAAAGTAGATCTGTTACAAGTGAGCCCGCAATTTCAAAAGGTACTGTACGCCTGAATTTCAGTCGAGGTGAGAAGTAGATGAAATGTCCAGCTTTCAGACGAAGAATTTGAAAAAAGGACCTTGATCACTATCATGGATTTACTTGAAGAATTAGGCATGTGAAGTCTTCGCGTTGAGAGTCTGATGTGACTTCCTTGCGCTGGTCAGGAACATGACCGCGACAACTAATTAATGATTAATATACTCCAGATTCGGAGTCAGAAAAATAATACTTGCCATCTTTTGACCAAGTGATATTTAGCAGCTGAGCTCTGCTTTATAAATACGTAAAATATCGATAGGTAAAAATTTGATCGTAGTACCACTTTTAAAAGATAGCTTTAAAAATGAATTAATGAAACAAATTACCAAATGAATCCAAAATTTTAAAAAGTCTTTCAAGAATGCCAAGAACTTCACTGTATTTCTTGACCTACAATAGATTATAATGAAGCATCAGTGAATTAATAATGAAGAATATTGTTGTACAGTTGATAATGAATAATAATTAAATTAAAAATTATAAATATGCAACATATAATTATATTTACAAGTAATATTTAGCATTTCACTCGATTAAACTACATGTTCTAAGGATTTGTGGTGAAGGAAAATTTGGAGTGTTGAAATATATACATTTTTACATTTCGAAGCTACGGAAGCATCGAAAATACGGTTGTATGATCTGTTACTGTTAGGGCGCTGCCTGCACTCACCGCTACGTCAAGCCTGGTCGGACGGGGTAAGTAGATACAACTGGGGTGGACAAACCGAGTGCCGAAGGTGCGAAAAGAGGGTCTGGGGGCGTGCCTCCTGAAAAATTTTGGAATCTAGAGTCCCTGAAATGCCATTTCCTGCACTTTGAGGAGTGACTTTACAGAATTCTGAAGTTTATAAAACGTCATAAAAAATGCACAAAAGAAAACACATTTTAGGACTGATATATTTTAATATATATTTTATTATTTTTCATAGAATTTTTCATGATAATTATAAAATGCGCTCAAAAATCAAGAGAGATTTTTGACTTCCATCATGTTTCGTATCATTGGTAACGACTAACGAGCAAGCGATAATATTAAACAGAACATAAACAACCTTCCACAAATAGAAATATTCTATATTAGCTATTTTGAATTGCTAATTGCCAATCATTTTAAATTTCTAATTGCGATTACCCGAGCCCTAACTACTTCGTATCACTAGAGGAGGGGGTGCGACCGAGCGTACTTTTTATGTAACCATGAAATTCAACAGTAGACCATTCTCGGTTCTCCTATCAACGTCGTAGTGATTACAAGCCGTGAGAGCCACTTACAAATAATATTATAGCCACAATCTTAAAAAGTCTCAATACTACTTCGCTTCCCCCCCAATGTTTTCACCATGGATTTGGAAAAATTAAGAAATCGATCTGGAAAATAACTGGGGTGGACATGTCCACTGGGAATAACCTCGTGTTGATTCGCGAGCTTGTAACTCATGTGAGTAGAGTTATTAGTTGATCTCTCCCGTGCTTCGAGGGTATTCCTCCGGGTCTTCGGTTTTCCTCCCTCAGTAAAATCAACCCAATTAGATCTTAGCTATGTTCCGTGGTCAGACATGGTCACTATTTTCGAGCTAAACCAATTTGTAAAGACACACATCTGTTGTGTCTGTTAATAAGACTGACCATTATTAGCTGTGGTCAGAGCACTGCACTAGCACCGCAAGGTCTAGGGTTCAATTCCAGCTGGAAGTCCTTGATGTTGCATTTTTCGGAACTGGTCCGGTTTGGTCTTAAAATGTATATAATTTCAATACTTGAAATTTTCCTTCACCAGAAATCCTTAGAACATAATTATATGCGTTTATGAAGTAAAAATAATTAACAACATGCATTTCAGGTGTTGTCTCTCTGGGTACTGGGTGCTGACCAGCATATCCATCACTCAAAAGATATTAAACAGAGCCGTAGCAAGCGCCACGGTGCCACGGCACTGCCGTGGCATTATTTTACTCCAGTCAATTTTTCAATATACGCAAGGCAGAATTAACGTGCCGATATATAAATAAGTTATACTTGTCTGGAATACGACAGATTGTAATATATAATATAAATTAATAATATATTCAATAGACTCGGTGGTTATCAAAATGGGCCAGAACCCACAATTTAAAATCAGTGTTTCGTATACAAATTGACAAAAACATTCTTTAAAATCTTTCTCCAAAATGCACAACATGGCATTTCAGAGATTCCAGATTTCAAAAATGTTCCAGGGGGGGCATGCCCCCCTAAGTGTCACAACCTGCAGTGGCACTTAAATATACCCAACTACAGCCCTGTTAAATTATTATACTCATTGCTCACATTACTTCTCTGGGCAGGGGGCAGACGTTTTTTTTCTCCACTTTGTGTGTGACAGTTAGCTTGCAGATGGAGAGTAACTCATAGTTATCATTATTGCAGTTAGCAGTCGCATTTGTCAAACCATAAACAAGCTAGTATACTGTTGGTTAATGTATCGATCTTGCATGATTGATATGTTATGTTATGATGATTGATATGATATATATTATAGATGATTGATATGATGTTATAAGAAATATTGTAGTAAAGACATACATAAAAGAAATACACAGCTTTGTTATAAAAAAGAACGGCTCTATCCACATCAGAAACTTCATTGCATCCTTCTTCAGTTTTGTGGTTCATCTGATACAACAAGAAATAAACACAATAATGGTTATGTTGTAATCCATGTAAATCATGTAGCCCGAGAGTATAGAAAAATAATTTGTTAATATTTTAATTGTACATGTATTTGTGAGCTAATCAACTAAAATAAAATAAAAATTAAGAAATGCTACTTTAAATCTATCTATCTATATTACTGGGCTGAGAAAACACCAAAACCAAACACCGTTACGAAAAAACTGATATACTGTCAACTCTAGCCATGCGGACACCCTGCTATTGCGAACACCCGGCTATTGCGAACACCTGGCTATTGCGAACACCCGACTATTACGGACACCGGGCGGCTACTACGGACACCCGGCTATTACGGACACCTCGCTATTACGGACACCTGGCTATTACGGACATCTCGCTATTACGGACATCTCGCTATTACGGACATCTCGCTATTACGGACACCTCGCTATTATGGACATCTTGCTATTATGGACATCTCGCTATTACGGACATCTCGCTATTACGGACACCTTGCTATTACAGACACATCACTGTTAAGGACACCCCACTATTACAGAGACCTCACTATTACGGACACCCCGCTATTACGGACACATCACTATTACAGACACATCACTATTACGAACACCTCGCTATTACGGTCACATCACTATTACGGTCACATCACTATTACGGTCACATCACTATTAAGGTAACATCACTATTAAGGACACCCTGCTATTGCGAACACCCGGCTATTGCGAACACCTGGCTATTGCGAACACCCGACTATTACGGACACCGGGCGGCTACTACGGACACCCGGCTATTACGGACACCTCGCTATTACGGACACCTGGCTATTACGGACATCTCGCTATTACGGACATCTCGCTATTACGGACATCTCGCTATTACGGACACCTCGCTATTATGGACATCTTGCTATTATGGACATCTCGCTATTACGGACATCTCGCTATTACGGACACCTTGCTATTACAGACACATCACTGTTAAGGACACCCCACTATTACAGAGACCTCACTATTACGGACACCCCGCTATTACGGACACATCACTATTACAGACACATCACTATTACGAACACCTCGCTATTACGGTCACATCACTATTACGGTCACATCACTATTAAGGTAACATCACTATTAAGGACACCCCGCTATTACGGACACCTCACTATTACGGTCACATCACTATTACGGACACATCACTATTACGGTCACATCACTATTAAGGACACCCCGCTATTACGGACACATCACTATTAAGGACCCCAGTATTACAGACACTTCATTATTAAGGTCTATGGACAGCCCGCTATAAGGACACATCACTATTAAGGACACCCGCTATTACGGTCACATCACTATTATGGTCACATCACTATTAAGGACACCCGCTATTACGGTCACATCACTATTATGGTCACATCACTATTAAGGTCACATCACTATTAAGGACACCCCACTATTACGGACACCTCGCTATTACGCTCACATCACTATTACGGTCACCCCGCTATTACAGACACCTCGCTATTACGGTTACATCACTATTACGGTCACCTCGCTATTATGGACACGTCGCTATTACAGTATACATCACTATTACAGACACCCCGCTATTATGGACACCTCGCTATTATGGTCGCATCAATATTACGGTCGCATCAATATTACGGACACCTCGCTATTACAGTCACATCAGTATTACAGTCACATCAGTATTACGGACACCTCGCTATTACGGTCACATCACTACTACGGACACCTCGCTATTACGGACACCTCGCTATTACGGACACCTCGCTATTACGGACACCTCGCTATTACGCGGTCACCCAACTATTACGAACACCTGGCTATTACGAACACCGCGCTATTACGGACACCTTGCCATTAGGCCACACCAATTTGATACTTCAGGGCATGGATTTTTAGGGTCAAAATTTTTAGAGTCGGTCGGTCTGAAAAAAATGGAAATAAAAAAGTACAAGCTCATACCCAGTCTTTTCACCCACCTCGCCGGTGAAAAGCTGGGTACAAGGTTGAAAAAGCACAAAAATAACCAATTTTTGATCAAAGTAAATGATAGGCACAAATTTTATTTTATTTTGGTTTCACAAAAACAGGGTCAGTCGGATCCGTGCCTTGAACAATTAAATTGGTGTGGCATTACGTACACAGCGCTATTACGGATACCTCGCTATTATGATCACCTCGCTATTATTATTAGTATTATATTAATATTAGTATATACTTTCAAGGATATTCAGACAAGTTATGAACGAACTACAAATTCTGTGTAAAGTGGGAGAATTTCTTTTCAATTTTGACGTCATTGAGTGCAAGGAACATAATATAATTACCAATGATGTCACAACTGAAAGAAAACTGCAACTGTACTGTACATCAACTTTGAGCTGTCGAGTATCATTATAAAATGGTGGCATGTTATGTAGAAAAGCATAAAATAATGAATTAATTTTTTTGACTACAGTCCCCTTTTAAGAACTACATATTCCTTAACTCTTAAAACCAACCTTTTTCTTAATGGCATGTAAAGCTTTTAGGAATTCCTCAGTTTTTGTACAACCAGATTTATAAAACTCTGCCACGGCCTTGTTGTGCAGCACCTTTGTGTCTTTGGGACGTAAATCTTCCAGTTTAGACAAAAAGTTAAGACAGGTATCATAGCGACAGCCTTCAAATTCAGTCAAAGCATTACGGCCAAATTCTTCCTCTTGGTCAGAGAAATCTGGAGGGATTTTTCCTTTTTGTTCCATACTCATTTCGGATTTTCCTTCACCTTCCATAAAAACCATGTATCAACAACACTAGCATAAAACAAAAGAGCACAGTTTGATGTTAAAGGGGTTCTCCAGCAAAATACAAATGAAGTTCATAAATATTAAAGAACTTACTGATTTTAGTTTATTCGCAAAGTTTTAGCATTTCTATCAATTTAGTTAAGAAGATATGGCTAGTTGAAAATTTGAGGATTTTGAAGCCACACTTGTTTTTAAAATAGAGTATGACATCAATAAAATATGAGGTCTGTGTGAAAAGACCAAAAGCAGGATAATATTTCCTAGGTTGATGCGGTATTGAAAAAAAACCGAATACCAATACCGAAAAAAAAAAACCGGTAATATCGAATATGCCGGTATTTTTACAGATCAAAATTTCGCGAAAATCAAACGTTTTTTGACGTAAAGTTGTCAAACTGCACAAAACTGAAAACGTCTAAGCGTAATAAATTTAAGATGCGTCCTTGTTCTTAACAGCCTTCTTGCATAGTTGACATATGGAATCGGGATCATCGCTTTCAGTGTTGCCTTTCTTGAAATAACTCCAAACGGCATTTCGTAATTAGGCATGATGAACACTGAACAGAACAGAGATAATAAAATAATGGACTCAAGAAAACGCGTTGACTAATTGACTTCAGTATGGTGCTGTCGACTGGCAACTACAATGAGCTGTGTAAATTCTGACACAGTGACACTTTGCTTTTAACAGAAGTCCAAGGTGTGAGATCGATTAAAATTCATTTCAAAGTATTTTAATTTACAGTTGAGAAGACATCCTTTGTCGTTCTCTCACAGATCTCACATGTTTTTATAGAAAGGCTTCTGCAAAAAGAGTCATCCTTTTGAATAGCGCTAATTGTTTCAGCTTATATTTTTTCTATGAATATGCGAAAATGGTGTAACACACAACCGATAATTAAAGATAAAATAAAAGTTTCGATATTTCCGGTATCTGAGAATTAAAATATCGAATATTCGGTATTTTTAAAATACTGGTATTTACCGAAATATCAATATACCGCATCAGCCTAATTTTTCCATAAAGACCAAACAAACGATCTTAATGGTTCTTTTAAATTTCTCACATTTCCTCATATTTTTTCATAATTATGGTCATTTCCGGTCTGCAAAGACCACTCTGGAACCAATTAGATTGCAGAAACGCTGTGTTAAAATCTCTCATAAGCTAATTTAAGCCATATATATATATAATAAATATAATAAATATATCAATTGAACCAGTTAGTACATCATCGTATTAAGCCTTCGCTCTCGAATCTCAGTAGCTCAATGGTTAGAATGTCTCACTGGCAATCAGATTCAGAATAATATTAACCAACTTCTTGCACACCAATTTGCAATTAGCTAAAACTCGCTTTTCTGACCACTACATAACAATAACGAACCCCAAATACTTTACAGTAAAGCATAATATTCGCAACAAATAACATTCCCTACCTTAAAATGCTTTTTTCTGTCCTTTTCCCAAAATATTTACAAATTATATTCTTTACAGCTTCCAACGAAGCTGAACCGCGCCGTTCCTGGAACCCAGTCAACAGTTAAGTAACGGAAGTGAACTAACTGGTTTTCTAAAATGGCGGGAAATATCGCAGAATAATTCTCAGAAATTGAGAATAATTGGCAACCAACGTTTTTGTGTTTCACTCTACGTAACTACGTTACCAACCAAGCAAATTCAAAAAATGGCAACAATTTCCTTTGAGCTAAACGGCCTAAATCGTCATTTTGTTTTCCATATCATATCGTGCATAATGTCAATGGAAATTAATAGGACTCACCAATGGCAATTTGTCATGGTCGAGAGCCTCAGATCTTTGATATCCATAGCTTCGTCTCATATCTCTTACATCTTGTATTGACCATCCCAAACGAGGATTTGAACCATAGCTGGCTGGCCCAACATCATATCTCTGAATGGTCAAAAGAAATATTGACGAGACCAAGAGTTCAACCTTCAGTTTGGATATTGAGAGTGTACTCTTGAACCGAAGATGAAGACAAACTTCTTTGTTGTGCATTGTTTGTCGCTATGTTTATTGCTATCAAGGGAAATAAGTGGAGAAGGTAATTAATGTAGCCTTATGAGGGATTTTCTTTCTTTACACTGGATAAAGTTGTGCTTGGTATGGAAAGCAGGACGAATATGAAGCGAAGAATGGTCTAAGCAACGCTAGCATGAAAAACAGACCTTTTATGCCCCAGGAGTGATCAGTAGCTAACTTCTCTTAATAATATCAATGGTTAAGCAAGCATAGAAGTAATGAGAATAAAGGAAATGATCAGCAAAGATGAACTGACGTTTTTAAAACAACTTCTCCCAACTAGTACTATACGAACTGTTTGGAGACCAATAAGGATAATTTATATGTTGATATTGGGGGTTAAAGAGATGATGTTATTCCATTTCCACAAAAATATAGAAGCTGTATGATCTAAATTATCAAGTGAAGTTTCATATAAATCTCAAAATGACGTCACATAGACTATCGGCAGTAAAATTCGAAATTAAAATCAGCTGTTATTTCTAAAATAAAGCATCGTAAGATTAGTATTAGGTGTAGGTACGTTAGGGTTAGGGTTATGTTGGGGTTAGGACTATGTTTTAAATTCGGGATATTTATATAAAACGTCAGCCAAATTATCCTATCATCATGTTCATCATATATTCAACAGTTTTATTCAAGTTTATTGTTTTATTCTTACTTATAGGTAATAAAAGAAACTCTACTAATAATTCAACTGGTAAGTTTTAGTTCCTTATGACCAAAGCAAATAATACACTCATATTTATATCACATATTGTCCATAATAATATCAGATATTTATTATTATAAAATAAGTCATTCTCTATCTGAGTACAGAGATGCAAATGTACGTAACAGCTAGTGGCCAATCCCCGGGGCCCGGACATTGTACTAGAGGTCAAAGACCCCTGGGGATTTGACAATGTTGGAATCCACAAAGGACTATGAGAGTGACTGTTTTCCTCATGGTTTACAGTATGTTGTAATTTAAAACTGTATCTTTAACTGTTTGTGCCACTGGAATGCAAGGACATTTGCGCAACAGACAAGTGCCCATTACACACGTAAAAACGCACAGTCTGTTTCTACCTGTGTACAGCCTAAAACATGGTTGATATCAGCAGGCTTGAGCTGGCCAGCTTGAACAGGGTTGTCAACAGGCCTGTTGATCAGTATATTGTTCATGGCTGATGATCGAACAGGCTTGAACAGCATTGAACAACATTGTTCATACATTTTACAATATGTTGTCAGAGCATGATGAAATAACAAATTAAGGTTGAACAGCATTGTTATACAACAGCCATGAACTTGGTTGTTCTATCAAGCTGGTTTTTGCATGTTCCTAACATGCATGAACAACTGCTGTCAATTAATTCAACAAGCCTGTCACATGTTGAAACATGCTTGAACACTGCTGTTATTTTAACAGTCCTGTATTTCTATCATGTTGACAATGCTATTACAGGCATGTTGAACCAATAACCTTGTTACAACCTGTGAGATTTTTACATGTGTAGCTGGGAATTAGCACTATCTTTACAAAAACAATGCTAAATCTTGGGGCTTTCCCAGGGGGATGGTCACTGTTGGAATTGACTCATGCATATAGACCCGTACTATTTTATAAAACAAATTTTATAAAAAAGGGGCTTTTGTGTCTCATCAGTACTGTGATAGAAACATGAATGATGTGCCATTTCAACTGGAAATATACATGAAAACACTTTTGGCTTTGTCTTGTGTATCCACATTTTTCTGGTTGAAACAATATGTCATTCATGTTTTTATCACAGCACAAAAACATACAGTATCAAATAAAGTCTTGAAAGTTAGCATTTGGAATTATGTGTAAGCTAATACCTTTTTGAGGACACTTTGGAGATGAAACACATGACTTTGTGATTTAGCTGTTTAGGAATTAGGATTACTATTATTAGGTTAAGTCTGTGGCATCAGTGGGAGGACAAAATGATGACGCAGATATCGCTAGAACTCAGCAAAATGGCTTGGAAACCAGGTGGAATAGCTTGGTTTCCAGCAGAAGTGCTCCACCTAATTTTAATGGTTGTTTCTGGTAGTGCTAACCCTAAAACTAATTAGTCACAAACTTTAATCCCAAACACGCCTGAAAAATTAACCCAAAGTATTGTGTGGACTTAACACCCATCCACCCCTACACCCCCCAGCGTTTCTTGCCAGATTTAGAAAAATTTCAAAATTAGTCTTGGAGAAAAGTGGGGAGACTTGTCTCCTCAGTGCCTCCTTGGTGACGCCCCTGGGTTAAGTCAAGGTGTTAATACCTCGCAACGGCAAAAACTGTTGTGACACAAATTCAATGCTGCAATCGTTGCAGAAAGTAGAATCTAGTTCTACTTCCTGCAATGATTGCAGCAACTATTTTCAGCGTTGCACAGTGTAACACCAACATCTGCAACTTGTCTTGTAATTTTCCTCTTTGGCGACTGGATGCGCATGCGTACCATGTCACAAACACAAAGATTGCAAAACTTTGTGAGTCAAGTTGCACGAAACGTTGCCTTGTGTAACACCTCCTTTCGTGCATCTGCAATGTAGGAAATTAAGCCATTGCGAGACAAGTTGCACAAAAAATTGTATAGTGTAATACCTTAATGCTGAGTGTCTCCTTCTTGCAGATGAAAAATTGTGGAGAAATATGTGGACGACAAGTATCTTTGCTATTCTGTTTGCATCTTTGACTGTGGTTTTGTTGTTAAAACTTTGCCTAGAGATTCACCGCACAAAGAAGATCATTGATCGATCAACATTAGGCGTCAACTGAACATTTAGTCAACATTTTAAAATTTTATTTTAGGATAATTTTTTGTTGCTATTTTCTTTGCATCTCAACTGGAGATTTTATTAATTTAGACATTTAAAAAAAAACTGAAAAAGAGTACCACTACAGATATAGGTAACACTGCACGTAGGCTTGATTACCAACCATCCTTGTGTCCGAGGTAGGGCCAGACACAAGGACAGCTGTAATCGAGCCTATAGCACATTGCAAGATGCCATTAAGCTTGTTACCATCAATGTGACATCATGAGAAAATGCAGCATCAACGTTTAGGCAGAAAACATGTCATCAGACATACAGCAGATTTTGCTTTACCAATTAGAGATATAAAACTAAGTAAAAGATTTCTTTAAATTTACCCACATCTTCCATTCAAGGAAAATTAAACAATAAATGCTTTGTCACATTAATATATGGCATATCTGAAAGAGGATGGCTAAAAGAGATGACTCAAAAGAACCTACAGGACATTGGCAACAAAAATTAAGTTTGTCTAATATGAAAGAACTTGTAAAATGATAGAGTACGGTAACACCTTTTACAACTTTTCCGTATTTCACTTCGTTTTTGAAATATTTCAGTTTGTTTGAATGTAAATGAGATGGTCTCTGATGTCATGGGTACAGAATTTTCATTCATGAAAATATTAGTTCCATCTTCAAGTTTGTTCCACAAATTTACTTGAAAATTTGCGTATAATAACTCCTCATGATAATGAACGTTGTAAACATAGCAATCACTGAGATATAAAAATGTTTTTCGTTTACATCTAAAACAAACTGAAATATTTCAAAAACGAAGTAAAATACGGAAAAGTTGTAAAAGGTGTTACTCTATCATTTTACGAGTTCTTTCATATTAGACAAACTTAATTTTGTCGCCATTGTCCTTTAGGGTTAGGAACGGCCAGCTTCGCCACTGAGGGTTAGAAGTTCTCAAAATGTAAAGGTTCTTTTGACTGATCCCTTTTAGCATTCACCTATCTGAAATGGGTTGGATTAAGGATTAGATATTAAAGTTAGTTATTAATTGTTCAAATAAAAACTATGTTTACAAGTTTTTTTTTGCTAGTATTTATCTATATAAGGATGGTTTAAACTGCAGGTTGCAGGTTGAAAACCATTTTAAACATTTACTGAAATGTATCATATCCAATGTTTTGTTAATTGTTCAATGTTGTATACAGGGATGTAGCCAGAGAGGGGGATCCGCGGCTCCCCCCCCCTCTGCTTGTTGAACTAAAACCAAAAATTCAACTAAATATTTTACAGTACATGATTAATTTATTTACCAACCTTGTTCTTCATAAATTCATCACAAAACAGAGTTACATTAGTCTCGGAATTTAAATATGTTTCCGTGTTCAGTTCTCGTTTTAATAAACCCAGCCTTTTTTAAAATAAGCAAACAATTGTGTTTTACTGTCAGAATAAATAATGAAGGCTGGATAAAATATAACTAATTATTAGCACGATGTAAAAGCTAAAAATGAAATTTCTAGCCATCGTCTGGTGGCCTAATTTCGCAAAAAAATCATGTTAGAAATTGCTATAAAAGCACTTTTGGGCCTTTAAAAATTTTTCTGTGGGACCATGACGCGAACCTGCAACATTTTGGTAATCTAGAGTCTCTGAAATTTTGGGGGAGATTTTACAGAATTTTGAAAATTATAAAACGTCATAAAAAACACTAAAAACTACACATTTCAGGTCATTGTATGGGATATTTCATGGACAATTACTAGATACTGTCAAAAAATTAAGAGAGTCTATAATCTGTCCACGGCAGGTAATTTGAAAAAAAAGTCGAAAGAAACCCGAGCGCGTTCCGGAAATTTAAATTTCATTCGGTTGTAATCAGCGCCTGCGATACACTAATGATATATACCGCTTAATTCAAAAATTGATTAAAACGAAGACTATTCACTCAGGTGTTTTATTACTTGTCTTCATTCTTATATTCAAAAGTTTATTTAGGTAGGTTGCCTGCCCTTATGCCAGTAGTTCCCATGAGCCATATTTCAAATCTCAGTAAAAAAACTACCCCCCCCAAAAAAAAAAAAACTTTTCTCCTTGTCTTCATTCTTATATTCAAAAGTTTATTTAGGTAGGTTGCCTGCCCTTATGCCAGTAGTTCCCATGAGCCATATTTCAAATCTCAGTAAAAAAACTACCCCCCCAAAAAAAAAAAAACTTTTCTCCTCGAATTTGGACAAATTGGAAAATCGACCTTGGAGAGAACTGGGGGGACGTGTCCTCCCCGTGGCGCCGCTACTGGCTCCCCCCCTTTGAAGGTTCTGGCATTCAATGTTTTGTTTGTTTTTACAGATATGAAAGTGACTTTTATTATTTGAATGCATTCAAATATGAAGCAATGACTTTGATTAAATTAATATAAATGGCGCTTTCTCGATATATGAACAAACCGAAATTCAAATAATCGCTAATCCTAACCCTAAAACTGACTTGGGACTTGATGTTATAATTTTACATTTCGGTTGCTCATATATCGAGAAAGGGTCGATGCATCTCCTTCGCATAGACACATCAAGGTTATTTTCTCGGGATTCAGAAGCTTTACAAGAACAAAAACTCTAGCCCTAAACCTGAAATAAAGGAATACTAACCCTACTAGAAGCTAGTGTATTTCAATTGCAAATCAACCAACTATGATAGCTTCTTTATTATAATTAAAATTAGTCAAAGTCATTGCTTCACATAGCCTCCTGCGCAGGCAAATGTGTCTTCTTACTTCTTAGTTTTTCAGAGTCAGAGAGCTTCTAGCATTCTAGGACTGTGCGAGCAATTAACGGAACTGTTGTTAATGAATCATGTCAGTATACCTATCTGGGGGTTATACTCGATCATCACTTGAATTTGCATCAGCACCTAACTTCCATTTTTAAGAAAGCTACATCACGTTTGAATCTCTTGAAGAGGATCCGTATCAATGTATCACCATACGTAGCCTAGCTACTCCATCTACAATGTGAAGTAACATATCACTCGGATTGTCCCGTCATCACGTTGAGAAATTAGAACGTGTACAAGAGAGAGCTAAAAATCTTTGTGGAGGACAACAAACTGAATGGTCGAGCATTTCTGACATTATAAAAAGAAATGCTTTATTAATGGTTTTTAAATCTTTACATTATAAGAAACCAGAACTATGCAACTATGCAACTCGTGGGAACGGTTCGCTGTTGAATTTACCACGTATGAAAACTGAAGCTGGTCGTAAAAGTTTTAGATATCAAGGAGCGCTAATATTTAACAGTTTACCAGCTGAGATAAGAAACGAAGTATCACTTTTAAGATTTAAGAATAATATAAAAACTTGTAATTTTTAAATTTAACTAGTTTTTAGGTCTGGTTTGTTTCTATAATAATAATAATAATAATGTTACGGCCATGTTTTCGCCAACCTCCCTGACTCGGAAAAACTATAAAGAAGTAAGAAGACATAGAGTTGCCTGCGGAGGAGGTTAGCTTCACACTTGAATGCAATCAAATCAATGACAATGTTTAACTTAATTTAATTGAATGTGCTTCGCCTTACATTATTACATTATTAAATTATTACACTTACACATGAATGCATACACTAAAACAACAAGAAAAAAATACATACACTAAAAAAAAGTCTCAATATTAGCAAAATAATGGTTTGCAAGACACTGAATTCTAAGCTATAGGCATTGCCCCTGTTCGATAACTAAAGAAACGATCTCGAGATGTTTAAAGTGCTTATAAACCCAAAATGGGTTTTTGGTGATTCGGATAGAGCATAAAAAGTTAGTTGATAAGTTCTAGATTAGTTTTTGCGTTAAACTTTTAGTTTCGGAGATATAAGGGCTCAAAGTCACAATTTGTGGAAAAAAGTAGCGCAGGCCGGGAGACTGGATCCGAGGAACGTGTTATGTTTCAATACTTATAAAAATATATTACAATTCGAGTAGACAAGGTAACATCGTAAAGACACAGCGTTTGGGCATTTTTCAATAAAAACTCTTAAGATAGTTGTTGTTGAAGATCGGTTCCTCGGATCCAGGTCCCTGTGTGTTATTTTGGTGGCGCTACTTTTTTCCAAAAAATGGCACAATTTGCAATGTTTGAGCCGTTATATCTCCGAAACTAAAAGTTAAACGCAAAAACTAATCCAGAACTTATTAACTAACTTTTTATGCTCTATCCGAATCACCAAAAACCCATTTTGGGTTTATGAGCACTTTAAAGAGTTTGGAAAGTTTATAAAATCACTGAGTGATTTGTGACATGGCGTCTACGACAATCGTAATTTTTGCGTGGCTGCGGGAATACATACATTTTTCACCTCAGGGAAATAGGACTGTTAACTTATGGTTTGTCAGAACTATTTGTTTGTGTTCAATACTGAGACTAGTTTTCTCTGCACATCGTTTTGAAAAGTGATGTGTAACTTTCATTATTTGGGCCAAAATGATGTACAAATTGCACACTGTTAATTCGAACCCTGGCAGCTTAAACCATCTCGTTAAAATGGTAGTTATGATAAAAAAAAAGTTATTTTCAATAAATAATTACAAGAAGTATAGTCCTTGTTGGCTTGTTATGTCTATTTCATGGTATTTTATTTTAAAGAATGTAGCTGGTATAGCCAATGAGAAGATTCCCTGCTTTCTTTACACAGCTGTCTCTGCACCACAAAGGAGACACTACATAATAATTTTCCTCTGCGAACACCTTTACTACGAAATAATAAAATCTCGCAAATACACTGCATATTGTGTTTCCTTTATATCCATTTGTTGAACAAATTGTCTCCATGTTTCTAAGAAAATTATCATCACATGTCGCTCTAGACCATCCATACTGTTCACCCTGCGAAACAATTACAGGGTTATGTGGGGCAAACTTTGACATGTTTTGTCTGACAAATATTCAATAAAACAGAAAATTGAGCAAACTCATGATTTCTTCACATTGACAAATTGGTTTGATCAAACAACTTCCTAATAATATACACCTCACTCTTATGACTGCAATGCCTTAATTATGGCCGGTATTGAGACTCTTGATCTGCGCAGAGGAGATTTGTTGCAACGATTAAACCAGGCAATCCGCTCTATACTCTCATTCACAACCGGTTCGTTACGTCCAACTATATTTATTCTCTCAGATCTGGGAAGATGGAATGAGTATGATAACTCGAACTGATTGGTTTAGAAATTTTGTAACTGTAAAGTACGCGGACAGAGCCGGCTGAATCTTGAAGTGTTACTATACCTAACAAGCGGTCCGTATCGACATAATTACAGTTTTAATTTTTAAATGCGTTTTATAAGCTAAAAACATTTTCAAATATTCTAAAAACATTTGAAAATGAACTCAAACGAGATTGAACATATTGAAAGACATATATAATATATAAGTGAGTTTTTTACCCGAAAAGAGACTTAACTCTCAATTTCCTTTGACAAAGAAAAAGCACAGACTTTTCTTTTTTGCCCACTAGAAACACTGATGACGACCAAAATAAAAAGCCAGGATATTAAGGAAAAAAAATTATTTACCGTTTTGGTCGGTCCTTATTGAGAAATATTTCCCTCGGCCTCAAAAACGTCCCTCGGCCTCTCCTCCGCAGAGGCTTCCAATGCAGTAGAGGGGGGTTATATGGTTCGGATAAGCGGGAATGCGGTAGAATCCCTCGGCAATAACATATATTTTTTATGCGTTAAAAGACACAATGTTGTGAGTGAATGTGGGAGAGCTCTGAGTAGACAGACGATACATGGACGATCGTCAAGCTCATATCCTCAGAAAAATTATTCTGAGTCCCGAACAGGAATCGAACCTGTAACCTTCTGATAGCCGGCGAGACGCTCTAACCATTGAGCTAACGAGACTCAGATGGAGAGCGAAGGTTACAATGATGTACTGGTTCGATTGATGTACTGCCATAAGTATTACCGATATGACTGCCGCATAGGCAGTACATATATCAATCGAACCAGTACATGGACATGAGCTTGACGATCGTCCACGTATCGTCTATATATTTTTTATGCAGTTAATATCTTATATATATATATATTTACTTGATGTAATTAAATAATATAATTACTGTAATGGAGCCGTAATTTGTGTTCTAAATTATGGGAAGACCTTGGACAACTGATTCATTTTAGGGCAATTCGATGTAACGGACATTACACAGTTTGTCAAATGTTAAAACTAATTTGATATATTTCTTCCACTTTTACCATTGTTTCATTTTGAATTAGAAATTCTGATATTCTGATTTTTTTAGAGTGTTTTGGAAAATTTCACTTATATTTACAATCACAATATTTTGCGTAACGGACATTACTCCAGAAAAGACATGCCTATTTTAGTACTTTTTCAAACAACATATCTTCTCAATTACAATGATTGTTACAACAAAACACCTGAATTATTAAACCATTTGTACATACTTTAACATTATTTGTACATGTTGGATAAAATTTTAAAATTTGTGTGTAACGGACATTACACTTTTGTCTTATGCTTCTTCTTTATTAATATTTGGCCCCAAAGTTACCCAATTTGATAGGGGATTGGATTTAAAACAAATTTAATCCATTGTAATATTTTCAACAATCAACCAAAATACTGCTTTTTGCTTTTTTAAGCATAGTATGCACACATTGTAAATGTTGTGTAAAAACCTTAATTACATGTAAAATTGTAACTAGGTTGCGGGTTCGATTCCCGTCTGGGGCTCATGCAGAAACATTTTTCTGAGTTTGCGTAAAACTTGAGTAGCAAACAATTTACTATATTCTTGTTTGTTCCGTGTTTCATACGAGATGGCTCTCCACATTCGAATTTTGAGCTGGTCTCTAATATTCCACCCGGTAAATCCACCAGAAATAAAGACTGGATCGAGCATGTAGAGGTAAATTTGAAGAATTACAACACTGTATTTGGATGTTGGCAATAAAGTTAGACGTTTTTATAGCTAAAAAGCATAAAGAGGATAACATTTCCTTAGCCACTAAGGGCTCTTGCTTAACTTAAGAAATCACAAAAAGTGCATTTAAACATGGCATTGCCTTTAGCATCTTATAAGATCAGAGACAGATAAATCATGGGCGAAATAAATAATAATAATAATGTAATAATAATAGTCTCTCCCAACAAGATGGCGGCCACGAAATATCCCCGCGGCTTCATTTTGTCACAGCAACCAAACAATAGTTGCTCGATCCAGTCTTTATTTAGAGATCAGTGTGTTTAGTTTAGTTTAGTTTAGTTTAGTTTAGTTTATTAGATTTCTCACTCTTTGGTGAACGGAATACCCCAACAGGCTAAAAGCCCAATTGATAGGGGTTCCGAGGGCCTACGATTTAAGGTCGTTATCCGAGAAGACCCGAACGTCTTACCATTTGCTGATATTATTGCAAAGGCAGCACTTTCTCCTCGATTATTTTTAAGACCCTGAGTGGAGGTCCGACCCAGGATATGAACCTGTGTCTCCCAGCTCATAGTCATGTATGGTAACCACTAGACCATGCAGGCCTCCCGTGATCGTCTTGTCCTCATATGTACCATAGATGCCAACGTTTCAGTGGGTAATATTGAGAGCTGACAGCGTCATTAAGGTAAAAGGATTATTTTGTATTATTTATAGTGTTATTTATAGTGAATAGAGGATTAACGTGTATTATATCCCCAGTCCGAATTTTATACCTGCATGGCACGCGGTTTGCAGTCCGCATTTTATACCCAGTCCGGTCTGCATTCTGTATATTATACTAACCGAACCATATCGTACTAACGGAACTATATTGGTATTTTCTCGGGAAAATAGAGTCCTATAACTAAAGATATAAAAAATTCCTGTTCATCTTCCTGTGCATGGTTACAAACCAACTGAATACAGATGACAGATGGGCATCTTCTTCGTGTATCGCACACACCATGGACACAGATACGTCATAGACACATCATCAAGGTTATTTTCTCGGGATTCAGAAGCTTTACAAGAACAAAAACCCTAACCATAACCCAAATAAAAACTCTAGTCCTAACCCTGAAATAAAGGAATACTAACCCTACTTTTAAACTAAATATTTCAATGAAGTAATATTCTGTTACCGGTACACGAAGTAGCAGCCGACTGCAGATGCTTTGTAAATATAGCGATATTCATTTTACTGAGAATCGCCAATATTTGACCTTTACTGTTTTTCCTGTAAATTCTACATCCTGAACATTTATTTTAGAACAACTTTTAAATTACTAAAGTGCCCATGCAACGAAAATCGAGAGGGTCTTATTTGAAATAGCTCTTGAAATTATAAAGAATGGTGTTTACCGCTCGCCCATATCTCGCTCCATTGCTCAGATTTTTCTATTTATTAATTGTTATGTAAATTCATAGAATAACATTTTGAAGAGATAGATAGATAGATAGATAGATAGATAGATAGATAGATAGATAGATAGATAGATAGATAGATAGATAGATAGATAGATAGATAGATAGATAGATAGATAGATAGATAGATAGATAGATAGATAGATAGATAGATAGATAGATAGATAGATAAAAAGATAGATAGATAAAAAGATAGATAGATAAAAAGATAGATAGATAGATAGATAGATAGACAGATAGATAGATAGATAGATAGATAGATAGATAGATAGATAGATAGATAGATAGATAGATAGATAGATAGATAGATAGATGGATAGATAGATAGATAGATAGATAGACCAAAGGACGAACATGATAATGGAGCTGATAATCTATACTCTTCGAGGGGGCCGTTCCAGGAATGCTGCGTTAATGGCGTTGGCTTGCTCATGCTGTGAGTGTGTGTGTTTTGATCGGCTAAAAGCCATTCATCGATGCGCGACTTCTGAAATAACAAATTCCTTCATTTGTTCTCTGATAATCACCTGTGAATTTCTACCAAAACAACCTCGCGGCTCGGTAAATATTCACCGATAATCACCTTGACTTCTGTGACTAATTGTTCTATAGAATTAAAAACAGTGAGGAATCCAATGCTTTCAAAGACGAACCAACGCATGCATGACATCGTCACGATTCTTCCAAGAGAATAAGAAGTATAGTGAAAGAACGTTACTATTGGCAACCTCAACACCTTAAATCCCAACCCTTACATCCCTAGGGATTTACGGTGAAGGAAAATTCCGAGTGTCAGAATATATACATTTTAAGACCAGTTGCGAAAAATGCAGCATCAAGGCCTTCCGGCTGAAGTTGAACCCGCGATCCACTGAGTTACAGAGACGTTGCTGAGAGAGGCGGGGGTGATTTACAGAATGCAGAATGTAGGGTTAGAAAACTCGTTAGACGGGAAGTTAGGGTTAAGATCTTTGTTGTTTTGGGGTTGCTTACAATCCAATAACTAATTTATTTGTTACCACGTCCGCTCCTAATATACTGTAGACTATGTAGTCGTGTTCTGCATTCTGAAAATCACCCCTGCCGTGCCGATAACCAACTGTCCTTATTATTTCTCCAATACGCCTGTTCGCAAGCTATACTTACACAAAAATAACAGACATCATGCATGTTGCATGCTGGTGTGAATGTATCCTTGTAGAAGAACGGTTTTTCCAACGGGATATTGCAGCCATTCACATGCTTTTCGTGAACACATTTGATATTTCCATTAATGGTCGCACCACCACTTGGTAGTGTGTCGATGGAACCAATTTTTCGCAAAGTGTCCAAAGATACGAAAAAAACGAGGTCCAGAAATCTCGCAGACAAAGGCATGACGTCAGCAACTCTTACAAGAAAATAAGAAGCAGTGAAAGAACGTTACTATCGCAACATCAACACTTTAAGTCTAAACCTCATGACATCCCTAGTCTCGCTCACATCCCTAGTCTCGCTCACATCCCCTAGTCTCCCTCACATCCCTAGTCTCCCTCACATCCCTTAGTCTCCCTCACATCCCTTAGTCTCCCTACATCCCTAAGTCTCCCTCAAATCCCTAAGTCCGCCTCAAATCCCTAGTCTTCGTTACATCCCTAATCTCCCTCACATCCCTAGTCTCCCTCACATCCCTAAGTCTCCCTCACATCCCTAAGTCTCCCTCACATGCTTAGTCTCCCACACATCCCTAGTCTTCCTCACATCCCTAGTCTCCCTCACATCCTTGTCTCCCTCACATCGCTAGTCTCCCTCACATCCCTAAGTCTCCCTCACATCCCTAGTCTCCCTCACATCCCTAGTCTCCCTCACATCCCTAGTCTTCCTCACATCCCTAGTCTCCCTCACATACTTTATGCAACGAAATTATTAGACTTTTTCTTTTTGCCTTCACCGGGTTTTTCATCGCCGAGTAATTTGATATAAAATTTATCTGAAGTTATAATTTGCATTGGTTTGTAAATACACCTCAAATTTGAGAGGTATAGATGTGAATTTGTCCGCCATTACTCGAATTACTTGTGACGTCACAAGTAGGACACATTAAGAGCATTGGTCTATTTTCACGGCTCACAATATTTAGTCCTCCGGCAACACAACGTTTTACTCCGTGAGGAGCTGATTCTGTATGGCTCGCCATATTGAAACTCACGAATGATCAACCTCGTAGCCAGGGCATTTTGCCTCCACGGCGTAAGGTCGGCGAAAACGACCCTGGGATCGGCTGGTCACATGACACCCAGAATTTCTGGGTGTTTAGATATGATCATTTTTGTGGTCTTTGTTCCATTGCCTTTGTCTATTTTGTTGATCTGAATAATTGAGAAATATTCAATTAATGCTCTTCAGAGTTGTTCAAGTCAGCATTCGTCGGCATAAAAGCAGCTAACAAGCTTAGCAATCCACCATACATCCATGGTTATCTCTTACAAAAGGTATGAAGAAGCATATCCAATTTAGCGAAATGTATCACTTCTAATTTGCTGTAAAATTTGAAGACAGCATTCAGATTTAGATGAATAAATTATACTCGGCTGAATTAATTGAGTTTTATGAGAAGCCAATCGGATTATAGAATGGACCAGCCGATCCCAGGGCCATTTTCGCCGCACGAGGGTGACGAATGATATCTAGCGTGTCCTACTTGTGACGTCACGCAACAGCATTCATTAAAAGCTAAAATTCGCGCAACCACAGGGTGGGAAGGGTGGGAAAACCACACGGGCCCCAAGCAAATAGGGCCCAAAGCATTTGGTGATGTGACGTCATTATTAAGCTGCAGGATGGTTTGGGTTTCTTATCGACCCGGGTAGGGCTTTTAACTTTAAGCTGTCATATTAAAATTCTGTTTTTTCACGATTTTTTCATGATAATAATAATATGATAATGATAATAATAATATAATAATAATAATAATATAATAATAATATATATATATATATATATATAATAATAATAATATAATAATAATATAATAATATATAATATAATAATATAATATAATAATAATTATTATTATAATTATAATAAATAATTATAATTAATAATAAATTAATAATTTCATAATTTCATAAACATTTAAATAATTTTAGTCTTGTTTAGTTCTCCGCTAGTCATTCACGTTGATGTTTTTTAGTTATGTATAGTTTATACTATATTTATATACTTTATACTATATTTATTATTAAAATTACTTTAGTTTTTACTAAAATAAGGTTTTAATTTTCAGTTGACTAAAACAACACTCGATACCACCAGGTGAATTATATCAACGGCTCTCATAGAAAACCCCAGAAACTCGAATTGGCGAATGCTCTCTTAATAATTCACGCACATAAACCAAGTTGTTAAAGAATAAACAATTTTCCATAAAAATGAAGTTTTCTTACCGTTGAACTGTGTTATCTCTCACAGAAGGCCCAGCAAACAAATTAAGTAAAAATAGTGACTGGTACAACGCGCCGAGGTAGTTAGATATATACATATCTGGAGGTGTCAGAGGTACCTGTATATTTCTTCCCACCTGTTAATAGATGCACTAAAATCGTTCTGTACTTACATAGAGAGACTGTATGTTATACAATATAAACCTAATTGTTTAATACAGTCCACATGGAATTATTTTAGAAATGTTTAGAAATGAAGTCAAAACATTAGCATCAAATATGCAGTAGCGAAGTTGGCCATAGCAATTGGTTATGCTATGCAAATTATGAAACGATTTACATGTTCAGATCTTTAGAAATGTATTGTTTTCAAAATATGCAGATGTTTAAAAATTAGCATAGCATGACGAGTTGCTAAGGCCAGCTTCGCCACTGCAAATATGCTACGCGCAGTCAGATAAATTTTCAAAAAAAAACACTTTATGAATATAGTAAATCCTCTTTCGGTTAAATATTGACTGGCTTCTGTATACAAGAGTTGTGTATCACTCGGCTCATAGGTGTACGGGTAAAATTTTGTGGGGGGGGGCTGAGCATAACTTGCCCGAATAAATTATGACGTCAATCTTACTGAAGAACACGAATTGCCATCGTTTAGCATATATAACCATATTACACATGCACGGTTTTTAGTTAATATATATGGACATGCATATGTACATTAGGGGGTCCGGAAGTAGATTTTGTGGCGGCCATCTTGAATGGACCACGTTATGTAGTTTTGCTATAGGCGACAGAGATTATCTGTCTCTGATCTTTTAAGATACTAAAATGAATCAGTTGTCCAAGGTTTTCCCATAATATAGAACACAAACTACGGCTATATAACAGTAACTATGAACCTGGAATTAACGCGCGCCGGCTATATTGGAGTGACCACAGTGCTCACTCCAATATGGCCTCCTGCACGCGCTAATTCCGTGCTCACTCCAATATGGCCGCCACGCGCTAATCCCGGCTTCACAGTTACTGTAATGGAGTCGTACGTGATTTGTGTTTTAAATTACGGGAAAACTGCCTTCGACAACTGATTCATTTTAGCATCTTCAAATATCAGAGATAGATAGTCTTTGTCGCTCTCTGTCGCTCACAGTAAAACTATATAGCGTGGTCCTTTCAAGATGGCCGCCGCGAAATATTCCCAGCTTCATTTGTTCGTAGCAGCTCGGTGAATAATAATAATAATAGACGTATTAGGAGCATTATACAATAGTCTCAATGTTCTTACAACAATATATTCTTAAATTTACTGATAAAACTTATTACAGTTTCATTATAAGATAAAGCCTACTACATATATTACCACTATGAAAAAAACAACTATTAATGTTAAAAAAGAAAAGTCTTAACTGCTGACTTAAAATTACCCAACATATCAAAGCTTCGAATTTCCTGTGGTAATGAATTCCACAGTTTTGGTGCTTTGTTTGTTTGTACGAATTTTTAATCAGGATAAATACACTTCAGTAATTACAATTTTACTGTTATAAATGTGTGTCCTGAATTTATGTAATAATATATTAATGAAAATCTAAACTATATAATATTTATTTAAAGTACAGTTCGATGGCTTTGAGGAAGTCCATTGTGTTATCTATTTTTCTAATATGCAGAGGTAGATTATTGAATATAATTCCTGCCTGATAGAAGAAAGCCTTTTGGGTGCCACTTAATCTTGTTTTTGGTAAGATAATACAATGTTGATTGTTCCTAGTAGATTTTCCATGATCCATTAATTTAAAATAATGGTTGAAATTTTCACAAAGTTCTCCTTTAAGCGACTTGTAGACCAAAGTACAACATCGCTTTATTCGATAGTTTTCCAAGGTAGTAATAGTAATGTTAGCTTTAAAATGATCGGCTGTATGTAATATTATTTGCTTTGCTCTGTTTTCTAGCCTTGAGAATTTCTTAGCTAATGAGTCACTAGGATTACAACAAAGTATTGAACAATAAGTCATTACAGGGAGAATCATTGTTCTATAAATGCGTTCGGCTGCATGGATTGTGATGGAGTTTCTAATCCTATAGAGTAACTTCAGTCTTCCTGATGACTTTGCCGAAACCGAGAACGCTCTGTCTCCATGAGTAACCGTTTTGGATTTTGACTCAAGTAGCACATTACGGTCTGATGATCTCAAATCACGAGGTTTATATTTATTCAGCAAATCAGTAATATAAACAGGCGCCTGGCCATGCAAAGCCTTGAAAGTAATTATTAGTATCTTAAATACAATCCTTGATCTCACCGAATGGCAGTCATCGGCCACCATACACGTGTTCCGAATAATCCGTTTAAACTTTGTTGCATGTATGATGAACGAATTTCTAATTAGAAATACCACAATATATGTTGTCACTTTTTTGAAAAAAATATTGCTGAATATGTAATTTTATTATTTATTAAAAATAATAACAAATTGTTTATTTGCAGATATTACGTCAAGGTGAAATAGATCGCGCTTTGAACATTTGAGTACATAGGGCATTTATAAGGTATTATCCAGAAAAGGTATGTTGCTAGTTGCTGTAAGTTGCTAGTTTAATCGAGTGAAATACCAAATATTACTTGTAATATACCCAATTCCTCTTCTACATTATATTAGCCTGTGTACAGCCTGAATATACACCTGTAATACAGTCTGTGAAAACTCGCACGATAGCTTGTCGACCCCCCGCTGAGCTACTCAGATCTGAGTAGTAGATTCACAACACTTGACTTATTCCAGGTACGATTGGTTCTCTGGGAATTCTTGTGAGATCAAATAATCCAATCAAATAAACAATTATGAATCATATGAGTATTAAACCACTCAAAATCTACTACTCAGATCTGAGTAGCTCAGCGGAGGGTCGGCTCTCGGCAACGCCTAGCTCAGCGGTCAGAGTACTGCATCGCAGGTTCAATTCCAGGCGGAAGGCCTTGATGTTGCTTTTTCGCAACTGATCTCGGTTTGGTTTTAAAATGTATATATTCTAGTAATACCATGATCGCCTCGGATTCTTTTGTTCTCTCCGGGAATTTAATCGCTAATTTCCCTATTGCTCATGCAAGAGGGAAATTTTGCCATTGTCTTCTAAATTTCCCTCATTCCTACGATATGCATGCGGGAAATTTAGTAGAACACAAAGGATTTCTTTGTCTACTCATTTTCCCGTGCATGTGAATGAGGGAAAATTAGAAGACAAACAAATCCTTTGTTTTCCACTAAATTTCCCGCTTGCATTCATATCCAGACGGGAATCTTATAAGACAAAGGACTCTGCCTCCAACCATAGTTAGTAGAAGGGATGGTTTGGAAGGTCTGCAAAAGTCATTGTTCTATGTTGTTGTTCACTTTCATGGTCACTGAACGTATTGTATTTTCTGTATAATGAAGCTGTCATCCAATAACAACGTTCGAATTTTATTAGTGTAGTCCTTCATCGTCACGTGTTGTGAGTCCTTCGCTGTCACGTGTCCATAGAATTTCCTTTCTCCAACCAATAACAAACACTTTCTCCAATACAATAACATGACCATTGCGTCATCTTGAAAGACAATGGAGATTCCAAACCACCTCCCTCTACTAACTATGCTCCAACCACGGGCTAGATAAGGTTCTCCAAGTTTTCCTCGGCGATCATATTACAAACTGATACCATGACTTGTCGGGAAATTAGCGATTAAATTGCCCTTCGCCTCGGGAAGATTTGTAAAAGTCCTCGGCTTCGCCCTCGGACTTTCACAAATCTTCCCTCGGCGGCGGGCAATTTAATCGCTAATTTCCCTCAAGTCATGGTATTACTTATAATAACACTCGAAATTTGCCTTCACCATAAATCCTTAGAACATGCAGTTTAATCGAATACTAAACAATTTTTGGATGAAGTGAAGCATGATATTGAGAATTATCAAGGCCGAGGTTCGTGTTATCTACCGAAGGCTGAGGTGGATAACACAAACCGAGGCCTTGATAATTCTCCATATCATGCGAAAACCGAATACAAACACATTTCACTTCTGTGTTGTGCGTACTGATCCGAATCGTAAATCTACTTTACATAATGTGATTCGCAATAACAACATTACCGTTCGCCCTAAATCATCTGGTTCTTCGTTTCATAAATTATTTCTGAGTATAAACGCAAGGTCGATGGTGTGGATCTGTAATCAATAACTTGGCTGATATTGCTGTTATTACCGAACCTCGACCGACTTCTCGCGTGACAGACCAGCTTATTAGTATTCCTAGCTATGCGACGTGTCTAGCGACGTGTCGGAGAAACAGACCGACAGCGTGGTGGGGGGTGGCTAAAAGAGATCACTCAAAAGGACCTTTCTGTTTTTGTCTGGGTTAGCTACGGTTAAGGTTAGGATTAAGGTTAGGGTCAAGGTTAGGATCAAGGTTAGGGTATAGGATTGAGATTAGTAGTTCTAGAAAATGTGAAGGTCCTTTTGAGATATCCCTTTTAGCCTTCACAAGCGTGCAGTGGTGGATTATGTATATATATATATTAGCTCGCGTCTTGACTTCGTCGAACTACATGTATGTCAGCTAAGAGATCCTGACATTGAAAGCCAGTGGTTTGTCAAAAAACCCAATCACTTACCAAGGGGAATAAATTCTATTATTTTAGGCACTGTTTACCATCCGCCTCAGAATGACGATAACAAACTACGCATAATTTATTTAGAAGTCTTGATTCGGCCCTTTCTTTATATCCAAATTCAGGAATTGCTCTTGTTGGGGACTTTAACCGATTTAAGCCCGGAAACCTTAGTTCTTTCAGTTATATAAAAGGCTCGTTACAAATCCAACACGGGATAATATGATATTGGACAAGGTCTACTCTACTTTGTCAAAATATTATAATGAAGCACTGATACTACCACCCGTAGACTGTCTGATCACTCGAGTGTTCTCCTCTTGTCTTCCACTTACCGTGCTCCAAGTCTGTAAGCCAGCGAGAAGCTGCCTCCTCCTCTTCCTCCTCAGGCTCTTCGGTTTTGCAGCTCGATCAAGCCAAACAATTCTGCGTGCAGGAAGAAGTAAAATCGGGAGTGCACAGGCTATGGGCGACACAGGCTAGCAATATAGAGCGCCAGCAATGTTCGATGGGAAGGAGAAAAGCTGGACGTAAAGCGCGTAAAGCTGGGTCGATGCAGATCCAGCCGGATGACTATCTGTGCAGGTGTAACCACAGCCTATATTGGTCGTCTGCCAATAACATGAAACTGAACACGCAAAAGACCAAGGAGTTCACTGTGTCATTCCTCAAGAACAAGCCCTTGCTCCCACCACTTACTATACCAACTGTCAATCGTTGGAGGCGGTACAGACAACAAAACTGTTGGGCGTCGTGTTATCATCTGACCTCAAGTGGGGAAAGCACATCGATTATTTACGCTCTAAAGATAACAAGAAGTGATGAGCTTGTCTCAACCTTAAATTTATGGGAACCAAAATATGGAACTGTGAATAGAGGAAGACCGGAAACCACATTTATCAACAAGTTGGTCAAGGACATGAGTCTGGAGTCGGAAGATCCCCTACACACGGTGATGATGATGAAAGCCAACACTACCCGGCTCTAAAAGATGATGAAAGCTAACATAAAACCTAGCGGGGTTCCTCCGGGTGATCTTTACTCGAATATGCCTGCCCTGTGTGGCACTTCTCTTTGACGTTATTGTTGAGAGATTACTTTGAGTACATACGTCGTGGCGTTCGAATAATCTTTCCACACTTAACATACAGTACTGAACCTATCGACTCCGGTCTTTCTGTGAAAGTACACCAAACTAAGAGACTTGGTTCCTGAACCCGTTGTTCACCATTATGACTTCCGTGATGCCCGTCGGTGTCAGAAACTGGCACGTACTATACACGTGCACAATTTCCTTGTGAATTATGTACATCAAGTGACATCAATAGACATTTAGGGACTTTATAGTCTTGAGCAGTTCCATTAACCCCCATTTATTTTGCCAGCCATGTAGCTGTTGCTAAACCTTCTTGGTTCTACACTTAAACAAGACGCCTGCTCAGGCGTTCACTCCGCCTGCGGGCAACGAAATATACACACACATACATATTATGTAGGTATATATGTTTGAGCCTATAGAGGCGAACTGAAACCAAAATGTTTTCGAGTTAGCCTCTAGCGATTGTTCGGAAATAGAGACGACTGTCTTCAACACCTTATCGCTTGAGGCATAAACAAACTTCGGTCCGTTAGAAATACACTGCATGACATTGTCTACGTCAAAATCTATGTTCCTTCTTCAAAGGATTTTTTGCCCAAAAAATAATAGACAAATGAAGAAAATCAACTGCTTGAAATTGCCAGAAAGTGCCCCAATTTCCCGAAAGGTATTTCAGTGGGGGGTGGGGGATTTCCCCAATACGCCTATGAAACCAGAATAAAATAACTACAAATTAAACCATCTCGGTCAAAATAATAATAAAAGACGTATTAGGAGCATTATACAATAGTCTCAATGCTCTCACAACAATATATTCTTAATTAAAATGGCTATAGTGTTTGACACGTATTTCCGAATTTCGCATTTCCGGGAAGTCGGATCTCATATTTTCGGATGAAACTTATACGCTTTTATACGCTTCCGTATTTATACTAGTTCTTATCAGAAGTGAAATGCTGCCTAGGAACATACACAGGAGCAGTGGGTATATTAGAAGGGTATTCCCGTTTGTTTGATTTGAAATCGCTCTACCAGACTACCACCTCGTCTTGTCACTACCACCTCGTCTCGTCTTACTCTGATGAAGGGCTCCGCTCGAAACGTCAGTATTTCGTCACTAAATTCTTGGCAGTTTACCACCTTTTCACTTTGCTATATATTCAAAACACTGTCTACGCAGCACTCTACTTTTTTACCACCAGATAAGTCGTTCAATTCAGAAATATTACAAACGTAAACGTGAAGTTCGATTTGGCAAAATTGTCGCAGCTGTTTCTTGAATAGAAAATTTAAAACTTCGCGAGGTACAAACGTGAAGTTCGATTGGCAAAAGTGTCGCTTGAATGGAAAATTTATAACTTCGCGAGGCTTGCTCTTTCGAGTAAATGTTGTTCGAATTTGATGTATGGCGTTGAAATGGTCACATTCAATTTTGACATTATAAACGCGCCATAAATTAAATACAGCTAGAAGTTCAGCATAAAGTAGAACACGTTGCTGTTAGCGAGTTCCGAACATTTGATTCGGATAGTTTCCGCATCTGGCGATTAAACGAACATCTACGAGTTACGTCATAAAACGTCATAAATCTGTACATGGACATACATCGTTGAAAATCGAGGTATTCCTCCCAAATAGATATAACAAATGGATTTAAATCAAGAATGGCCGATTTTAATAATAACAATAACAATATAAAACAAGCGTTCACTCATATAAGTTTTTATTGGTACGAGCTTTCGGCTGTCAGACTACAGCCTTCAACGGGTTAAGAAAAAATAAGCAGAAAAATATTAAAGGGAATGACAGGATGCAAAATATAAGGATAAGGTGTTATTGTTTCTTCAGTAGAATAGCATATTGTCCTGGAAGAGGCTTCGAGTTGTTGTCGCATTAATTACGCATTCAGTTCGTTTCAGCACGGAAAAGCAATACAAGACAAACTTCTGTAAATATCTTATCCAATTTTCATCGAAATTGAATCAAAATTTGATCGATTTGTCCTTGGCCTACGGCCATTAGCTCCACAAATTTTCGTATTAAACTGTTTGATAGTTTTTGGGAAAAAATATGAAGTACCAGGATTTAAAAAGGGAAATAGCGAGAATGTGGAAGTTAATACGTGTGGATCAAGGTTAGGATTAGTAGATGAAAATGAGAATGCCCTTTTGAGTCATCCCTTTTAGCCTTCGTCGTGCGTCGAAGTGACCGGCACTTTTTGGCTGAAATATTTGCTCTTGTGGTAGTAGGCTTTATCTTATAATGAAACTGTGATTAGTTTTATAAGTAAAATTAAGAATATATTGTTGTAAGAGCATTGAGACTATTGTATATAATGCTCCTAATACGTCTTTTATTATTATTATTATTATTTCAGTAGCATAATAACGTTTTTAAATTTTTTTCTGTTCAATATGCTCTAAATGCATTTATAAAACGCAAGCGGTGATTGGCTAAAAGCCATGTTTATATAAGTTCGTCTTACAGTCCATTTGATAAAAATGGCGGGAAAAATCCATGTTTACATACAGTTATATAAACATGGCTTTTAGCCAATCACCGCTTGCGTTTACGAAATGTTATTTTATAATTAAGAAATAGAAAACATCTTTCCGTGTTTACATACAGTTATAGAAACACTCGTGAAAGTTTGGGAGAACTCGAAATAGCGTGGAAACACTCGCCGTGCGGGCTCGTGTTCCCACTAATTTCTCGTTCTCCCAAACATACACTCGTGTTTCCATAACTGTGTGTAAACACAGAAAATGTTTTCTATTTCTTAAATTGAACATTTAAAAACTGAAAAACATTTAAAGAAAAGCGGTCAATTCAAAAACTGGTTAAATATGCATATATGATAAACAAGTGGATTTCCACTCTACTCGTGCAGGTATATCTGAAATTTCTGCCAAATTACGGCACTCGCCTAACGACGGATGATTAACTAATAATTTTCAAATTGCATTCGCTATCATATATTAGTTGTACTAATTTGCTCTATTGGTTTTTAATTGAAAAGCAATCAAACACAAGGCGCGAGGTAGACGTTATGGGTAGACTTTAGTTAGCAACAAAAATCAAAGTTGCAAAATGAGAACCGAAATAAAATAGCATTCGTCATTGTGTTAAAATGATCGGATACACGTATATAAGCCATAATTTATTCAAAAAGGGTAAAGTTTCCAAAAATCTTGATTTGGTTTGCCTGGAAAGCACAGATCACCCATGACATATGCAAGATTAGACCTAATTCCCTAACATTGTACATCGTGTGCATGATTGGGGCGGACTATACTAGCTGCTATACATCAATATGATCGGACGCCGACCCTCTGTGTGGTTCATAACATATCACAACTGTGACAAAGTAATCTATATGGAAATTAGTATAGCTAATTGCCGTCAGGCGAGTGCAATTTGGAACAATTTTCGAATATCACGAGTAGTGTAAATCCTTAATTGTATGAGCAATATCATGATATTACTTTGGGAAAATCATTGTATTGCAGTACAATTAATAAAATAATTGTATACTCCTCTCAACCAATCAGAATGCAGTGATTTTGTCATGCATAAATGGTAATTATGTACGAGGCAGGAATCGTAATTTGAAAATAAATATCAAAGCTGATGTTTACCGTTTGTATACTCGTTTATCATATATCTATTTCATCGTTTATCTTCCACTTCTTCTTTATTTGAATTTGTATCCATGTATATACACAAAGAACTTGATAAAATAACATGGCTACTACGCATATAGGCAGATGCGTTTTGAAAAAAAAACCGAATACCTATACCGAAAACAAATCACCGGTAATACTGCCAATTTATATTAACTAGATAAATTGGGATTAATTAGAAGCATCATCTAAAAATACTCTCACGCAATAGCGCAATCTACCGACAACCCCCTGTGTCTGTCGCGCTTATCGCTCCTAACATTTGCTAAAAGCGCACGCACAAGTTATCTAATAGGATCTAACCTAACCGAACATTCCAAGGCAATAAGCTTTAAGGCATGCCAAAAAACAGGCTAGCTCATTCTCGTCTTGACTACCTTCGTCAAAGCATCAATACATGAGGGACCCACCGCGCCATTTAAAAAAAAGCGCGGAACATAGTTGTAACATAGTTTATCGTTAAAAATATAATCTACTCTTTTTGTAATAACTGAACGAAAGAACAAAAACATAATTGTAATCATAGAATTTCTATCTATTAATAAAGAAATAGGGACGGAAAGTGGTGTCCCCTCGGCCACACTTCGCCCACGGTGAAGCACACACTCCGGCGACGGAGAGCAAGGTCCATAACAGTGAGGGCCCTTACTCACTCTGACTTTCGCTTGCCCTTACCTCCAGAAAACCGCTCTTTCCGTCACCCACAAAAGATTTGCGTGACTTATTAATCGAATATATACCGGTATTTTTTTACAGATCAAATTTTCGCGAAACGTAAACGTTTTTTAGTAACGTGACGTTGTCAAACAGCATAAAATGTTATAAATAGCAGTCGCGCGCGTTCACACAATGCTGGCCATGGATTGAAAAAGTCGAAGCGTGATAAATTTTAAATGTTTTATTTCTAATTTTCTAAAAATCCAGTTTATAATTATAAATTGAATAGCGCTAATTAGCGATTGTTTACATTAAATCTGTTGTCGCGCGTCTTGTTTTACAGCACGGGAGAAAAAATTGAAAGTTGATAGATTTAATAGGTTCAGCTTACATTTTTTCTACGAATATGCGAAAATGGTGTAACACACAACCGATAATATCGAAAGTTTCGATATTTCCGGTATCTGAGAATTAGAATATCGAATATTCGGTATTTTAAAAATACCGGTAATTACCGAAATATCGATATACCGCATCAGACGATACGTGGACGATCGTCAAGCTCATATCCCCAGAAAAATCCCGTACAGGAATCGAACCTGTAACCTTCTGATTGCCGGTGAGACGCTCTAACCATTGAGCTACCGAGACTCAGATGGAGAGCGAAGGTTACAAGTTCTGATTGGTCAATACCCATGTTAAAACTAGTGTATTATTGTTCTTTAATAAAATAAATACCTAATGGTATGTTTGGATGGTGATCCAAACACTTGGGATGTTGCTCGATTTGACAAAAGCGTATATGGATCAGGCCATCCAAACACGCAATCCATGAGGTGTTTCTTCAATACTACATTGTTATTAATCTGCTGTGATTCGACATGGACCTGTTGCAACATTAAAGGGGACCGTGTCTTGAACGGTTGCTTTCATCGTCATGCGATAGGCTAATTTTGAGAAAATTGAAAAATTATGAAAATTGGTATTTTGAAAGGTTTATGGTTGTCTAAGTTGTTGGTGGTGTGGGAACCGAAATTTGATTCCGAAAATGGCCATCTTTGATCGATGATTGCAGCTTTCGCTTTGAACTTCTTGAGCTGAAACAAAGAGGACTTACTTTATGTATCAACACGAGGATTTAATCCCAGTGTCCGCCATCACTCGAGTATTTGTCTCTGAATTATAAGCGTTACCTTATTTTGAACGATGAATTCTCAACTAATATAAATATTTTTAGATTTAATCACGAAATAGTCGGCGAAGGACAATTAAAGGCAGAGTGCCAAAAATAAAGACAGAGGCAGCCGAAAAGGCGTTTTATTACAACGGCTGTGTTGTTTTTAATAACTTTCAATGACTTTGGCATGTTTTTAATATTTCTATATTTTTATCCTTGTATAATTGTTATACACAAACCATCTACGTGTGTTTTAAAAAAAATACACAAAAACGGTAACTGCGAATATACCGTAAACATATTTATTGAGAATTCAACGTTTCGACTAGTATGAAGTCTTCATCAGGAATGACCTCAAACTAGTCGAAACGTTGAATTTTCAATAAATATGTTTAGTTTGTAATTCTGTATTTAGTTTACCAGTGCTCATAATATTGATACCCTTTATTTTAACCAAAAGGACTAACATATAAAGAAAAAAAAGAAAAATAAAGGCATCTGTATTTATCTATATATCTGATGTTTAAGGAAACGTTAGCTATATAGAAAAATGTTCAATTAAAATGCCGTGTTTAAATGAAAATTAGCACGTACTTAAGAAATTAAAGTTGAAATTAGAATTTCAATAACATGATCGCGTGGGTGATCAAAATAATGATTCCGCCATATATATAAAAGGCATGAGCATATACCGTATGTTTATTGCAATCGCGAGTTGACGAGAGTACATTCAGTTATCGAAAGAGCACAGCGAGATTACACGGCACGGTAAGTAAACGTTTGATTGTAACGTTGTCGGTCGTATATTTCTTGTTTAAAAGGTGAAATATCCTTCTAGTTTGTGCGACTGGGTTGGGGCTGTTTTTCAAGCCCAACATACTGAAAAAATGTTTTGAAAAAAATGTTTCCAAAGTAGAAGACTGAAATCAAATCTGTTACCCTCTTATGTCTTGAGCGGACAGAGATATGTCTTGAACGGATAGACATAGTCTAGCTCGTTGTGAGACCAAGATCAGCTGACTATGGCAACCGTAGTAAGAGACCAAAAATGAACCTAAAAATAGACACGAACGAGTTCACATCCTCTGAAAATATTTCTGAGTCCCGGACAGCAATCGAACCTGTAACCTTCTGATTGCCGGAGAGCGAATTAGGTTACAAGCACTGATTCGATCAATATATATGTACTGCTTATGCTGTAGTCGGCACTATATATATATATATATATATATATATATATATATATATATATATATATATATATATATATATATATATATATATATATATATATATATATATATATATATATATATATATATATATATATATATATATATATATATATATATATATATATATATATATATATATATATATATATATATATATATATATATATATATATATATATATATATTGAAAGGATAGATGCGAAAAATGCAACTTCAAGGCCTTCCAGCTGGAATTGAACCTGCGACCCTGCGATGCTAGTGCAGTGCTCTGACCACTGAGCTACGGAAGCCGTTGCCGAGAGCCTATAGTCACGAACTCTGTGTATATTTTATATCAGAAATACTTGGGTATTATATTTTAATTTCCTTGTGTCCTATACACACTGCTGTAGTGAATGTGGGAGAGCTTGGAGTAGACAGACGAACATGGACGATCGTCAAGCTCATATCCTCAGACTAATAAGTTTCTGAGTTCTGGACAGGAATCGAACCTGTAACCTTTAGTTTACATTTTATTCTCTGACGAATGGCCTTCGCTCAAAACGTTCCACCTCCTACAGGCTACAACCCTGGGTGCCAGTGGTTCTTCTTCGTTGGGGGACAACGGGGGCACGCGAGGATAAGAGGCGGTAAATGTGGGCGGAGCAAAACCGCCTCGCATCCTCGCGTGCCCCCGTTGTCCCCGGTAAGCCACGGGCATCCTGCGTATGAGATCCCTATCCACTCAGGAGACATCATAATTTCAAATGGGCGAGGTTCACAGGAGTCACAATCGAAAAGAAATGCTTTTTTCAATGGACGATTTGTAATTCGTCGGCAACGCTATGAAATAATAGAACACAGTTTTAGTGGGATATATATATTTTAGAAAATATATATTATTATTATTACATACCTGTCAAATTTCATGTTTTCTTGCGTCTCATTGGGCAAGAGCGCCAGACGATTTTACTCGATCTGTCTGACGCCAGACGGTTAATTTACTTCGATTACTCGTTGTTTTTGTCTTCCGAAGAGGTGGAATGTATGTCCTTTGAAGACGGTCGCTGCGCCCAACGAGTTGAAAACCTTTTGTCAATATAACGCGCAAAAGACGGTCGCTGCGCCCACTGACGAGTTGAAAACCTTTTGTCAATATAACGCGCAAAAGATGGTCGCTGCGCCCAACGAGTTGAAAACCTTTTGTCGATATAACGCGCAAAAGACGGTCGCTGCGCCCAACGACAATGAAAACCTTTTGTCAATATAACGCACAAAAATCGCGGTAGTTTACTATAAGTCCAGACGATTTTACTCTGTCTGACGCCAGACGGTTAATTTACTTCGATTACTCGATGTTTTTTTCTTCCGAAGAGGTGGAATGTATACGAGTTGAAAACCTTTTGTCAATATAACGCACAAAAATTGTGGTAGTTTACTATAAGTCATGTTTAAATTACCATTTATATTACCATTTATTGCACACATTACAGGTCAGCGGTTACACCAAAACGTTAACAGAACCACATGCAACACGATAGCAATATATCTGCGAGTTGCACAGATACAAAAAGAGATGCAATTCAGTCCGTACGCTCTCATACGGACCGCTCGTTACGGACCGGAAAAAAATAAATGCATCACGGTTCGACGCGGTTCATACATTTGACCAAAAAAACAAGTTTGTCCAGTTTTCTCGCCGTAAGACGAGCTTTCGAAGTAAAGTCATGAAAGCGCGAGGAGACGAATACTGCCTGTGTTGCGAACAAATTACAAAAATAAGGGTATAACTTGTAGCGCACCAGTGTGTAACCGATGTTCTGTGTTCGATGACGACGACGTCGGCTATTGCAACGAATGTGAGTTGAGCGGGAAGGTTGTTGAAAATCGTCAAAGTAGAACATGAACGACGACGCACTGGGGTGACAGCACCCTTGCCAGAAACTGCCAAAAACAATCAATAACAGCTAATTTGATCAGCCGCATTCTTCTACTTAAAGTGCCACTACGATGAAAATACACCCCCGTCTTTTAGATTTTCTTTAGCATAAAATAGTATTTCAGGGTCGAAAGTGATCATCGATGTAAAAAAACACCTAAAAAATGGTATTTTGAAGTAAGTATTTTGAGCTCTGAAATCACTATTATTTAGGCCACCATTACTAAAAACGTGTTCCAAGTGAGTCCGCAATTTCAAAAGGTAATATTTTGTGACGTCAGATTCCCAATGCTACACCTGAATTTTCTTGTTTTTTTCGAGAAGTAGATGAAATGTCCAGCCTTTCAGACGAAGAATTTGAAAAACGACCTTGATTTACTTGAAGAATTAGCCACGTGGAGTCTTCGCGTTGAGAATCTGACGTCACTTCGTTACGCTGGTCAAGAACATGAACGATTAATGGCGGACATAACAACTCCAGATTCGGAGCAAGAAAAATAATACTTGCCATCGTCGAATCGCAAAACGGTTTCGACCAAGTAATATTTAGCAGCTCTGCTTTATAAATACGTAAAAATATCGATAGGTAAAAATTTGATCGTAGTGGCACTTTAATAGGTTGTCCTGTTTTCTTGCCTCACACTCTGATAGTTTACCTTCGCCATTTCGACTAAATCGACGAGAGAGTTAATTTGCAACCAACGTCGAGGTTCGGCACATAAGTTCGATTGCTCGCGCTGCTAGCTTCTGTAACTTGAATACTCGTTCAAAGTTCTCTGATGAGCAAGAACTCCTGCATATCCGTACATCATGACTTGCTTTATCGTAACGTTGTAGTACAGTTTCCTTTCTTTGAGTGGAAAAACTTAAACTTAAACATGTTAGTCTAAACCTAAACATTTTTCAGGGATGAAGTATTGTTTTATACTGGCGTTGGTTCTGATCTTGGTGATATCATCATCTGCAGTGAAGATGAAGGTTCGCAGAAAAAGAGAAAAATGTTATGAAAAGTACGGTAATGGTTGCAATACTCCTGGGAAATGGAGAGCCTTCGGCTACAGAGATACCTTTAAACCCGCCTGCGACGAACACGATGTCTGTTACTACTGTGTAAGTATTGAAGACCTCAGGTGCTTACCATTTCACATTTGTTACAAAAATCCGGAATTTCCGGATGAATTGTCAAATGGCATAGGCATTCCCCCCTCCCCCAAACGTAATAAAAATGAATATTTCGGGCACTTTTTGAAAGAAATTTCGGGTAAATTCGGGTAATATTGCTGTTAAATATTCACGAAAAATCTATATTTTGAACTGTTTTAATATTAAAGTAATGTGTTTTTAACACCAACATAATATATTAGAGTAAAATAATACTAAGGGCTATATCACATACGATAGACGAAGTACTCCCCTATTTCGGTGAGGAAACCGCTGAGAAACTAGTCTGATGTGAAGTTGCGCCTGCCACATTGCATCCGATGATCGATAATCCGTCCGGATAGTGGATAATCTCACTATTCGGTATCCGGCAGGATATTTTCTGTTATCCAGCAGGGCATTTTCTATTATTATACATTCAAACCTCATTCTCGTTTCTTATTGATCAACATACTCCAGTGAATTCTCAATGTCCGGCAGGAGCGACGTCATTTCCGTCGAATACTTATCAATTATTGAATGAGGTTGAGCATGATAAGAAGAAACGGGCTTAAACGTTTATGTATATATGTATTATTGCCCCTTTCATGTATTTTTATGATGTATGTTTTCCTATCGTGGGGCTGCGCCTCGCATGGGACCGTGTCCCATTCGCGCAAACCCTGTTGGGCTCGTCTTTTATTTTTTCTTGTATCTACGTATTTTTATTAGTATGTCACATAGACGTGTCCAATAAAGCTGTTAAACTAAACTAAACTAAAAAAAAAAGAATTATCAAGGCCGAAGTTTGTGTTATCTACCGAAGCCGAAGGCAGTGAGGCAGATAACACAAACTGAGGCCTTGATAATTCTTCATATCATGCGAAAACCAAATTCAATAATTGTTTTATAATTTATTTAAAAGATTAACTTTATCAACTATTTAACAACTGCATCGTTGGAAAAACATGATAGCGTGCAATATTAGTTTTTCATATTGCACCAGGTGACGTCAATCGTGCAATAATCTTTTTTATTATATGGCTAAGAAAGATGGCGCACGCTGATTGGTTCGTGAGAGGTTCGGAAAAAGCGTATTGCCCTCCCGGCGCTGTGAGAGGGCAATACGCCTTTTTCGTTTCCCGACCGGTAAGTTTTGGCGGGAAAATTTCTGAGTTAATTTAGATGAAAATAAAAGAGGATTTGAGTATGTTCGTTGAAAAAGTTCGAACAATAACACGTCCTGGAACATTAGTGCTGCTTTTCTGGAAGCTGTTTATCTATAAGTGAAGAAAATGAATGCCTAACGACCAGTAACGTGTGTAAACATGAAGCGAAATCAACAAGCTCAGAGGTAAGGTAAACGGCAACATCTGAAGATAATGAAGACAATGAACCAAAAGCCATATAATAAATGTCTTATTATATTAACCTCGTTTGCTTGGTCTGTACGGTAAAGTATTCGGGTTTTTTCGCACAGACCTCGCGCCTTCGTCGCTCGGTCTGTACGAAAACCTCAGGCAAATACTTTACCGTACAGACCTCGCACTCGGTTAATAAGTCTTTAGTCATATTGCGGCAATGAGTTGATATGACGATTTCACCGTTGGCTGTTAGCCAATCAGCGATCACGAATTATTTTAAATAAATAATAATGTGAATTATTGCACGGAGGTATCCAAAAAAATATTATTGAACGCTGATGACGTCATTAGGACAAAGCAATCTGTAAATTGCAATCAGCAATTTGTTTGTGCCATATTTTCCTCTTTAAATCTTTATAACTCTGGAACTAGAAAAGATATCAAGGAACGGTAAACAGCATATCGTCCTACTTTTTGACGATCTTTCAAATGAAGCAATATAAAATGTCATGTCATATACACTAACTGTTTACTAGTTTCTTTGTTTTTTTATTCACCGTCGACAACTCAGATCTAAATTGACGTGTTTTGAGATTATCGCAAACCTTACTGATAAAATTCTTGAAAAAATTCTATCACAGTGTAAATTTTTCCAAATTCTTTAGGGTGAGAGGTACGGCATTTCTCAGCAACAATGTGACAAGGAGTTTTACGCGGAAATGAAGGGCATTTGTAGTTCAATAAGAAAAAGATGGTCATGGTTCCCGTCAAAACAAGATATATGTAAATCAGCAGCAAATGTGTTCTACAAGGCCGTGGTTTTGTTTGGTCACAACAATTATGTCGCAGAATCACCAACGTGGTGCGAAGAGGATTGTGTAAAGGAATTCTTACGCAAAAGTTATAATTTACGTGCTTAGTGTACTTCTTATGAAGCGAAAATTAAGTTTATCTTAATTGAAAGAACTCTTCAAATAATGGCGAATATCAATTTACAGCTTTTCTATATTTCACTTAATAGTTCTTGAGATATTTAACATTTATTTACTGGGACCGAGGGAAACACTTATGTTTTGTGGTCCCGGGGACCATAAAACACAATGCTTTCCCAAGGTAGTATCAAAGAAAAAACAAAACGTAAAAACATTAAATATTTTATTCTTCAAACATTAAATTTAATACAATTAAGGCAAAAGGTGAGTTCATTCCAAAGGAAGCATTTTCACGTGGTATTTCACGTGATTTTTTCATTATTGACTTATTGCACGTGATATCACTCTCGACCAATGACATTATAATAATTAGACTTATGTGATATTCAAATGAGTTAATCTATGACGTCACATCGTTTGCACAACATTTCAACATATTGGAAAATCGTGTGTATTTTTAAGATTATTGAACGAAATCACTTGAAACTTTGAATGTGCATACAGACCACTAAACTGGAGAACATCGTTCTAGTTTTATGGTCGCCCTGGTAAGATTCCAGTGCTCTTGATTTCCAAAACAAAATTATTTGTTTTCTCTTCGCTGGGAAACATTTTCGAATTGGTACTGGTTGAGTAGATTTGCACTAACTTAAAGGTGCTGTCAAGTCCGTTCTGCGCATGTCCACGTTTCTGTTTACATCGTTTGTTTACATTGCATTATATAAACATTGAACATGAAGTATTGCGGATTTTTTTCACACGCTTGAGCTTTTCCCCCTAAAAAGCGTGTTATAAGAAGCTGTTTGGTTCCTAAATGTTGTTAATATATCAAACTAACACTCGTGCCTTCACCACCTTTAACGAATACTCGCTTTCTAACTGTCGCAAATCTATTCCGTTAAAGTTTGTTTACATGTGGGGTCCCCAACGTTTGAAATATCACACATGCGCAGAACGGACTTGACTGCATTGACGTTGGTGCAAACAAAGCCTATTATGTCAGAAAACAAAGATTTTCTTCAAATTGACGTAGAGGTCTGAGAACTATGTTATTTCTATTGTAACATTAAAACTTGAACGATATTATTCCGTTTTGTGGTCTGTATCGACATGCAAAATTTCAAGTGATTTCATTCAATAATCTTAAAGATCTACACGATTTTCCAAAATGTTAAAATGTTGTGCAAACCATGTGACGTCATAGGTCATCTCATTTGAATATCACATAAGTCTAAATATCTCAACAACTAAGTTTATGGAAAAGTTGTAAATTGATATTCGTCATTATTTTAAGAGTTCTTTCAAATACGATAAACTTAATTTTCGTTTCATACGCACTGGGTAGTAAGACGCTAAAATCATCTATCCCAATTTGGGCTTCATCTAGAAGTGCATTCGAAATAAGCAAGAAAGCGGTCTTACTTTGTCAATGTCTTGTCTTGTTCCAGAGATATTTAAGTTTTTAAAAGATGCAAATGAGATACCTGATGACGTCTCATCTACTAACTCAAATTCTAAAAATGAGGAATATCTTGGAGATAGTGGCTAGATAGTGCTGAAACGTTCCAGATGTATGCTACTAAGAATGGTACACTGCATTAATGCTTTTTAGGGATTTTCTTTAGTTTAAATTAAGGAGTAGATGATGTCATAAGTTCATTTGCATCTTTAAAAAACTTGAATATCTCTGGAACAACATAAGATATTGACTATGAGTAAGAACGCTATTCTTCCTCATTTATTGAGTACTACAGTGGAACCCGGTTAATTAATACGGACACCAGAGGGACAAGAAAATTTAAAGTGTCCATATTAACCGAAATGACGTCATCTATATGCGATTTATTGATAATATCAAATAAAATATGCCAAAATAGAAAAATGAATACGCCACTTCGCCAACAGTAACAGTTTAAATGTCTTTAACTTCTGATATAAATTCTCGAAATACAAAAAAACATAATTTCAAACAAAACATTTTTTAAAGTATTCCGTAATAGACGACTTTCACGATCATGCGCAGTAGCAACAAATATACAAATTTTCATCGTAAGTAAAAACAACTGTTTCAGCTGGAAAGAGCATATTGAAAAGAGTAGAAGTGCAAAGTTTGAAAGGAATTGTGTAAAAAACGAAGAAGTTACGCAAGCAGAAAGTTGGCCATTTCAAAAGGGATTTATTAGTGATTTAATAAGGATTTTGGCTTGGCGGGCGGGCGTTGCACGCCAAGCCAAAATCCCTATTAAATCCATAGTGAAGAGCAAAACTTCCAAAGTGTGTAGCTTTCGCACTATTTGCCCGATTTGTTTCAAACTTTGCACTTTTACTATTTTTAATATGATCTTTCTAGCTAAAACAGTTGTTTTTACCTCATGAAAATTTGAAATAAAATTGCTACTGCGCATGACCCTGAAACTCGTCAATTGCGCGTTGTACTGAAGCGCGTTGTTTTCGCTCCAACCAAACTGATTTGACATTTGACGTGACGTTTGCCAGACTGTTCGCAGCCTCTACAAGGTTTTCATCGGTTAAGTAATGTGTTACGACGTTACTTTGGGCTCTGACGGCTCAGCAACGCATTCGATTTGCACAACATCTTCGTCACTGTCATGAGCATCTTCCGCCGAGTGGATGCCGACAGACCAGAGAAAAAGACTTCCTCCCAGTCATCATTTAAATTTGGCAAGGCGATTTTTTGACACAAGATGGTGTCCAAAAAGTGTCCGTATAAACCGGGTTAATTTTTTAATGAGAATATCGTTCTCGGGCAAGAAAAGTGTCCGTTGTCCGTATTAACCGATGTCCGTATTAACCGGGTTAATTAAGAAGGAAATGTGTTAACTTTCTGTCGGGACAACAGCAAGTGTCCGTAATAGCCGGGTGTCCGTATTAGCCGGGTGTCCGTTAAACCGGGTTCCACTGTAATAGATAAAATAAAAATTGGATAAACGATTTTCGGTCTTACTACCCGTTTAAGCCAAAAAAGATTCATTTCATGGTTATCAAATATATAACAATTATACCATGAGCTCGACATGGCTATTAATCCTTTAAGACTCAGTATCAACATATATATTCTCCTTACTGGTCTCCAAGCATTTCTTATAGTTCTAGTTGGGAGAAGTTGTTTTAAAAACACGCCAGTTTATATATCTTTGGTGATCATCTCTTTTATTCTTGTTATCTCTATGCTTGGTTGAATGTATCGATTCCGTTAGAAATAAATCATGTTGTTAAACAAAAAATGGTGTCAGCAATCACATTCAAGTGTTGGGCCAACCAACCCCCTCCCGAGTTTTGGTGTCTCGTGTACGAGTGTGGGAAGCATATGTGGCACAGAAAGCATGTTGCCTCTAACCACTGAGGTTTGTACTTAAAGGACATTGGCAACAAGAATTAAGTTTATCTAATATGAAAGAACTCGTAAAGTGATAAAGTAACACCTTTTACCACTTTTCCGTATTTCACTTCGTTTTTGAGATATTTCAGTTTGTTTGATATGTAAATGAGATGGTCTCTGACGTCAGGTGCTGTGTAGAGAATTTTCACTCATTAAAATATTAGTTCCATCTTCAAATTTGTTCCATAAATTTACTTGAAAATGTGCGTATAATAACTCCTCAGGATAATGAACGTTGTAAACTTAGCAATCACTGAGATATAAGACATTTTTTAATGAGTGAAAATTCTCTACCCTGCACATGACGTCATTGACCATCTCATTTACATATCAAACAAACTGAAATATTTCAAAAACGAAGTAAAATACGGAAAAGTTGTAAAAGGTGTTACTCTATCATTTTACGAGTTCTTTCATATTAGACAAACTTAATTTTTGTTGCCAATGTCCTTTAATTTAAGCATGCATGCTTGATGTGACCCAAGTGGCCACTACGATCAAATTTTTACCTATCGATATTTTTATGTATTTATAAAGCAGAGCTGCTAAATATTACGTGGTCGAAACGGTTTTGCGATTCGACGATGGCAAGTATTATTTTTCTTACTCCGAATCTGGAGTTGTTATGTCCGCCACTAATCGTTCATGTTCTTGACCAGCGTAACGAAGTGACGTCAGATTGTCAACGCGAAGACTCCACGCGGCTAATTCTTCAAGTAAATCAAGGTCGTTTTTTCAAATTCTTCGTCTCGAAAAAACAAGAAAACAAATAACCTCAACCGAAATTCAGGCGTAGCATTGAGAATCTGACGTCACAAACAATATTACCTTTTGAAATTGCGGGCTCACTTGGAACACGTTTTTAGTATAATGGTGGCCTAAATAATAGTGATTTCAGAGCTCAAAATACTTACAAAAGCACTATTCTTTTAAAAAAGTGAAATTTCAAGTTCACTTTAGAAAATTCTCAAAAAGCTATATGAAGGACATTTAAGCGGATAATACAATTTTCTAAGCCCATTTTGAGTTATTCGCTCAAGAAAAGTGGAAAATGCCACAAAATTCTGTTTTTTAGCAGGTTTAACCTTATGTAACTCAAAATGGGTCTGGAAAATTGTACTACCTGCATAAATGTCCTTCATATGGCTTTTTGCGAACTTTCTAACGACACAGGTGATATTTAGTAAAAGTGAACTTGAAATTTAGTTAGTAAATCAGTAATATAAACAGGCGCCTGGCCATGCAAAGCCTTAAAAGTAATTATTAGTATCTTAAAAACAATCCTTGATCTCACTGGCAACCAGTGAAGATTACGAAGCACAGGGGAGATATGTTCTGATTTTTTAACCCTTGCAACAAGTCTAGCAGCTGTATTTTGAATTCGCTGTATAACTTGCTCAATTCAGCTTCTGGTAAGCCATATAGGATGCTATTACAGCTGTCAAGTTTTGATGTTATGAATGCATGCACCAACTTCTCACAGTCCTTTTTACTATATCCTGATCTTGCCGATATTTCTGATAGCCAAAGTGGCCGATTTACAAATGTTATTTACATGCAACACCAAGATCACGGGCAACCGGAGCCGGTTGGATTATCATATCACTGACACATATTACTGGCATTGCTTCACAATGCATAAAACGTGAATTTGCTACAACATCGAAAAGAACATTGGCTATTCAACGGCTATTGTCCAACATTTTTCTTACAAAAAATATTAATGTCGACCTACCTACACTAAATTTTTTTAAGATGTAACCAGAACCACACTATTTTATTTTTTTGGCCTTACCCTAGGAATAGGGTTACCCTAGCGCCCAGGTGACCCTAGTGTAGTTATAAGCAAACTAGGGTTACTATTATGTTGTTGCCTTATAAACACAATCGATAGGGACAACTCGGACACCCGGGTAAAGTTTTTAGGAATCAGGCCTCTTGATGCACTCGCAATTCAGAAATCACGGGAATTGAAATGCCCTCACAGGGCTTCAAAAATTCAAAATTTTCTGGGGGATGCCCCCATACCCCCCAACATTGGCGGCTAAAGCCACGACCTACACCATATAATGCTTGATAATTCTAATCTAACTGCACCCCCAAATTTTCCGTTGCTCCCCCGAAATTTTGATCCTAGCTACGCCACTGCTCAGACCTCTCTTGAGTTTACAGCTGAGATGGATGGGATCTAATGCTGACGAAGAGAAGACGAGGCTTTACATGTGGGTTATAAGATATACTATTCATCTTACATTACTTGACCTTTTTTACAAGTTCATTATTTATGATAATAGGTTTTGGTCGAGTTTTGAAAATCATCTTTTTCCTCACCAATGCTTGAACAGTGTACTCAGTTGAGCCAGAGTCCGACAGTTTGTCGATAGTCTTTTTAAGAACAGCAAATGGCTTTTCCATTGTCACAACACGGCCAGTCAACAAATGATTGCCGATAATTAGAGATGGCTGTCCCTTTAAAATACATTAAAAATGCTCCTGAGAAAAAATCTTGTCAGCCAAAAATTTCATCTTCGTAGACTTTTTGCTGTTAAAGTTGACTGAAATGACATCATGGGCATCTGTAAAGATGTTTTCATGTAGACAGATGCCCGCTATGACATCACTTCCATCAACTTTAACAGGAAAAAGTCCATGAAGATGAAATTTTCAGCTGAACAGAATAGATATACAATTGATCTCAGGAGAATCCACAACCTCGTACCCAGGCTTTTCACACGCAATCCATAGATTGCAAATATGTTAAATCCCCATAGATTACAAATATGTTAAATTCGTTAATGCACTTTAATAATTATTGGATAAGTTTGGGCATGCATACCGTATTTTGTGGTAGGCTGATGCGGTATATCGATATTTCGGTAAATACCGGTATCTTTGAAATACCGAATATTCGATATTCTAATTCTCAGATACCGGAAATATCGAAACTTTCGATATTATCGGTTGTGTGTTACACCATTTTCGCATATTCATAGAAAAATGTAAGCTGAACCTATTAAATCTATCAACTTTCAATTTTTACTCTCGTGCTGATGTAAAACAAGACGCGCAACAACAGATTTAATGTTAACAATCGCTAATAAGTGGTATTCAAAAGGATGACACTTTTTGCGGAAGTCTTTCTATTAAAACAAGTGAGATCTGTGAGAGAACGACAAATCGCAAGACAAAGGATGTCTTCTCAACTGTCAAAATACTTTGAAATGGATATGAACAGATCTCACACCTTCGACTTCGGTTAAAATCAAAGTGTCACTGTGTCAGAATTTACACAGCTCATTGCAGTTGCCAGTCAACAGTTATTTTATTATCTCTGTTCAGTGTTCAACATGCCTAACGCGCGAAGTGCCGTTTGGAGTTATTTCAAGAAAGGCAATACTAAAACATCACGTACTAAAAAACGTTTCAGTTTCGCGAAAAATACCGGTATATTCGATATTACCAGTGTCACAGGAAATTCGCCCCCCAGGAAATTCTCCCGAGGCAAAATTCCTAGGAATTTCGTAATTTCTCCCCCCCTAGGGGCGACCTTCCTCCCCTCTAGGAAATTTGTCCCCCTCTCAATTTCGTTTTAAAATCAAAACTTCTCAAGAACATTGTTTATTAAATTTAATACTTTACAAAAAAAATACTTAAATATATTTGTTGACCAGTTCAGACACGGGTTCAGATAGCTCAGAGGATTAGTTTAGTCTTTTTAGCAGGTGGTGGAGTGCACGAAGGGCAAAGCCACTCACTTTGCGTAGAATTGCATTGCACACATTTCAGGTTAAACTATTCCCCGCAAATATCGGGTAATGTTGAAATGCACAAACTGACTATTGGCTTGCCGTTTTGGCGGCTGCTGAAGAGTGGAAATAGTTTTATTTCGAATGACAGATTTAAATCTTGCCACTAAAGAGGGCGGAATTTGGGAGGGTGGATTTCCTAGGAATATCGCCCCCTGGGACACCGGTATTGTTTTTTCGTTTTTAGGGCCCAAAATTGACATAAAAAAGGTGACCTCAACTTATAAAAGGGGTATTTAAAAAATAGGCACGCATTGCATGCATGTGTCTACCACTAGAGAGTTGGAAATGTGTTACTCGCTCGACGGTACAAGTGTCAAGACTGAATATAGCAAATGTTGTGTGATTTTTGTTGTATATACAGGTATGGCAGATTTGGAAATTTTTTAGTGTAGATATTTTTGTTGACAATTGTGAGGAAAGTTGACTTGGTAATGAGGGGCCATGCTGGGGATCAATAAGAACACAATATTTGCAGAGGTGGGATCGGAATTGAATATTTTGAGTGCTAGTATCAGAATATTTAAAGTACAGTACTATGTCACTTTTCGTATGGACGGCCATGGACGGCCTAAGCAAAATATTTTCCTCAAACAACAACTTACAGGTTTCCCCCTTAGCTGCTGTTTATATTTTTAGCTATTGTGTGTGTAGGTTTCGTTATTAATTTTTGTCAAGAACATGCAGACATGACGATTGATTATGAGAACGACTTAACATGGACGATCGTCAAGCTCGTACGATCCTCAGAAAAATGATTCAGAGTCCATGTATCGTCTGTCTACTCCAAGTTCTCCCACATTCACTACAGCAGTGTATACGTATATATTAACACATGTATAAAACGTTGTTTAATAAAACCACTGTTCAGTACGTTTGATAAGTCACTTGCTCACAGCCACCAACATTTTTTCATGCCACGCCCAGAATAGTGTTGCCCAGGCCCTAATTGAGAGCCACGCATCCACTGTCTAAAATCAAGTACTGTATGCATGTTTCAGGATAAAAATAAAACTGAAAATTTAATGACAAATTATCAATAAACTGTGTTCTTCCACCGCCATGTTTATATTCAGACAACCATGACGAGCAATATTATCTATAGGTTTGACATTCATTTGTCAAAGATTGTCGTCGATTTTTGAGACAGTAGGTTGCTTTGCACAGAGCCAACATCAATGAGGCCAAAAAGCAGCAAATCTGTCTACAGCAAATCTGGCAATGCCAATTTTGCCCACGCAAACAATGTCTACTAAGGTACACAGTTGATATTGTATTTTGTTTTGCCATTCTTGTTTGCAACTTTTTTGGTTGAGCTATATATTATTTGATTCATGAACAATGAAACAAGGATGCACCAAGAGTTGACTAGAGTCACAACTTTTGTTCTTGTTTGAATCAGTTTGTGCGGATGTTAAATGAAATGGCCCAAATTAAATCTGCACCTAATAAAACTATTCAGAAATCACTTACCTTTTCGTCAAAATGTAGATCTCCTATTGCCAAATCATTAAATCCTCCTGTCTCGTTGCTTTCCAGTACACCTTGTAACTCGATTATCATCCAGTCCTTCTCAGCAGGATTACTAGAAAACATTTGTGAGACGACATTGACAAGAAGTTTCTTGACCTTGTCGTCAACTAAACCTTGTCAAACAGTGAATCACTGAATTGGTATATCAAACATTACATTAATTGACCAGTAGGGTATCAATAGTAACTTTAGTTAACTTTACTTACAAATGTACTACAATTTGCACCATGGCAGGCTAATGAAAATGCGATATATATCTTCGACAACTGTCAACAATCGACCATCTATTTCGCCATTTTGGATTTCCTTGGTTTTGGCGGGCGTACGTCACTTCCGATAACGCGTAAGTTATTTCTGAGAAATACTAGTAATGATTAAGATTTATTATATAATTATTATGTTTATATAAAATTTTAGATAAAATCGTTATTATTTCAAAAAATATATTTTTTCGTTAGAAAATTATCACAGAATTATCAACAGATCACAGTAGAAACCTAATTGGTCCTTTTGTTCTCAAGTATTGTTGTTAGCCACAACATGGCGGAGCCCAAATCCAAATATACCAAAAAGGACGAATACGACCTTGATCGTTTTCATGAAAAAGCTGTGAATATCGCTAGAATTGCTGGCGAGGTATGTAAAATATGTCTTCTGATACACGCTGTTCTCAAGGTTGGTTGTACTGCGAATTCGAGCGAACTATAGAACCTATAGATGCTATAAAACCTATAGATGTTATAGAACCTATAGATGCTATAGAACCTATAGATGTTATAGAACGTATAGATGTTATAGAACGTATAGATGCTATAGAACCTATAGATATTATAGAACCTATAGATGCTATAGAACCTATAGATGCTATAGAACCTATATATGTTATAGGTGCTATAGATGTTATAGAACCTATAGATGTTATAGAACCTATATAGATGCTATAGAAACATATAGCTACTGAATGAAACAATATTATGTTGTTGCCTCGTTCTATTTCAAAACCACGCAACATATATAGACTCTATAGCATCTATAGGTTCTATAGCATCTATAGGTTCTATAGCATCTATAGGTTCTATAATCTCTATAGCATCTATAGATTCTATATTAGGTTCTATACTATCTATAGCTTCTATTGGTTCTATAGCATCTATAGGTTCTATAACATCTTATTCTATAGGTTTTATAGCATCTATAGGTTCTATAGTTTCTATAGCATCTATAGGTTCTATAACATCTATAGGTTCTATAGCATCTATACTCTATAGGCTTATATAGTTATAAAGACATATAGATACACCCATATTTGAGGACATTAAGACCCTTGATCATCAGAGAGTCACTGAAATCACACGTAGTTCACCAACTCTCTGACAGAGTTACTGAGACCTCCTACACGCTATTTTGGCAGTACACCAACCATCTATTTAATAGTTATAAATGTCATTTAATAGTAAACTTCTCTCCTTTGCAGATTGTCCGTGAAGCATTCGATAAGGAGAAAACTGTAGACACCAAAGGATGTATTACTGATTTAGTGACTGAAACTGATCGAGAAGTTGAGAGAATTATCATTAAGCTTTTTAAGGAACTATTTCCAACACACAGGTACAGCGAGTGTTCTTAGTTACTCCAGCAGGGGGGCAAGAAAAGCTCACAAGATTTTTAGTTTATTAGATTTATTACTCTTAGGTGAATGGAATACCCAGAGGACCTACGATTTAAGGTTGTTATCCAAGAAGACGCAATAGTCTTACCAATTGCTGCAGTATTATTGCAAAGGCAGCACTTTCTCTTCAATTATTTTTAAAACCCTGAGTGGTGGGCCAACCCAAGATGGATTATCTTGACATATAAAAGGCCATAAATATAATTATATCATGATCAAGTCGGTTTTCTTTAATGTACCGCGGGATGTATATAGCATACAGCCCTATGAATACTAATTAGATAAGAAATGAGGAAAAACTAGGAAAATCTTTGTCCAAGGTGGAAATATGGACAAAACTTTAACAAATTGACCTCGGTCGGTTTAATAACCTATACTAATTGCCTATTATTATTATTATAACAATCTTTAATCAGGGTGTCCCCGTCACAGAAGTGGTTTTCAGAGGAGCCCTGCGTCATTAAAAATATATACAACAATAAATAAATAAAAAACATAACATAACATTACAAAAAGCAAAACAAAAACAACCTATAAAATGCAGTTACATTATACAATTAATAATACACTTATCAAAAATACAATAAATTAAAATAAACTTAAGCAGTTCAAATATCCATCAACTTTTTAAGTTTCGTTTTGAAAAATTTGAGGAAGGCATTTTTAGTTTATCTGGCAAAGTGTTCCAATCGACTATGTTAACTTGCCAGCTAGCATAACCTATTAAAATATTGTGTGTATATTGTGCAAGCAGTGCAACCTCTATAAATTGAGGATTGCGTAACGTAAATTTTGCAATGTATTTAGTTGTTTCTTAATTTTTTATATTAATTTTAGCTTTATAGGTGAAGAATCTGTTGCTGCAGGTCAAAATTGCAATCTTACAGACAACCCAACTTGGATTATCGATCCAATTGATGGGACAACGAATTTTGTTCATAGGTGAAGGATTATGTATATACTTGATTTTGCATGCAAATAATGTCATCAAAAAGCCTTCATCAGAATAAAGTTGCTATAATGTAACATCAGTTATTAGTTACTTATTTGGTGGTTTACTACCTATGCTATATTTCCTATTTACCTTCCATGTATCATGTTTAATATTTCATTGTTCCTCAATATATCCAGTGGCGTAGCTAGGACTTTTTAGTGGGGGGGTAAGCATCCAAATTTTCAAAAAAAATGGGCGTGGTCAAAATGGGTGTGGTAAAAAATAGGCGTGGTCATATGGATGCGTTGCCATTCTACCTGTCGTAGTTTCTACCTTAGTAGTACAGTACCTATATACTGAATTAGCAAACGTATTTCCATATTTTCTGTTTTAAATTCTACAATCATGTAGAATTGTATCTGTAGTGCATGTATACATATAACTGTAGAGTACTAGAGAGATATAGATACAATTTGTCCATGTAAGTCATTGAAATATTCTTCTGGTTTTCGAATTCAAAAATGGTTTTTGAAGTTCTCTAATAGAAATTGATGCAAGGTTTGAGAGTCGCTTTTAGCTGACAGATATCCCGACTGCGAAGTCATTTGGGGCGAGCGCCCCCCTCTAGCTACGCCACTGAATATTTTGTGTTATCCCTCTTCTCTATTTATCTCTCCAGGTTTCCATTTGTCGCTATATCAATTGGACTGTCAATAAATAAGGAGGTATATATACATGTACTACAATTACATTTTTAGAAATATTATACTGTATATACTGAATGTCATAAATTATAATCCCGAAGCATGGTAATGATGTCGGTATGTATGTTTGTTTGAGTTTGTTATAAATTCTTGCATTCCAAATATAGAACAGAGTCATTAGGAATCCGTTGAGAGTCAATTTCAGTTTGTTTGTCTGAGTTTTGGTTCTATAAAATTAATAGCCTTAACGCACTCCGCTATTGATTACAGTACTGTACTGGTATCCATTGTGGAATTGCCTTGGTTTTAACACTATTTAGTTTTCTCTTAGCTGGTGATAGGTGTTGTATATAACTGTATATTGGATGAAATGTACTCGGCTATTGTTGGTCACGGGGCAACATGCAATGGTAAACCTATAAAGGTATCTGGACAAACAGGTAATAGCTTAATAAAACAGGAATTTTGAACAGGAATATTGGTTAACAGGGCTCAAGATTTGCGGTATCCCGATATCCACGGGATACCATATTTTAATTTTGGATATCATAGGCTTAGTATCCCGATGGGATACTATAAAAAATTTGAATTTCCGATCCAAAGTTTGTACATTTTGGCGAAATGTTCGACAAAATAGCTCTGTTTTGGTGCTTTGTTTCTTATTCCGTGTATTTAAAGACAAAGAGAATCCTGGTTTGTATTTCTGCCTTAAATGCGGTTTAAAAAGTGGACGGGTATTCTATAATTGCTCCCTTATTTTTTTATATTTTACCTTGTTTGCATACTGCTAATCGGAATACCTACTAAAGTATCCAAATCTGGGATACTAAATTTCAAGGAGGGATACCAGATTTTAAGGTGCTAGTATCCACTTGGATATTGGTAAAAATTCAAATCTTGAGCCCTGGTTAACATTAATGAGGATGATACTGAAATATCTCTTTAAATTATAGAAATAAACAAAGCATTATTGGTAGCAGAAATTGGAGCTGGGAGGAAAAAAGAAAAGATAGATAATATCATGCACAACTTAAGAACAGTAATAACAGAGCCAAATGTGACACACAGGTAGGATGGTAAGGTAGAGGAAAACATAGCATAGACAAGGTTGTTGTGGAGCGTAGCACTCATGTTTAATTTCCATAAAAATGTGTGGAGCACATGCAGCCATTTAAAAATATATATTAATAGTACAATATGTAGTGTAGTGTAGTGTATATAACATGTATATAATATAACATGTATATAACATGTATATAACATGTATATAACTATCTATATCTCATGACCATTAATGGCACTAATTGTTATCTACTAGGATTTAAGCAAGACCCATCACCTGTAAAGTTTCTTTAATTTGTAATAAAAATGAATAGTGTAGTGTAGTGTAGTGTAGTGTAGTGTAGTGTAGTGTAGTGTAGTGTAGTGTAGTGTAGTGTAGTGTAGTGTAGTGTAGTGTAGTGTAGTGTAGTCTAGTGTAGTGTAGTGTACAGTAGTCTAGTCTAGTGTAGTCCAGTGTAGTCTACTAGTATAGTATATAATATAGTATTATAGTATAGTGTAGTATACTAGTTTATAGTATATAATATAATATAGTATTATAGTATAGTGTTATAGTATAGTACTAAGTATAGTATAGTATAGTTAGTATATAATATAGTATAGTATAGTATAGTATAGTATATTATTATAGTATATTAATAGTATAGTAATAGTATAGTAATAGTATAGTAATAGTATAGCATAGTATAGTATAGTATAGTATAGTATATATAGTATATAATATATTAATAGTATAGTAATAGTATAGTAATAGTATAGCATAGTATAGTATAGTATAGTATAGCTAGTATAGTATATTAATATATAAATATAGTATAATATAGTATAGTATAGTATAGTATAGTATATTAATATATAATATAGTTTCAAAAGCTCATTAACAATTCATGAAGAAAAGACAAAGGAAATCAGTGGGGTATAAAATATGTCTCAATAGCTCGGTGGGTTTTGATTCCCAGTTGGGCAGTCAGATAAATTTTGAAAAACAATTTATAATAGTTACAATGTATATATTATGTAGAATTGTTTTGAAATCTTGATCTAAATCTTTAATTATTTTTATGTAGTGTTCGATCGCTTGGTTCTGCAGCCCTGAACATGTGCTATGTTGCTGCTGGACGAGTTGACGGATATTATGAATCTGGGATCCATTGTTGGGATATTGCTGCTGGCATAGTAATTGTTGAAGAAGCTGGTGGGAGCTGCCTTAATGATTCAGGTATCCTTATATTGATTCACAAAATAAAATACACACTACTAGCTCACAGACTACTTACTCAATCTCTAGCTCATATCAGAGGCATAACTAGGAATTTTTAGCATGGGGCAAGCATTAAGATTTTCCAACAAGTGGGCGTGCTCATGGCCACGTAGCAAAATGCCATATTTACTCACTAATATATATATATAACATTAAATAATTTCTACTCATATCTTATATACATAAATTCAACTTAATTGTTCATAAATTACACTCTTTCCATATTATATTAGCAAACAAAAAACTGTAAACCAAAATAACTATAGGGGGGCTACCACCCCCCCCCCCCCCCCATAGTTATTCCACTGGCTCATATTGACTTGCCCTAACTTTTTTCAGGTGGGCCTGTGGACTTTATGGCAAGACAGCTCGTTTGTGGAGGAAGTGAAACATTAACTAGGCATATATGTAGCATAGTGACTCCAACATCCTACCCAAGAGATTGAGTATCTACTGGAAGACACTTTACACATGCCACTTTTTTAAAGTGCCCACCTCAAAATGTTTTATTGTCTTGTTTGGAAGAACTTTTAAAATGATAAAGTAACTTCTTTTGAAGATTTTCGTTTCTTTGCTTTCTTTTTGAGATATATCAGTTTGTTTGATATGCAAATGTCTGGAATTTCGTCACAAATGCATAATGACATTTATTGGAGAAATGTGTATATCTCTTTCATTCTCGAACGAAATCCTTTAAAATCAAGAAGTTTGGTGTTGTGGGAGAATCGCACACACGTGTTATTCACACTTTAGTGTTTTTATTTCATGAATGCAAAGATATATAACATTCTCTGATAACTCATGCATGTGTGATGAAATTCCGGATATTTGCATATCAAACAAACTGATATATCTCCAAAAGAAAGCGAAGAAGTGAAAATCTTCAAAAGAAGTTACTTTATCATTTTAAAAGTTCTTCCAAATAAGACAATAAAAATTTTTGAGGTTAGGGGCACTTTAAATGATTCATTGTAGTGAAATTATAGAAAATAAAACATGCATTTTTTTCATTTGTCCATTCTTGTCCAGCTAAAAACATCCAAAATGAACCATCTCTTTGTTCTATTGATATCTCTGGAAATAACCATAACTGTTTACAAAAGCTATACATTTTATGAAAGCCCAATAAACTGGCTGTTACCAATGCTTTTAAATTTCCCGAACAAGACACATTATGTTAATAAAAATTAGCATTAATTAATATAAATTAGCATTAATTATCATAAATTAGGTTGAAAACTTTCATTTTTCACTTTCATTTTTCTAAAACTTTCATTTTTCAGGAACGCCTCGAACATACACCACAATGTGCTGATTCTTCATGTGTGCCCCCCCCCCCCCCCCCCCCCCCCCCCTTTCGAACAACCCTGGATCCGCCACTGTTACATGAATCCGAATTCAGTTTCATTCCGGATTGAACTGCCATCCCAGGATCGAAAATCGCGCGAAATCTGAAATTTCAAGATAGCGATCAATAACATTATAGCGGGTGTTTCTTTCAACGATTTCTGCGCTTGTACACTTCAACATGTGCCCCAAATTGATAATTTAGCAAAGAATAAACATAAAGAAAAGGGAAAAAGTATTACTAGCAACGATAATCGATGCGGTCGCAAGTAAACAAGCATTTAATTCACCTTTAATTTATAACGTCGTCGACAAAGAGCTGACGTCGGCGCAATTCCTGTCTCTAGCTGCAAATTGTCGTCTATAAATGTTAAAAGCACGCATGTGTTGCTCATTTCAGTCCTCTAGGTCGTATTTTTCATTCCAGAATGAAATCTCGCGCCGCCTTTATATGACACCGGAATGAAATTTCAATGAAACTCAATCCGGAATGAACTCAATCCGGATTGAGCTACATCTCATTCCGGATTCATGTAAACACCTAAAGGGATTTTAACAGAACCGGAATGAGTTCAATCCGGAATGAAACTCAATCCGGTTTCATGTAAACAGCCCCTCACTTTCAAGTTTATTACGAAAAATGAAACACTTGTTATTTTTCTTTTGTTGGCGAATCCTCAACAAATGCACCCTGAAGAGAAAACCTTGCCTCAAATCTACGTGCATGGCATTTTAAGCGGCCGAGTGTTTTGGATTTATCTTCTTGTGGCTCAGATTCTGTACTACCTTGTTGTTCATTGTGTTTATGACAACAGCGAAGGGCCCCAATGTCGATAGGGTGTGCTTCAGTGTTGAAAATATAACCTTGGGAATGTGTTGTACAGTTGGAATGACGACGATCTAAGGTAGCTGCATTACCGTGGATGAAGTTTTCGGGATCAAAAAGCAAGTAGAGGTATTTAGTTGTCTCTGCCAAAAAGAATGATTCCATTCTGTCGTCCAGTTCATGGGTGAGAATGTTTTTGACCTAAAAAACACGAAACACAGCTTTAGTTAGGAGTCATTTTGCATACTGTTCCCAAATCTGGGCGTCGTAGTCCGTGTCGTTAATACCCAACATTTTATTCTGTCGTAGCAACAAAAATTAAGTTTGTCTAATATGAAATAACTCGTAAAATGATAGAGTAACACCTTTTACAACTTTTAGGTATTTTACTTCGTTTTTGAAATATGTTCAGTTTGTTTGCTGGGTTGAGAATTTTCACTCATTAAAAAAGTCATATCTCAGTGATTGCTAAGTTTACAACGTTCATTATCATGAGGAGTTATTATACGCACATTTTCAAGTATCTCATTTACATATCAAACAAACTGAAATATTTCAAAAACGAAGTAACATACGGAAAAGTTGTAAAAGGTGTTACTATCATTTTACAAATTCTTTCATATTAGACAAACTTAATTTTTGTTGCCAATGCATGTCCTTTAACTATAAGGATAGACTAAAAAAAACCGGGACTGCTACCTCTGTCTTATATACTGGCACGAGTACCTGGACTTAGTATACCTTTTCAAAGCATAACATTTATCGCGTCTCTATTAAGTTCTCCAGCCGTGTAACAAGAGTACAAGACGTACAAACCGATCACATGAATTTGTTTTCAATATCCCTAAAGTGAATAGCGTAACTTTTCAGAACAGTTTCTATTCAACTGTCTGCTATTATACAGTATCTGCGAGATGTTAACCTCTCCATTGGTCAATTCTAGTCTGAGCTGTTAAAACACTATCATTAAAATAAATATGCTGCTAAGTTCTCAAAAGAACTGAATATAATATGAAAAAGAGAAATAGGAAAACTTCAATATCTCGAAAAATACTCTTAAGTAAGAGTACTCTTATTTCTATTTTTCATATTATTTTCAAAACACTATCGTACAACCGAACACGTGTACGATGTCAAAATTCCGCAAACTTTTAAAATTGTCTGTTAGTTTATTGGATAACAACAATGGCGTTCGTTCCCAACCCGCGATTTTTGGTCGAGTTCGATAAAAATTAATTTGCCTTTTCTGCATAGTTATTTTGGTTAGGGTTAATAAAAAGCAAAAAAATTAAAACTAGTGCGTACCGATGCATATCCGCATTCTGTTTTGGCACTGGTTTCTATTGAATGGAGAATATCCCTACCAATTTCCAAGAAATATGGGTCTTTTGTAGCTTGATATAAATGCATAGTGCTCTCAATCAACTCTAAAATGAAAATTGAAGGAATTCAAAGAAACGAAGAGCGTGCGCATTCCGCGTCTATTTTTTTACTCAAACATTAAGAATTCAGTTTGCGTTGTTCAAATCATCTTAGTTTGTACTGGGTATGGTTCATGAGGGAATTAGTTGGCAGAACACGAAGAAAGTGTAAGAGAGTGATTGTCAAACTCATAGATGCTCTAACCATTGGGTTACAATGGTGTACTGTACAGAAACATTTTTCTGAAGGATTTGAGTTTGACGATCGTCCATATATCGTCTGTCTACTCCAAGTTCTCCCACATTCAATACAGCAATGTATATCTTAATATCAGAGAGTAGTAAAAAAGCAGAGTGCTGCGTAGACAGTGTTTTGAATATATAGCAAAGTGAAAAGGTGGTAAACTGCCAAGAATTTAGTGACGAGATACTGATGTTTCGAGCGGAGCCCTTCATCACAGTAAGACGAGATGAAATAAAATAAATAGGGCTTATATATATATATGCCAAAAGGGTGTCACAAGTAGAAAGTAGCCAATCAAATGCACGGGAGATAAACAAACTAATAATTGATGAGATGCGAAAAGTTAAATCATTTGCTATTTTTACAGTTGATCAGTAAACAGACTGAGGGGGAGGGAGAAATGACAGGTCCAATATCCAAGGGGATTAGGCGATAAGTTTGTTTATCTCCCGTGCATTTGATTGGCTACTTTCTACTTGTGACACCCTTTTGGCATAAGCCCTATTTATTTTATTTCATCTCGTCTTACTCTGATGAAGGGCTCCGCTCGAAACGTCAGTATCTCGTCACTAAATTATTGGCAGTTTACCTAGTTTGACGCCACTCTGGCGGCTTAAAATGTGTTACTAAGGGACCAAAGATTAATAATTAATAATATATATTTCATGATAGCGTAACATGAAGGGTTAACCCTACCGTCCAAAAATCAGGCTACCTTTATTCCTGCATAAGAAATCTACAAGTGGATACCAGACCTTTATCTGTATTTAGAATATATTAATGGCCTACCTGGGCGAAGTGGGTACGATTCTCTCTCCTTCATAGGCATGCCAGCGGCAAGCCGAAAGAACTCTGGTGTAAAACCAAACTTTTTCCACACACTATGATATCTTTCAAGTGTTCTAGATGCTTCACCGATATCTCCACGTAATGCCTGTACACAAAAAGAACAGACAGCTTTAATGAAATGGGGGGAGGCAAAAAGGGACATTGGAAGTATTAAATTTTGGGGAAATCCGGTCTTGGAAAGCAGGACTTGTGGTGTTGCCATGCGACAGTGCTAAAAGGACCGAACAAAATGAGTGGGGCGACAGAGATATAGACACGAGTCGAGCTGTCGAGGAAGTATCGGTGAGGGCTATTTCAGAATTCAGATGGTCGTGGCTAGATTGTACACTCGCAGTTGAGGTGACCGTGAGGTACTAGGTCTGAGTCGTCTTCTGGACGATCCTTTTATTAGTATTAAGGTTAGTATTAGAAAACCATTAAGAGGGGAGTTAGGGTTATGATCTAAGTTGTTTTTGGGTTTAGCAGTTCCATGATGTGTTTCATCATTCAGGCATGTCTGATCATAGTAGCCCAAGAAATATAATGAATTTCATATTGAAAACTATTCCCATTCCCCTCGCAGCGCGCGGTTTTAACTTTTTACCGGTTGCTTATCAACTATTAATATTTACCTAAGGTTAAACACTTGAACAAATATCCACACTACTTGAAAAAAAAAACTTTTTTTTACTTGACAAACCCTGTTAATTTTCGCTATTTTGTGATCTTTTCCGAACTATTTTTGAGAACAAATGTTGTAAAATTATCCCTGCTTACTTGTGTGTAGTTTTTTTGTTGGTTTTCTTTGTAGTTTTCAAGTAGTGTGGATATTTGTTCAAGTGTTTGCTTCAAACAGTAAATTTAGTTGCCTACCTTTGGTAAATATTAAAGTGCCTATCTTTACATATTTATAGTAATTGGAACATTCTAAGAAGATTTGTACTATATCTTCTCAGGCGAAAATTTCATCTTCATGGACTTTTTTGCAGTTAAAGTTACCGGATATGACATCAAAGGAGGAAATGCAAATCAGTTTTCTTTTGTTTCTTGCTTCAAAAATTCCTCCTTTGATGTCATATCCGGTAACTTTAACTGCAAAAAAGTCCATGAAGATGAAATTTTCGCCTGAGAAGATATATTACAAATCTTCTTAGAATGTTCCAATTACTATAAATATGTAAAGATCCCACAAGTGATATAGGCACTTTAATAGTTGATAAGCAACCGGTTTGCAACCGCTAAAAAGTTAAAACCGCGCGCTGCGAGGGGAATGGGAATAGTTTTCAATATGAAATATTATAGCAGTACAATCTTTAATTTCGTCCAACCTCTCGCTGATACTAAAAAAGATCGTCCAGAAGACAACTCACACCTTCTCATATCGTTTTCTTACCTGCAGTCCAGGCCAATAAGCATCCAGGGAATGAAATGTTGTCATAGTATACTTGCCTTTATACATATTGGCCCAGATATACCAGTCGTCTATTTTGTTATATTTAATAACTTTGGCATACATGTCTTAAAAATCAAAGATACGAAACGATAGCTCAGTTACGATATTTCAAGTTAAAAATAACCAGTAGGCGGTTCATTGAACCAGGGCCCCCGAATGTCCAGGGGCCTCAAGCAAGCAAAATCTGAGCCAACGGATTATTCCGCTGACTGTCCCAAATTTCTGTACACGTGACTAGAAAAGCCCTCACCCCTGAAATCCTAGCTACGCCACTGAAAATAACTGAAACGAAAATGAACTTGTTTTTTTTATGTTTTTTTCCAGTTTTTAAAGAGTGAGTGTTAACCGTTGTGTATTGCGCGTTTGTGTTTATCTTTCCATACGATAACGAAGTGTTTTGAAGTGCTTCATTGCCAACTTGATGTGGTATAAATACTTCGGAAATTCGCCGAGTCTTCTTAGAAACGACGTGTTTGTGTTGTGGATGCATAAGAAAGTCGCAACCTGATCTCGTCACTTGGTCTTCCACGCTTCGCGTCAGTCAAGACTGACATCAACAAAACGTTGAGTTTTGTGAAAAATGTAGAAATAATTACTTTCTAAGGTCTTCTTTCAGTTAAAAGACAAAATTAGAATAATTTATATCAAGGATTGACAAGATATTTACGGATGCAGTTCACCAAGGGAATTTCGTGCTTCAAAAAATGGCCGACGAGCATGTAATGCGTCACGGTTGACACTCACCCTTTAAAGGGGAAATGTAACCCCTCAAAAAATTAGGGAGCGTTCATAATTTACTTAGAGGGGGGGCGGGGGGGGGGGGGCTACTGTATGGTGATTTAAAAATTTCCCCCTACATTTTTTGGAAGATCCCCTAATATTCCCAGGGAATTTATTCTGCCCCCCCCCCCCCCCCCCCTAATGTGATACCATCCATGCAAAGGTAAACTTTTGTGACCCCCGATCAGACTTCTTCTAAAATGAGTGCTAAATGTACAGTCATTTTGCATCTGAGTATTTTACTCGTCAGTATTTCCATCATTTATAACTAAGCTTTATTTTCACAAACAGAAACCTTTCACAACAAATTAAAAAGTACCATTAATGATAATTGCATGGTTTCCAATACAAATAATCTTCCCATACTTTATACAAAAATGACTGTACTGAATTTTATTGTTGTTTTATTAAAGGTAATTTTATGTGCATAATCTTGCATGTCTTTTCATGTTTAAAGGCATTGCAAGATAATGTATATATTCATCTCTCATTTTCAAGGTGGCCAGAAATGAACTAAACAATAAAGTACAACTGCAACTCTAATAATGTGTCTTCATGTTCACCTTGAGTGAAGTGTATGATTATTTTTAATAATGGGTCAAAAACGCATGGCCAGCTACAACCATATTTTTACATCAGGTGGCTTGATGATTGTAGTCGACAGAAATCCAGAATGACTGAAACGTTTTTGACGACCCCCCTGCACTCTGTTTTATTTTTTGGGTGATTTTCGAAAGCCCTCCCTAAAAATCATTGTTGAAAAATTATGACCCCCCTCAAAATTGCCATAGCCCCCCTCAAAATTGCCATAGGTGAATTACGAACGCTCCTTAGGTTTTGCGAAACCACACGATGTGCTCATCTTTATCTATTGCTCGAGTGTTTGCTCAAACTATCCTAAGAAATATAGTAAATTTGTGATAAGATTCGTAAGGAATGCGGCTGGCAAGTATCGTTATCACAATTCAGCGCAAGTGTCAAGTAGCCCGAGTTAACGCCAGCGAACGTCTTGTTACTTTTAAATAAATGGCATTTACGTATAATGCATGTTTAGAAATGTTAATAGTTTTACGGTATCTGTTCTTGTAGTCGAGAAATAACGTTTTCATTCTCGTATTTTATATTTCTGGACGCCGCCATTTTAGCTCAACGGCTCAACGTTAATGTACAGCGGTGGTTTCTTTTCAGTTTTGACGTCATTGGATGCTAGCACTCGATGACGTCAAAATTGAAAAGAAAACTCCGAAGCCAGTCTTATAATAAAATACGATAATTTTTGCTAAAATTTCACGATTATGATTAAATCATTCACTAGAGAGGGATATTCTTAATAGAAAACAGCACATGCAGAACTGAATACATTTCTCGCTCTCTTACCTTCAAACATTCTCATCAAGTGAGTTGATTCAAAAAGGACAGCACCTTTTAGCAAGTACTCGAAGTAAGAGTCAATTCCTGGACCAATACCAGCATCCTCTGCTGTCCATTTGCCAGTTTGAACATCAATATGGTTGCCAACCTACCAACGATATCACATAACCATTAAATTATACAGGGATTTATATTTCTACTGGAAGCTCCACTCACCAAGGTGATTTTCAGGGAGGTTCTGTCGCTTGTAGAGAGTGTTCAAAACTAACCTATTTCGGATCTTTCAAACACCATGCAATTAAGGCGCTGTTACACCATGCAATTAAGGCGCTGTTACACCATGCAATTTTTCGGCTGACGTTTCATATAAATATCCCCAATTTAAAACATAGTCCTAACCCCAAACCTAACCCTAACCCTGAACCTAATACTGACCCTACTGTAACTCTTACGATGTTTTACTACCGATAGTCTATGTGACGTCATTTCGAGATTTATATGAAACTTCACCCAATTTTTCTTGCAACTTGTTTTGCAATGCCGTTGCGAGACAAGTTCCACGAACCAAGTGTAACATTACACTGTACCTTGTAACGGCGGAAATTGTTGCAACACAAGTTGCTGCAATCATTGTAGAAAGTAGAATCTAGTTCGACTTTCTGCAATGATTGCAGCAACTATTTTCAGCGTTGCACAGTGTAACACCCCCATCTGCAACTTGTCTTGCAATTTTCCTCTTTGGCGACTGGATGCGCATGCGTACCTTGTCATAAACACAAAGATGGTGAAACTTTGCAAGTCAAGTTGCATTAAACGTTGCCTAGTGTAACACCCCCTTTCATGCAACTGCAACGTAGGTTGAGCCTTTGCGAGACAAGTTGCATGCAACTACAACATAGCAGGTTGAGCCTTTGCGAGACAAGTTGCATGCAACTACAACATAGCAGGTTGAGCCTTTGCGAGACAAGTTGCATGCAACTACAACATAGCAGGTTGAGCCTTTGCGAGACAAGTTGCACTAAACGTTGCCTAGTGTAACACCCCCTTTCATGCAACTACAACGTAGCAGATTAAGCCATTGAGACAAGTTGCATGCAACTACAACATAGCAGGTTGAGCCTTTGCGAGACAAGTTGCACTAAACGTTGCCTAGTGTAACACCCCCTTTCATGCAACTACAACGTAGCAGGTTGAGCCTTTGCGAGACAAGTTGCATGCAACTACAACATAGCAGGTTGAGCCTTTGCGAGACAAGTTGCACTAAACGTTGCCTAGTGTAACACCCCCTTTCATGCAACTACAACGTAGCAGATTAAGCCTTTGCGAGACAAGTTGCATGCAACTACAACATAGCAGGTTGAGCCTTTGCGAGACAAGTTGCACTAAACGTTGCCTAGTGTAACACCCCCTTTCACGCAACTACAACGTAGCCTTTGCGAGACAAGTTGCATGCAACTACAACATAGCAGGTTGAGCCTTTGCGAGACAAGTTGCACTAAACGTTGTCTAGTATAACACCCCCTTTCATGCAACTACAACGTAGCAGATTAAGCCATTGAGACAAGTTGCATGCAACTACAACATAGCAGGTTGAGCCTTTGCGAGACAAGTTGCACTAAACGTTGCCTAGTGTAACACCCCCTTTCATGCAACTACAACGTAGCAGGTTGAGCCTTTGCGAGACAAGTTGCATGCAACTACAACATAGCAGGTTGAGCCTTTGCGAGACAAGTTGCACTAAACGTTGCCTAGTGTAACACCCCCTTTCATGCAACTGCAACGTAGCAGATTAAGCCTTTGCGAGACAAGTTGCATGCAACTACAACATAGCAGGTTGAGCCTTTTCAAGTCAAGTTGCACTAAACGTTGCCTAGTGTAACACCCCCTTTCATGCAACTACAACGTAGCAGATTGAGCCTTTGCGAGACAAATTGCACGAAAAATTGCATAGTGTAACACCGCCTTAAAGCTCTGCTGCTGTCCGTGGCGCATGGGAGGAAAGTTCAGCAAATAAAATCTGAGAAACATGGATGTAATTTCCACAAATTATTCTTATTAAGATATTTTAGAATAGTTGTGATTATTTTAGTTTTTATTCTTGCACTATAATTAGCGAGGAAAACATTCTATTAAGAAAACTTACTAAGCCAATGTCAGATCTGAATTTCCACAACCCATCCAATGCTTTCAAGGCTGTAGTTTCAAACCTAGTGTCACCTGAAATAGAAGTCCTTGACTTAGGGTAATCTATAGGAACCTCGACTAACAGACAGGCTCTAGACAACAGACACCTCCATAAGTCCAGGTCCTCAATTTTATTTACTTTAATTTCATTTACTTTTTATTTATAATTGACTACTTACTCCACTGTATATAATTTAAATATCTAAAAAGGTTGGTGTACTGCCGAAATAGCGTGTAAGTACTCTCAGACGCATTCTCGGCATAGAATGGAAGGATAAGATCACCAATGCCTCTGTACTCGTAAGAGCTGACTGCAAGGACATCTACGCTCTGCTTACTCAAAAGAGTTTACGATGGCTCGGACATGTCATCAGGATGAAAGATGAAAGGATTCCTAAACTCTCCCATGGTAAACGCAATATTGGACGCCCAATTCTAAGATACAAAGATTCCTGTAAAAGAGATCTTAAATCTGCAAACATCAACATCAGTCAACTGGAACAACCAGCAGAAAATAGAAACGAATGGCGCACTCTTGTCCAAAAAGTCACTAGTGAACGTCAACAACAACGTGCAGAAAAAACCCAGACTAGCAAAAGAAAGGAGTAACTGCAAGAAGGAATTGATAGTGAATGGACATGTTCATATTTACACGCGTTATCGGTACATATAGCTATCAGTGTTAAGATCTGACTATCTGTTTACCAAAAGGTTAATCATGTCGTTTAATTTGTTACGCTGAGGATGATTCTGAAATAGAATCTTTACACTGGAATTAAATTTTAACACCATATCTGGAATTCAATTTTTACTCCACCTGGAGTTAAAATCACTCCTGTGATAGAAGTGGAGTAGAATAATAGGAGTAGTTATAACTCCACTAATTTAACTCCAAAATAAGAGTAATTTTGACTCTCTTAGTGGAGTTAAAATAACTCCACGTGGAGTAGAATGAAAATTATGCCATCAGTTGGAGTTAAATTAACTCCAAAATAGGAGTAAAATTAACTCCGAAATTTTTACTCCACCAATGGGAGTTATTTTAACTCCCTTGCTGGAGTTAAAATAACTCCTTGAAATTAACAGTGAAGTGCTCACCTAAATGTACAGTAGATCACGAATTGGATTATTTACCCATGAGAGGAATTGCACAGAGGGCTAATTCTTACGAGTGACTGCATAGCTATACTGATTTTATACAATCTTATATGTAATCTCTTATATGTGTGTTATTTACATAGTCTGTCAAGACTGACGCAGGCCAGTTAATGAGTCTAACGTTTCGTCACTCTCTGACGAAGGGCCTTCGCTCGAAACGTTAGACAACTTACACGCTATTTCGGCAGTACACCAACCTTTTTAGATATTTGATTTGTATTTCTACACTGCCTAAGCAGCACAACACATTTTATGTATATATAACTTAGACAATTTGCTCTGTTCATATTCTGAAATAAAATCCAACCTGTTAGTTTTGTTATTGTCCCAAATTCTATGATAAATGTACCAACTCCAGCTGTACATGTTACTGGTGTTTCACCATTAGGAATGCCATACCTTAGATTAACAGTACCATAAGGCATGCCAGTGGGAGTATGAAATGCTAATTGGAAAAAAAATGTTTTATGTATGAAGTAGGCAAATGGATCAAGTTGATATGAGCAAGACAAATCTGTAACATGTATTTCCATCCACATTTATTAAGTGTACAGTACTATTGACAAGTCTATACAGTACTATAGACAGAAAAATTTAAGGCTGTGTGCTGGAATACCGGGTTTTTTCAGTCAGACAGGCTGGAATCTGGAGTTGGGTCTTTTTTTAGGCTTGGGCGGTTTTTCGGTAAACCAGCCGGTTTTACGGTTTCGCTTTTATAAGAAAACCGGAAAAAAATTCGACCGAAGAATCGTATATATCGCCGTCCATCCCTGTGATATACGAGGCCTACACGCGCCTAAAATGCAATGAAGCTTGACTGCAGCGAAGACAGGCCTAAAAATAAGTTAAATTTAAAGTCTGACTAAAATGGTTTGGCCCAGCGAAAGCGTATAATCACCTACATCATCGCAGCTTTCTATCAAGAATTACTTCGGCGAAAGCAACGCCGCTGTGCATCTGGAAACCAATGCCATGAAGTCAACTGTTACGCCATAACACATTTCTTGTAACGTCGTATTCAACGCTGTGCCTAGGTTTTCAGCTACATGTGCTGGAACCACGATACTAGATGCCGAAATAAGATTACGAAAAATAAAGTAATCAAACATTACGATGCCACAAGAAAATAGGTGGTGAACGATGTAAGCGATATTGACCTCTTCTCATGAGTGGTGCAATAACATTACTTTATTTTTTTTCTTTGTGTTGGCTTCCTCGTTACAGTTACGAAGTATTTCATTTACTTCTTTCCGAGAAACAAAAAAACAATGGTGAAATAGACCTTGATGTTATTTTCGTAGTTCATTTTCGATTTTTGCGTCTTCCTTTTGCTCCCGGGAAAAGTTCAATAATGACACGATTAAACGGATATAGTTCAATGGCAAACATTCGGTTTTCGGTTCTTTAAAAACCGCCCAAGCCTACTTTTTTCCCTTTGGACTCCAGCTATTCTGATTTGCACTTGAAATCATAGGCATGGCATCAGAATTACAAAAAATATGACAATTCTTATGAAGCTTTCATTCACAAATTCCATTCACGGGGAACATCGTCTTAAAGAAACATTGTGTTCATATAAAAAAGTTTTAAAAACTCTTGGCAATTTGTAGTTTGTATGTTGTGGTAACATGGCTTGGCATCGCTAGTTGTCACATTGCATTTTCTCAACAGTTTCACGGTTTTCACCAGGTGAAGACCCAGGGGATGGAGCCAGATATCAGAGCTGTAAACCAGCCGAATCCAGAAAAGTGGAATTTACACACTGCAGTGCTTAAAAAATTAATGCTTATTTTTAAACCTGGGAGAAGTCGTTCAGCTGCATCTACTGCTAATCTAAGCAATGGTCCTTGGCATGGCCATCCTTCTTCAAGCTTAACACCAGCATGTGCTGACAGAAGATGAGCAGATAATAGGCCTCCAATAACTAACCAAAAAGAAAGTAAAACAGAACGTTCTAGATTTTTATTGGCTAGTGTATAGGGATTTTAATTAAAACACATATTATATAATAATTTGATGAAATTACAGTTAATAAATGACAAATGCCTCTGCACATTATACTGTACCTCTAATATTGGTTTCAAAAACAGAAACATTGATATCATGATCAAAGTCTAATGTATCTGTTAGAATATTTGTCACTCGAACAAATTCAGTCTTATTTCCCAGAACCTGTGGCATTTAATATAAATTATGATAATTATATAAATTATGATAATTATATAATATAAATTCTAATAATTAATAAATTATGATAAATATATAAATTATGAGAATTACATAAATTATGATAATTATATAAATTATGATAATTATATAAATTACGATGATTATATAATAATATTATTATAATAATTCATAAATTATGATAAATATATAAATTATGAAAATTACATAAATTATAATAATTATATAAATTATGATAATTATATAAACAGCTAGCATACATTCAAATATTTACCAATATATAAATTGATAATTACAGTATATTAAATAAATTACTACAATTACATAAATTATGACTATATAAATTAACATGATAATTACATAAATTATAAACACTGAGGAAAATATTATGCCAACTAGCATACATTCAAATATCTACCAATATGTAAATTATGATAATTATAATATATCAGATTTACTATCAACTAAAGGAATATAATCCATATATTATCAAGAAAATGGTCATGACTAAAAGGTACAGTATGACCCAAAAGGAACTTCAGTATTTTCTAGCCTGCATGTAGTCCAGCAACATGTTGCATTAAAAATCATTGACAAAAAACCATAATTATGCTACAAGACAAACAGAAACTAGCTCTTCTCAAGAGATTGAGGTGATGAGTTTTGGATTTTTTCATGGTTCTGTATATCCCACCAAAATGTGGCTCAAAAGATGGTACACTGATATTGGTATTACTTTTTCAGTATACTGATGCCAATCAACTCAATAAGAAAGGTCCTTTTTGGTCATTTTCCTTGAGCCACAACCAAAGAAAATAATTATTAAGAATGACATGAATTTTGCTTCAACTAAAACTTACTAAAAGTGTATCAAGGGCATCAATCAGAGTCAAGGAGTAGCTGAGAAAAAAATAGAAATTTTTTACTACCGGTATCTTTCCTGAGTTAACAACTTTTAAAGCATAAATTGTTGCACATTGCATACAGGGCCGTAGTAAGGGGGATGTTGGGGTGTGGCATGTCCCCCCCCCCCCCCCCAACTTTTACAAAATTGCAATATTTGGGAAAATTCACAGGTCTATTCAGAAAATTAGGACCTGTTTTAAGAGATTATGTCAAAATATACTGTTTAAATGTACATTAAATGTACTGGTAACAGAAAACTTGTCAGTTGAATTTAATACTTGGATATTAATAACGTTGTCTAGATTGGCCATTCTCGTTCCCATGCGGCGTTGCGCAGTACCCGCCACACAAACGTGGGCTCTAGGAATGTGAATATGTTGAGTTTCCCACGGGTCTCAAAAGTGTACTTTGATATTTCCTTTGTTTCTTTCATGTAAACAATTATGACATCTTAGCTACGGCCCCGCCCAGTGTAGAAATACAAATTGAATACTCGGAATAGTGTGCAGGAGGTCTAACGTTTCGTCAGAGAGTGAAATGTCAAGTGCTTTCACTTTAATGTTTACTCAAAACATTACGGTAAGCCTCCTACACAACCACTAGGAGTATCTGATGTGTTTTCCCAACATTGTTTTTTTATGTGTGGAGAGGACTAGGGGACCAGCTGTCCTCAGCCTCATTTTTTCCTGTGTTTGACATTGCAATTTTTCGTTCTCCGAAACTTACAAAAACAAAGGAAATAGCACTTTAGAAAGCATGAGATTTCAAAATTTTCTGGGGTAGCATGTCCCCTGGTCAGCCATAGATTTTGCCCAGCCCCCAAATTGGCAATCCTGCTGGCACGCCAATGGCCTGCCTCTCGCCCGGCCACCCCTTGTCTATGTAGTTTTTATTAAAGCGCAAAATTTCTTACCTTCCCCACGTATCCTCTCCTGCACAAGACAGTGGCTTGAGTTCATCATAAGGATAAGCATATTTCATATAGCTGTCATATCCATGGTAAAACATTGACCGCGCTCTCTCTCTACAAAACATAGTCAACACTACATTAATCTGATGATATATTTTGTTTGCTCATGCCAAAAATCACGAATTAACAGCAAAGATTTAAAAATTATAGCTTTGCTTACTGTATATTCATATTGTACCTGTATGAGATTATTTCACTTTCAGACATCGCTTCTACAGGGGATTTCAATAACGTCAAGAGGCAAAAAAGTATACTAAGTGCATCCATAGTAATAGTATTGTGTTATTTAACTAATAAGAGTAAATATAATGTTTTGGAAAAGGTCTTAAAAGACCTTGAAATGCCATATTTATGTGTCGTCTTTGTCCGACATATTGATATCCGTGGAGGCGTAGATGGGGCCTGGGACTTGTTGTAAAATCCAATATGGCGTCCTCCTGAACAAAACAGATAATTTAGATTCCTTCTTCACCTTTTATTTATTAAATAATGGAGCTGAATAACTGGGTATCTGATAAACTTCACGATATTTTAGGATTCTCAGACAAACACACCGTGGAATACTTGGTCAGCCTTAGTAAAAACACGAAAACGTCGGATGTATTTTGTGAAAAACTGCAAGGTTTTCTTGGATCGGAGGAAGGTGGAAATATTTCGAGTTTTGCGAACGATTTATGGAAGCGCGTACCCCATGAAGAGGTCGGAGAGAATCCAAATCGCGCCAGGGAACGTGAGTTAGTTGCCGAACAGAAACGAAACATGTCGTATCGGATGTTACCTGATGATGATGAAGATGAAGCTGCAAAGACAGCAGAGAGGAAAAACGCGAAGAGACGTAAACATTTACGAAAGAAGGCTGAGGTTTCCGAGTCTAGCGAGGAAGAAGTCGCAGAGGGAAAAAATGATGATTCCGAGACAGGTGATGAGTGGGAAGAAGGTGAAAGAGACAGAGCGAAAGATCTGGAAGAAAGGGATGCTTTCTCGGCACGTTTGAAAGAAAAAGACAAAGAGAAACAAAGAAATGTTGTGGAACGGTCAGATAAAAAGGTCAGTTCAAAACAAAAGTTCTGTTTGTTGACAGACAGGGACAGACAGACAGACAGACAGACAGACAGACAGACAGACAGACAGACAGACACAGACAGGAACAGACAGGAACAGACAGGAACAGATAGGAACAGACAGACATACAGACAGATAGGAACAGACAGACATACAGACAGATAAGAACAGACAGACAGATAGGAACAGACAGACAGACAGACAAACAGACAGACAGACAGACAAACAGACAGACAGACAAAAAGGGCAGAAAGACAAACAAACAAACAAACAGAGAGGGAAGACAGTGCAACAGGGAAGGTAGACAGATCGGCAGAATAGATTCACACCCATAATGGCACATTGAGGCAAAACCACCTGGTTTAACTCCCACCACAAAGTGTTAAGTTTCTTGACAAATTTTCAGATATCTTTAAAATTTTGAAAGTATTGATAGAATAGCTGATGCTCAACCCTTCTAAACATTCCTTTGTACCAAATATAGGCATATGAAGAAGCAAAGAAAAGACTGAAAATGGATGAAGAGGATAGAAAGAAAATGGTAATGATTATATAAGGAAAATAACAAAACAACTAACTAATAAAGTTGAAAATAATTGAAATGTTTTATCAGGAGTTTCTTGAAATTGTTGTCTTTTTGATATTTTGTACAGTTACCCAAACTGCGTGACAAATCCAGACGTGACTATGTGAAGAAACGTCAAGTTGATCAGCTTGAAATGCTTCGTGGAGACATTGATGATGACGCGTACCTGTTTGGAGAGTTTAAACTAAGTAAGAGGGAGAAGAAAGATATTGAATACAAGAAAACAGTTTATGACCTGGCCAAAGATTACAAGAAGGCTGGTGAATTAGAGAAAGTTGATCGATACTCTATGCCGAAAGAGGGAACAAAGCCTTCGAAATACGATGACGATGTGATCATTGAAGAGCTAGGACCAAACTATGAACAGAAACAATGGGAGGAAGATAAACTTGGACAAGCAAAGATGAAGTTTGGAGCAAAGGATGCCAAATCGAAAAACAAGGTGCCTGATGATTTTGAACAATTAATTGGTCAAATGTTACCTATGTTGCTTCCTCTATAATTGTATGTGTTATGTGTATTCTTTAGGTAAAAGATTATGATTTGATGGTTGAAGAAGAAGAACAGATTGCCTTTGTATTGGCTGAAAATGTTCCTGGGACAGACTTGTTGGAGAAGGTCAGTGCTGTTACCATGTTGAGTACAATGTAGCTACTATTGTTACAGAAATATAGCTACTATTGTTACAGAAATGTAGACTATTCTCTGTGCACTATTGCTATGGGATTGTGAATTGAACCTCAACAAGTACCAGTAACGTATCTTTTACTTCTACAGGAACCAGAGTTATCAGAACATGAGAAAAAAAGAACGACATTGGAGGAGGTAATTAGTGCAAAGTCTACTATTTTCCTAGTCCATTGCACAGCAGAACATACTACAGCTACAGTGTGAGTCGTAGTACAGTATATTTGTTCTGAACACATGCTAGCTAGCATTCCTTCTCAAGGTTACACCAACCTTTGTATTTTTTATAGACTCGGAAGAGTTTACCAATTTACGCCTACAGAGAGAAGTTGTTGGATGCCATCAGAAATCATCAGGTGATGTGAATGAAGATTCAGCAGCATTATGATGGCAAGGTTTATGACAGTCATGTAGCAGGGGCTAGAGGGCCCAGCCCCCCCCCCCCCCCCCATAATTTGTGGGAAATTTGGGAATGTTTCAAAATTATTTTTGTTGCACTGTATAGTATTGATTCATAACATGAAAATTAATCAACATGATTAACATACACTGCAGAGTCAATGGAAAATTGTTGACTTGAGCAGGATTTGAACTTGCACCTTCAGGATTCCAGTCTGCTGCTCTACTAGTTGCGCCAAGTGGGAACAGTGTACTAACTGCATGCTTGATGTGACCCAAGTGAACAATAATGGATCAAAATCATCAAATTCTACTGTAGCACTGTAGCATTATCTGATGGCTTGGCCATTCAACCAATTCATGACCATATGCACATGATGCCTCACAGAAAGCTCAGTGAAAAGTAGCACAAACAGATAAATGGATGTTGTTAGAAGTCTTTTAGTGATAAAGAACAGAAAATCATAAATCTGTAGTTTTCCATCAAGCCTGGAAATAATTATTTTTGTCTGAATGACCAGCTGCACAAATGAATTTGTAACGGACACAGAAAAGATTGTGCCTGTCATGGTACAACTTGTGTAACATCTCAAAACTTAGCGTAACGTCTCTAAACCTAGCGTAATGTCTTTTCGCTTAGCGTAACGTCTCAAAACTTAGCGAAACGTCTCCAGACTTAGCGAAACGTCTCCAGACTTAGCGAAACGTCTCCAGACTTAGCGAAACGTCTCCAGACTTAACGTAATATCTCCAAACTTAGCGTAACGTCCCACAACATAGCGCAATTATCTCGAAACTTAGCGTAACGTCCCACAACATAGCGCAATTATCTCGAAACTTAGCGTAACGTCTCATAACTTAGCGCAATGTCTCCAAAGTTAGCGCAATGTCTCCAGACATAGTGTAACGTTTCACAACTTAACGCAATGTCTCCAAGCTTAGTCAACTTAGCGCAATGTCTCCAAGCTTAGCGTAACGTCTCACAACATCAGCGCAATATCTCGAAACTTAGCGTAACGTCTCATAACTTAGCGCAATGTCTCCAAAGTTAGTGCAATGTCTCCTAAGTTAGCGCAATATCTCGAAACTTAGCGTAACGTCTTATAACTTAGCGCAACGTCTCCAGACTTAATGTAATGTCTCATAATTTAGCATAACGTCTCCAAACTTAGCGTAACGTCTCATAGCGTAGCGCAATGTCTCAAAACTTGGCGTATATCTCTCTCATCTGAGATTGTACAACACGAAATCTAAACGCAGTCCATTCAACATTAAATGTTTTACTTTCACGAAAAGTTGGGTATAATCTTCGGACCAGATGAGCATCGGACTGAAAATGACAGACACAATTAATATTGTACCTGTCAAATCTCAAACAAATTGGATATTTGTACCGGACAATGTCCGTGACCGACCGCTAATATCCAGGTTTGTTTCCATTAGTTCAAACTTGCTGGAAATTATTCTCAGAAGGCAGGAAATGATGTTTCAAAGACCCTATATTTCAAAAATTTCCAATGAATATGAACCACCTGTAGTTTACACAATATCAAGGTGTGTCTTTTCTTCTTCTAAGGTGTTGATTATTGAGGGCGAAACAGGATCAGGTAAGACCACCCAGATCCCCCAATATCTCTACGAAGATGGCTACACAAGTAAGAAATTAAAGATCGGTTGTACTCAGCCTAGAAGAGTTGCAGCCATGAGTGTTGCTGCGCGTGTGTCTGAAGAGATTGGAACGAAACTAGGCAATGAGGTAAATCCACTGATCTTGAAAGAAGACTGGATCGCGCAACTATTGTGTGGTAAATGAAGCCAGAAGTCCGCCATTACTATAAGGGACCAACTGAGGATCCTATGAGGTTTTTTGTTGGATATCCGCAAAATAAAATAATTTTACTATAAAGAGGACCAGAAGACATTTTTCAAATTACTGGGTAAAACGATTCATGACCTGCCTACAGATTTACTGCCACTTTCATAGGCGTACGGGCCGGGGGGTCGAGGCTGTCGCGCCCCCAGTTGTCCGAAAAATTAGCTCTATTCGGGCAAAAATGGTCTTGTCATTTGTGCAAAAAAGGTCCTGTCTTAAATTTGAATGCAACTTAAACGGATTCTCATTGAGGGAATTAATCTGAGATTTCATTGTTGTTCTTTGTTGAGCAATGATCAGTGGCATAGCCAGGCCTGTGTCCGGGCATTGTCTAAACGTTATCTCGTATATTCAACTAGAATGTACCTAATACATTTGGTTTTGTGGCTAATAGCTTTTCCTTCCTTCTCTTATTCTGCCATTGTGCAACGCATTCCCCGTGCACGGGAGAGATCTAAATTTGGAAAATCTGTGTTACTTTAACGGTAATTAAATACTTCGAATCCATGTCCATGTTTTAACGAAAAATGTGCATGGATAATGTTTAGGCATACGATGGCAATTCGTGTTCTTAAGGGGTTATGCATTAAATATACATCCCACTGTGGGCATTTTCATTCATCGAAAACTCGTAAAATACCCGACCGTAATATCGGTAAAACCATTAAATAAGATGTATCTATTGATTTCATTAGGTTGGTTACAGCATTCGTTTTGAAGATTGTTGTTCTGAACGAACAGTCATTAAGGTACAGTATACGAAAGAAGAACAGATAAGAATTGTTTATTTTTAAGAACACTTCCAACTCGTATGTTGAATTTATCATCAATCTCTTTCAACAGTACATGACTGACGGAATGCTTTTACGCGAATTCCTTGGCGAGCCTGATCTTGCAGGTTATAGGTAAGGTTGTACAATACACAATAATATCAGGTCTGCTCTAGGCGCTTTACAAAAACTCTAATTAAAGACAGACTTAAATAGATGTGTTTTGATTTTGGATTTAAAAATAAAAAGACTTGGGAAAGATCTGGTGCTTCTAGGTACTGTAAAGTGTTCCAGAGTTCAGGAGCGGCAACGGAGAAGGATCGATGGCCATAAGAGAGTAGATTAAAATTGATACGGACGGTTGAGAAGAATTTCGGATGAAGAGCGAAGAGTTTTTCGTGGAATGTAGCGTGTAATCAGGTTGGGGATGTAGACAGGAGCTTGGCCATTAAGAGATTTGAATGTAAGAATGAGGATTTTAAGCTTGATACGTTCTGCAACTGGTAGCCAATGAAGATCCTTAAGGATAGGAGTGATGTGATCACGTTTGCAGGAAAAAGTGATAAGACGGGCAGCAGCATTTTGTACAGATTGGAGCTTTTTTATAACAATACACATAATACAACTAACTGTATTTAACTTCAATCTGAATAACGAAAAGACAAAATATTATTGGTCACATCCCAAAACTTATGGCAGTGTGGGTCTTAAGCGTCCAGCCAAGATTGGGAAAGTTATCATCAAGGGAAAAAGGATTAATAGAGGTGCTGGATATGGCTTGGAACTTCCTTGTGTGTATGAATTTCGAGGAGACCGCTTCTCCTGTGACTGGTTGAGAAATAAACTAGACAATGAGAACTTCGATGTTGAACTGCAATAAAAAATAACATTAACACGAACCAAACGCAGTTTGTAAAAATATATTCAAGAAACTATACACAGACATTTCCTGATTTCCGTCGTGGGATTTGAGATTCATCTTAATGATGGGTACAACTAGTGACGTCATAGGTCATATTACACAATCTTGAATAACTGGAGAACGAGATAAGATATTAAAGAACTACAAACGCCATTCTTTATCGTTTGAGGAGTTCTCTCAAATAAATCAATAAAAAAGTCACCTCAATTTTCGTTTCATAAACACTTATACAGAGATTTAATATATTTTTATATCGATTCAATTCGGGACTTTGTGACGGTACGCTTAATACAGGGTTTCTGCTTAATATGCAGGGCCGCTTAATACAGGTTTGACTGTATTCCCGTTACTTTTTCTTCGATAGTGTGATGATAATAGATGAGGCTCACGAAAGAACTCTTCACACGGATGTCCTGTTTGGTTTGGTGAAAGACATTGCTCGTTTCAGACCTTCTCTCAAGATTCTTATTTCTAGTGCGACATTAGACGCAGAAAAATTCTCAAGCGTAAGTCAATAAAGACGTTTTTCGCAAGCATAATGTGTTTATGAATTTTATAGTTATCAAAAAATAATTTATAAAAATATTATAAAAATAATTTATAAAAATATTAAAAAAAATTATATAATTATATATTATATATAAATTATAAAAATAATTTATTAATAATTTATTTCTCGTTCATCACAATATTCGCAATGCAAAAAAATTACTACTACAAAATTCAAGGAATTGCAAAAAAATAAAAGTAGAGTAAAATCATTAAAGGGATATTCCAGCCAAAATACAAATGTAGTTCATATGAAAGATCTTACTGACTTTAGTTTATTTCCAAAGTTTCAGCATTCCTATCAATTTAGGTAAGAAGATATGGCTAGTTGAAGTTGGAGAGTACCAAAGAATGTACCAACTGCTTAGATTCCAAAAGCATCGTTGTATGTGTGCAGCGTCAACCTCGTTCTTTTGAATTCCACTCAGTTTTATTCATTTTGTTCTTTCAGTGGATTTCGGAAGAATGGGGTTGGGGCTGCGCGTGTGTGTTGGTGCATCGTGGATTCCAAACAGTTGGTCTATGATTTTATATATTTTTAATTTCAACGGGAAGGCGCCTCGCATACATGGGCCCTCGAGTCCGCGCTCTTTCCGGGTTTTTTTGTATTTACATTAATATCTAATAAAATCGATCAAAAAGAGAGAGTTTGTCCAATTTCGACGCCATATTTGTTTTTCAAATATGACGTCACTGAGTGATTCTATCTCTCTCTTATGCCTAAGAAGCTGCTCTACTTTCCTGCATGAGGAATTAAATAGTTTATTTCGACTAATTTTCGTCCAAAGAGCACTCACAACAGCTATCACTATGTGATCGCTATCAAAACAACTCCACTGCCGATAAAGAATCACTCAATGACGTCATATGTTCAAAACCAATATGGCGTCAATATCCTCAAATTTTCAACTTCAACTAGCCATATCTTCTTAACTAAATTGATAGGAATGCTGAAACTTTGGGAATAAACTAAAGTCAGTAAGATCTTTCATATGAACTACATTTGTATTTTGGCTGGAGTATCCCTTTAAGATTAATTAAAAAGGAAATAGATAATAAATATACATTCGAGATAAATAACCCTTAAGAATTAAAAAGATAAGTTTTAAGATGTCTTTTAAAAAATGTCAACAGATGCAGAAAACCGAATTTCCCTAGGTAGGTCATTCCGGAGCCTTGGTGCACAGTTCGAGAAAGACCTGGCGCCATAATTCTTTGTTTTCTCTCATAATCTCTTTGTATATTATATCGAGTTTAGGATTTAATCCACTATTCGTATTTTTTAGTTTTTTGATGAAGCTCCAATATTTCGCATTCCTGGTCGAAGATTCCCCGTCGATATATATTACACAAAGGTTAGTGAAGTTGGGATTCCTTGTGCACTTATATCATTTTGTCTTTTCTAATGCTGTGCTAAACGGGAACTGTAGGAAAAATAATTATTTTTAAATAAAAGGCCTTTAAAGTGCCACTACGATCAAATTTTTACCTATCGATATTTTTACGTATTTATAAAGCAGAGCTGCTAAATATTACTTGGTCGAAACCGTTTTGCGATTCGACGATGGCAAGTATTATTTTTCTTACTCCGAATCTGGAGTTGTTATGTCCGCCATTAATCGTTCATGTTCTTGACCAGCGTAACGAAGTGACGTCAGATTCTCAACGCGAAGACTCCACGTGGCTAATTCTTCAAGTAAATCAAGGTCGTTTTTTCAAATTCTTCGTCTGAAAGGCTGGACATTTCATCTACTTCTCGAAAAAAACAAGAAAACAAATAACCTCGACAGAAATTCAGGTGTAGCATTGAGAATCTGACGTCACAATCAATATTACCTTTTGAAATTGCGGGCTCACTTGGAACACGTTCTTAGTCAACCTCGTTCCCAGGAACGAGGTTGGTTCTTAGTAATGGTGGCCTAAATAATAGTGATTTCAGAGCTCAAAATACTTACTTCAAAATACCATTTTTTAGTTTTTTTTTACATGGATGATCACTTTCGACCTTGAAATACTATTCTATGCTAAAGAAAATCTAAAAGACGGGGGTGAATTTTCATCGTAGTGCCACTTTAAGTATAATGTTTAGAAATGTCAATAGTTTTATACGATATCTGCTCTAGTACTTGAGAAATAACGTTTTCATTCTCTCATGTTTCTGGACGTCGCCATTTCAGAATTTATCGAGTCTGAGCCGTCGAGGAAACTCCACGAGACACAAAATAGTGGCATCCAGAATTTATTGTTCTCAATAAAGCATTTATAAGTCAAAGTCAACGGTTTCTCTCTTTTTCCAGGCTCCTGAAGCAGACTACCTTGACGCGGTTGTTGTTAGCGTGCTTCAAATTCATTTGACTCAACCTGATGGAGATGTTTTGGTATTTCTCACTGGACAAGAAGAGATTGAGACTTCTTTTGAAATTCTGACCGAAAGAACGAGAAAATTAGGATCAAAAATCAAAGAGTTACTCATCTTGCCAATCTACGCTAATTTGCCTTCTGATATGCAGGCTAAAATATTCGAACCGACCCCTCCAGGCGCGCGAAAGGTTAGTGAGCATGCGTGAACGACGGAGCGCAGCAGGTAAACTTACATAAAGGGAATCCAACGTAGCAATAAAGATGGCAGCTGGACCATGATTCTTTGCAAACATGAATTTGCATGGGTCGAAATAAGCGCCGGACATCGGACAACGTCCGACAAATATCGGTATTTTGTCCGACGGACAATTACAAGCGCCGGACATTTTGTCCTGTGGTTTGCACCGAGTTTCATTTGGTTGTCACAAATGTACTCTTATTTGTTTCTCAGCGAACCAAAGCAAAATCAGCACTGGTCGTCAGCACATGGACGTTTCTTTTTCAGCATTTATGCAGTTGCAGAACGTAGTTCGTCGCGTATTTCGCTCACACACGTGCGATCGGTTTCAGTTTTTCTGTCCGCAACCAATTAGATTTGCGTGCACGTCATTCATATTTCAACATTTTATGGTGTGTATAAAGATTATCAAATGTTGTTTACAAACGCGCAAGACAAATAGCTCTGTTTCGAACACGCAAGTTCATAATAGGGTTGAACGTGAAACCCATTCTTAGATTATGCAGTAGTCAGACTGCAAGTTGAGTTAGGAATTAAAAATAATGTTTCTTTGCACAAGGGATGCGTTCAATTTATTTTAAGGTACAGAAAAGTGATATTCATTGTCCGGCAGGATTTTGAAGATGTCCGATCAATTTTCTGAAGTGTCGGACATTTTGACCGGTACCGTCAAAAAAATTATTTCGACCCCTGTATTGACGATCGTCAAGCTCATATCCTCAGAAAAATTATATCTCGTCAATTATTCAGATGGAGAGACGCTCTAACCATTGAGCTACCGAAACTCAGATAGAGAGCGAAGGTTTCAACTTACAATGATGTGCTGGTTCGATTGATATATGTACTGCCTATCTCTGTATATATTAACACAAACTTAAATTTAGTGAAATGGTTGAATCTTTCTTTAGGTTGTCTTGGCAACGAACATCGCTGAGACATCTCTAACAATTAATGGTATAATTTACGTCATCGACCCTGGATTTTGCAAACAGAAAAGTTACAACCCAAGGACTGGTATGGAGTCTCTAGTTGTCACGCCTATTTCAAAGGTTTGACAATATATTTTAACACCAGAAAGCCTAGTACATAACATGGTAATATCAACACAGCATGTTTACCTGAATTTGAGATCGTGGACCAACCCGTTTCGAAATCGCTGATCATAGTTTAGTATAGGTCTACCGCGATCAGCGTGTGCAGTTGTAAGCGTAGTGAGTGTATTCACAATCAACGCAGTTGTCAGCCACATTGCTGATTAAGTCAGTTACTTTCAAAATCTACCAAGAGTCAGAGAACAACTCGACCAAAAGTAAAGCTGCCGAAAAGAAAGAACTCGGCTATTGACCCGCAACATATCTCACGGCGATTCGCAAAAGCCTCGTGGGAAATATTATTGTGCAATTTTGCAAATTTGTGGAACCCCAAAAATAATAATAAAAATAATAACGAAGCCGAATTTAAGACTCGTGTTACCACAGTAGCCCGAGTAATTATACTGATTACCATTTTTTCGGCGTTGATTTTAGGCATCTGCCAATCAACGTGCTGGACGAGCTGGTCGTGTTGCTGCTGGCAAATGTTTTCGATTGTACACGGCATGGGCGTACAAGAACGAGCTGGAGGAAAACACAATACCCGAGGCAAGATATAACATCAAGTTGCTCTAGAAAGCTCTTAATTTTTCTCAAAAACCTCTCTTTTCTTTATTTAGATTCAGAGAACTAATCTTGGAAATGTTGTGTTATTGTTGAAAAGTCTCGGAATAAACGATCTTATTCATTTCGACTTCATGGACCCCCCGCCAGCCGAAACTCTAATTCTGGCTTTAGAACAACTCTACGCCTTAGGTGCCCTTAATCACCATGGGGAACTCACTAAGGTACGACAAAAAATGCGGCGTTGAGCGTTTAAGAGTGTTCCGATGTGTTTAGATTTGCTGACCTTATATCCTTTGCTAAGGAAGCTTAGAATTAACAAATTTGCCATAGGATTTCACGGTTGTTTGCAAGCATTATCTTAAATTCCCCATCATTTTCTTAAATCCAGCTTGGTCGAAGGATGGCAGAATTTCCTGTTGATCCAATGATGTCTAAAGCCCTTATTGCATCAGAGAAGTAAGTACAAAATATTTTGTGAAATATGTGAAAGATGCCAAACATGCATATATATTATCTGTATGCGCCAGTTAAGGTGATATGCATAGCAACAAGTTTCTGCAATTTTCAAGTTGCAACGTGGAGTTGCGCATATTACTACCTTTCGCGCAACAAATTTCCATGATTCAATGTTGCGTAACAGTTGAAAATGACGTCTACTTTTCGCAACATTCTGTTGTAACTCGCAACATTCTGTTGCAACTCGCAACATTCTGTTGCAACTCGCAATATTCTGTTGCAACATGCAACATTTTGTTGCAACATGCTGCAACATTATGTTGCAACATTCTGTTGCCACATGTAACATTCTGTTGCCACATGCAACATTCTGTTGCAACATGCAACATTCTGTTGCAACATGCAACATTTTGTTGAACATGCAACACTCTGTTGCCACATGTAACATTCTGTTGCCACATGTAACATTGTTGCAACCCGCAACGTTCTGTTGCAATATGTAACATTCTGTTGCGACCTGCATCATTGTGTTGCAACTCGCAACATTCTGTTGCAACATGCAACATTTTGTTGCAACCTGTAACATTTTTTATTTAGGGGAGCTTGAAATAGGCATTTCCAGCAATTTCTGGGATATATTTTCTTAAAATTCCTTTGCATTTACATGGGAAAATACTTGAAAAATAGGTTTTCTGTGCATTTGAGAATATCAATCCATCGCGCGCTAATTCGCCAAAGCACCTCGTTTGCAGGCCTTTTACGACAGTTCCCGCTTATAGTTGATGCTGGATGTTCATTATCGGATGGATCCAAGAGGGCCATCATTCTTCTCGACGTCCCCTAAGGTCTCAATGATTAACGAGGAAGAACAATAACTTGATGTTGTGTAAGCGTAGTACAAACATCTTCTGCTGAAGTATTTGATCCGATATCTGACATAGCAAGATCGTAGACCAAGTGGTGTATGTTGGACATTTGTCCCGCAGCGTATACGCACAAAAAGCAGAAGAAAACAAAACCTTATTAGCATATTCTCATTCGAAAGGCCAAAGAAAGCGCACTTTATATGAAACTGAATATTATGAGACTGTTATTAGCAACGCATGGCAACGCGACTAAATTAGTCACCAAGCTTTCCAAGTTTGACGCTTCCAAGAGGTTTGTTGCCGGTTTGTGTGAATTTTAGCCAATAGTATTGCATCTTTACCGGTTTGTAGGCTCACACGGCAGACACTGACCGGTTTGTGATCGCTCGCAGGCTTTTCTCAATCGGTTTGCGTGTTTCGTGTGGTTTTCGTGGGGCTTACTGCACGCAGCCGTCTATTTACCGCTTTCACACGCCACGGAGAATGCGGCGGCCGGTAAAAATGAAGCATGTTCATTACCGCGATTTTTTTGTTTTCTGTAAAGCATTTCTTAGATTGACATACATACTGTTGTTAAACAATGTTTAAGTATTTCTTGGAAACTAAATGGGTTGAAATAAAAAAAAAAGTTTTTTGAAAATTTTACAGGTTTGCACAAACCTGGTAAACCTGTCTGAATCCGCCCCTGGAAATGTGTTGCCTGTATCACTTCACTTCTATATAGTGGTGAAATAATATTCTTTTAGGTACACTTGCACAGAGCAGATGTTAACTATAGCCGCCATGTTAGCTGTGAACAACTCCATTTTCTATCGTCCCAAAGACAAAGTGGTCCACGCTGATAACGCAAGAAAGAACTTCTTCCGACCAGGGGGTGACCACCTCACCTTACTCAACGTCTACGAGCAATGGGCGGAAACAAACTATTCCACTCAATGGTGCTACGAGAACTTCATCCAACATAGATCAATGAAACGTGCCAGAGATGTACGAGAACAATTAGAGGGACTCATGGAAAGAGTTGAAATAGAAATCACATCAAATCCACACGATTCAATATCAGTACGAAAGGTGGGTACATTGAGGGATAATACAGGACAAAACATATTGTACAACTCAAGATACGAGTCAATAAACAAGGGAAAATAGAATTTATAATATTTTTGCTGGTACGCCAAAGGTTACATCGACGATAAAAATAACAAGCGACTTTCCTTCTTTTACATCTCATTAATGATTTGTTATTAAAGTGCCCCTGTGATCAAATTTTTGGTATCCCAAATTTTTACATATTTGTAAAGAGCATGGTGTTCTCACGGGAAGTCGCCTTTTCAGACTGTTTTTATACGATATTATACGGCCGCCATTACTCGAACATGTTCCGGACGCTTAGGTTGCGATTAGAGGAAGTGACGTCAAAGACTCAACACGTGGCTAGTTATATATGAATATAAAGCTACTTGGGGAAAACTTTCTGTTGTAACTTGTCGTATAATTCGTAAAGCTTTGTCACGTGTTGAGTCTTTGACGTCATAATCACATACTCTGCTGTGGAATCGCGGGCTCGTCTGAAACAAGTTTTGAGCAATGGCGGACAACATTTGGGCGAATTTGGAGGTTGAATTTCTTGCGATAGAATGTTTGTTGTTCATTTTTTTTGGCAAATGCGAACATTTATTAACCTAAAATGATGTTCTGTAGCAAAAAAATACCAGGAAACGTAATGTGATATTTCGTCGCAGGGGCACTTTAAAGTAAATCAGGGCCGTAGGAAGCAATTTTGTATTGAGGGGGCTGATGTAGCGAGCGTCGAAGACGCGAGATATCTAGGGGGTCCGGGGGCATGCCCCCCCGGAAAATTTTGGATTCTAGGGTCTCTGAAACAGCATTTCCCGCATTCTGGGGCGAGATTTATAGCAAAATTTATAGCATAAAAAGCAAAGAAAATTTGTTAAAGCAGAACAGAGCAGGGTACATAAAGATATTTTGAGATTTAAATCAAAAGTTGTGAAGCAGTGCAGTCGGTAATACGGGTTTTGTTCGTTTTATTACGATATACTACCTACTTCATGTAAATCAAACATTATAGCTTTCACCGCGGGCTCATAGAAGAGCTCACTGAATACACGTATCATTAATTTAATCGAAATTAACATTGTTGGGATTTACGGTAACTTCGTAGAATCCAACTCATCAGTTATACATTACAACTAACAAGTAAATAAATGATTAATTAGACTCTGGCAACAAATTAAAAGGGTTAATTTCTGTCCGCGTTAATTTCTGTCCGTACTCCGTACGAATTTTCACAGGTCATTATTTCCCTCTAAAACTTTACAGATTATCGCTAGTTTACAAATTATTGGGGGGGCTGAAGCCCCCCAGCCCCCCCGGTGTCTACGGCCCTGTAAATGGTTTGAACCTAGGAGTATAACAATAGTCTTTCTCAAGACTGGATCTGATTGTTATTGTTTATCTTATCTGATTGGCTTATTTTGTCACATGATCATTTTGCGTGTGAAAGTTTGATTTTATTTCACTTTACGTTTCACCCTCTGACGAAGGAGCTTACAGCGTTCTACACTGCCTACACAGAACAACATGTTTATATCACTCATATTTATATCACAAACATATTTATATCACAAACATATTTATATCACACTGCAGTGAGGGAAGTGAAATGTTAAAATTATCATAGTCAGAAAAGTATTGATCAGTTTAGTTTAGTTTATTATGTCAATCCCTCTTAGGTAAACGGAATAAATACTCCAACAAGCTAGAAGCCCAATTGCTAGGGGTTTCGCTGGCTTACATTAACTTCAGATCGTTATCCTAGAAGACCCGAAAGTCTTACCACTTTCTCCTCAATTATTTTTAGACCCTACATGAGTGGTGGGTCCGACACAGGATTTGAACCTGTGTCTCCCAGCTCATAGACATGTGTGGTAACCACTAGACCACAACAGCTGGTTAAAATCAACCAGCTGATCGGACGCTTGACATGGAATAAAGTCGAAATACTGTATTATCAACTCACTTTTGTCGGCTTGTTTATTAAACTAAAAAATGTCTATCATATGTTCGAATAAAATCAAAGTTCATCTAAATAACAATTTTTAGATGACCTGAAGGACACATCGTCCATCGGATTGTTTTGTCTTTTGAAATGTGTCCCTTGATATCTGTCAGTGTTCTCTTGTCGTCCGTTGTTGTTACATAATCTTCATATCAACTCTTTCTCTTCTCTATAGGCTTTTACTGCTGGATTTTTCTACCACACTGCTCATCTTGGGAAAGGTGGTCAATACAGAACTGTGAAACATCAACAGGTATAGGTTGCATCTAAATTGAATATGTTGCCTCTTAATTAATATATACACTGCTGTATAGTGATTGTGGGAGGGCCTGGAGTAGACAGACGATACATGGACGATCGTCAAGCTCAGATCATCCAACCGAAATCTGCTACTTGAGCCAAAATCCAAAATGGTGACTCATGGAGACAGAACATTCTCCGTTGCCGCACCAAAACTGTGGAATTCATTACCACAGGAAATTAGAAGCATTGATATGTTAAGTAGTTTTAAGTCAGCACTTAAGACTTTTCTTTTTTTAAATTAATAGTTTTTTGTTCATATATTGGTAATATATGTAGTAGGCTTTAACTTATGAAACTGTAATTAGTTTTATAAGTAACATTAAGAATATATCATTGGGAATATTGTATAATGCTCCTGAAGAACTCACTGCTCTGGTATTACCTAAACCATAACCGCATGGGTATGAGGCTGTACTACCTCCACTGTGAGTTTGACTTCAATAAGCCCACCACTTATTTTTGTAATTTTCCACAATATCACAACTGCCTTGGATTTCGAGGCAGCACTTCCCTTGCGATAGTAACTTCTAGTTATTATTATTATTATATCCTCAGAAAAAATATTCTGAGTCCCGGATAGGAATCGAACCTGGAATGGAACCTTCTGCTCGAACTTGTAACCTTTTAGTATCTTTGCCAATTTATTAATTTAAATAGGAACTGTATTCAAAAAATAAATTACTTATACTTGTATTCGAGATATAATTATTATATAGAGTTTGCTAGGTTGATGTATACAGCGCCGGTTTTCGTTTCAATTTTGACGTCATAGTTTTCCTAACTATTTATCCTAACCCGCCCTGTCAACTTCCCGGTGGGAGGAAACCGGAGAACCCGGAGAAAACTTGTGTTGACCAACTCTTTCCACGTGCGATCAAATGTCCGAACACAGGATTCGAACTCTTAACCTCAGAGGTGGGAGGCAGTGGCCCTGACCACTAGACCACCGAAGCCCCATTTACAGTGCAGTCAATGACGATCAAATGATGATAAAAACTGTAAAAATAAATAGCTAAGGTTAATTGATTGGCGGTACTGGGTACTGAATATAATAGAATAAATTGACGATGTTGTAAAGCGCATTTGATCATATACACATGCTAATTTGCGCTATATAAATAGTAAACATTATTATTATTAACATTATTATTAAAAACTGATTCGTTGAAACAACCAATTTGAATGGTTAAACTAACTAAATATTTTGGTTAAAATGACCTTAGTTTGGTTGTTTCAACCCATAAAGAATGGTCAATTGATGAGTTTGAGACAACCGAAGGAATTGGTTGTTTTAACCAATCTGTTTTTACAGTGTGCTTATCTTTTGTTCCTTGCACTCAGTGACGTCAAAATTGAAAAGAAACCATAGAGATCATAAGTAAAACTAGAGGGGGCACTGGGGCCAGAATTTGGGAACCAATTGAACGCCACCATTTGGGGCAAATTGGAGGACAAATTCTTGGTTCAAGGCGTATTCTGCAATTCGAGACCTCGCGGTTTTTTCACTATTTGGCGATTAAGCCTGTTGTTCTATTGTTACTTGGACCATTTTCTGTTGAGTAAAAGATCAAAATGATTGCTTTAATATGAAATATAAATATAAAATTGCCCCCCAATTTATCCAAGATGGCAATTGGTTACCCGGGGTTGACTGAAATGAAGATTGGATGCCCCCTCTAGTTTTATTTATGATCTATATGAAAGAAACCCCAGCTGTATATCAACTTTGTCTTATTTGGAAGAACTTTTAAAATGACAAAGTAACTTATTTTGAAGATTTTCACTTCTTCGCTTTCTTTTTGAGATATATCAGTTTGTTTGATATGCAAATATCTGGAATTTCGTCACACATGCATAATGAGTTATCAGAGAATATTATTTTATCTTTGCATTCATGAAATAAAAACATTAAAGTGTGAATAACACGTGTGCGTGTTTCTCCCACAACACCAAACTTCTTGGTTTTAAAGGATTTCGTTTGAGAATGAAAGAGTTATACACATTTCTCCAATAAGTCATTATGCATGTTGACGAAATTCCAGACATTTACATATCAAACAAACTGATATATCTAAAAAAGAAAGCAAAAAAACGAAAATCTGCAAAAGAAGTTACTTTGTCATTTTAAAAGTTCTTCCAAATAAGACAATAAAACATTTTGAGGTTAGGGGCACATTAACATTTCTAAACATTATACTTAAAGGCCTTTTATTTAAAAGTAATTAATTTTTTTCACTACAGTCCCCTTTACCATTCCTTTTAGACTGTTATGATCCATCCTAATAGCAGTCTGTTTGAAGACAAACCCCGCTGGATAATTTATCACGAACTGGTTTTTACGACAAAGGAGTTTATGAGACAGGTATGTTCATTTGAGAGGCATTATTTTTATTTTTTGGAGCGCTTTCATATTTGTTATTTTCTATAAAAAAATGTAAGATGGTCTTTGCCTCAAAATCGATCAATTTGTTAAAAATCTGTCACAGAGACTGGGTTCTTAAAATGAAATATTTTTTAAAAATGTCAAGCGATTCGGCGCCAGCAACGAAAGGTACAGTCTACGCAATACCTTCCACCATATTTTGTAAAGTCTATTTCTTTTGTAATTTATTTTCGTTTTTTCTCAAGGTCTTCGAGATTGAGAACACCTGGTTACTCGAGGTTGCTCCACATTACTACAAAGCGAAGGAGATTGAAGATAGCACAAGTCACAAGATGCCGAAAAAAATGGGTGCTACCAAGGAACAACTACAGACGTGACAGAGCTAGTAGACTTAATTACGAAATTACTGTACAAATAGTATAAACTTACGAAAGTACTTCTCTCAAGGAAAGATACTGCGTGTGCGTAAACTTATAAGAAACCGGGGCGCAACTAGAGGGAGTTGGGTGGTCGCGACCCCTGCCCAAGACAATTTGTTTGCCCTCATTATAACGAATATATTTTATATTATATTAATAGATTACAAATTTAAGGACTTAGTATTTTTTTACAAGACTCTATATGGACTTGTAAAATTCATTAATAATTCATGAAGAAAATTCAAAAGAAATTAATATTTAATCAGCATCTTTAACCCAGGATAAAACATTGATTAATAAAACATCAATGTTTTATCAAAGTTAACTTGCTCAAATTGAGCTTTTTCGGAGTTAAAATATTTTGTTTGTACCATTTCTACAACTTCCAAACAAAATATGCATTATATACTCTATTCATTTTACAAGTTCGTTAAAACATTCGCGGTCGATGTTTATGGGCAGTTACAACGGCTCACCATTGTAACTGCATGCCCATGAACATCGGCCGCTCATGTTTTAACTACTACATACACACCTGAACGTCCGCAATTTTATCTCTTTCGCTAGAGATGGCCGCACATGACTTACTCAAAACCCAAGCCTCATTCTTAAAGTTCCTCTATGTAAACCCACCACTTCTCAATCTACTTATTTTAATGGTATAGTTCAACTCTGGAAATCTGTATGTAAATTAGCTCCCCCTACTAGTTTTTCCATTCTCTCCTCTTTTAAACCTTTCCTTCAAAGAAACATCATAATTTATGTAAATCAGAATTTGACGTGGAAATCCCGTGTACATGGTCCCCTTGTACGTAATTGCACTTTGTCGAAATGACGTCAGTACCCCATGTTTGTCCGCATTTACCCATAATTCTTGCTGCCATAACAAAAGAAAATAGCTCATTCGCAATCATTTGTGAGTAAAATTTGGTTTGTTTGTCCGCATTTTGAGCTATTAATAGCAACCACTTAAAGGGCTATTGTCACAATTCTTAAAGGTGCCGTCCAGTCCGTTCTGCGCATGTGTGATATTTCAAACGTGCGGGAGATTTGCGACAGTTCGAAAGCGAGTATTCAGGCGCGAGTGGTAGTTTGATATATTATCCACATTTAAGAACAGAACAGCTTCTATAACACGCTTTTTAGGCGGAAAGCGTGGAAATAAAATCCGCAATACTTCATGTTCAATGTTTATATAATGCAATGTAAACAAACGATGTAAACAGAAACGTGGACATGCGCAGAACGGACTGGACGGCACCTTTAATATCTATATATCAATGTCACGGGGAGCTCCTCGCATAGATCTCTTTCATAATGGCGGCCAGTCTAAATATTCTTTTATATGCATGCAAATTAACCTTTCTGGCCTCGTTACAAAGCAAAGATTCTTTGGAATTACAGACACACGAACGAGGTCAGAAAGGCTAATTTAAATGAATATAAAAGTATTCTTACCCAAGTACCCAAATTAAATATTTTTAATTTGGGTGCCATTAATAAATGAAAGAGGTCCCGTTCGCGCTTTTCCCGGTTGGGTCTACTACATTTGTGTGTACTTTTGTTATACGGTAGTTTTTATATTGTACTATTTATTTGTTATAGTTTATTTTGTACTCCTTAAGAATGTTGAGATAATTTGGAAAGATCGAGACGATCTTGACTCGATTTAAATTATTTATCAGTTGAAATAAATTATATTGTTGCTCTACACTCTGAATTTTATATTAACACTGTCAAATTGCCCTCCAAAGTCATTTTGGCACCGACAATCCTTGTTTGACAAAATGTGCTATTACAAATTCGATTTAAAACGTTTAGATTTTGCTCAAAAGTGCTGTCAGAATGCGGGAAATGCCATTTCAAAGAGCCAAATTTCAAAACATTTCCGTGGGGGTTATGCCCCTCGCATCCCCCTAGTTTGATGCGTATATATACCCCGTTGGTAATAAGACTGAGGTTTTGTTCAGTTGGTGGGAAGCATGCTATGGGGGAAAGTGATGTGAGAAATATTTAGAAAATGAGGTGTTTATCAGTTGCCCAGAATATACTTTTCAGTGGACAGAAAATTTTGAATACCTTGGGTCGTTCAGTGGCAACCTCGTACCCAGGGCCTATCTCCGCCCGCCGCCGACCCCCCGCCACGCGCGCTGCGAAAAGGCCCTGGCAGGGGCTGGTCACGTGTCACCCAGATTCTGGGTGATAACAAAAATTAATTTAGTGGGAGGGGATGGTACGTTTAGGTTGTCCAGGTGCAGCTACTGGCGGCATGTAATGGCTCCGATACTGAAGTTTTATCCTGTCGTAGATGGAATCGATCTTTCCTCGAACCGTCGCGGACTCCGCACGCTGTAAGAAGTTGAAAATATGTCAAAAGCTCATATGGCGACGTGCTTCAGCGAAACAAAGCGCTTCCTGAACTCATCTGTCGTCGTTGAGAAAGAAAAGTAAAGAACGCTTCAAATTTAAAGAAAATTATTGCTAACACGCGAAAGTTACTTATCCAGAATTCAGCCGATTTAAAAGGTGCATTGAAATATCGCCGTCTGCCCTTTCCCTAGAGAAATATTTCTAAACCGACGCCGCCTCGTCGTCTTCAATTTTCAAAGGTTAGTTTTAAAATCATCAGTTGTTGTTTTAATCTAAAATATATAATAACATCATGACAGAACGTTGACGCTTTATAACTGCCTTTTTACATTGAAAGAGTTGAATAGAGATAACAATGATCGTCACTGCATCAAGTGATTTTCATAATAGCATATTTCCAATGTAGACATGTTAACCCGAAATTTTCGAAGTTGATAGAAAATGGAAAAGAACACTGCGTACGCAGCACTGTGTACTTTGTTATTTCGAATGTCTAGGATAGTATTATGCTTGTGTCACTTCATATTAAATTAAAATATTTCGCAAATATAAGTAATTCGATCGATCGGATATTAAAATACTATATTTGGGATAAATACTATCAATAGACATTCGAAATAACAAAGTAGACAGTGCTGCATAGACTGTTTCTTTTCTATTATTATCTCTGTTCAAAAGGCAGTTAAGCGGTAAACGTTATTATATATTTTGGATTGAGTCAACAACTGATAATTTTAAAACTAACTTTGAAATTGAAGATGACGAGGCGGCGTCGGTTTTGAAGTTCAAAAACGTTCTTTTCGACAAAGGGACAGACGGCGGAAACTAGTAACTGTTGCGTGCCAGAAATAATTTTCTTTAAATTTGAAGCGTTCTTTACTTTTCTTTCGCAAGGACGACAGATGAGTTCAGGAAGCGCTTTGTTTTGATGAAGCACGTTGTCTACCCTGTGTGCCACGTTGTCATGAACTTTTTCAACATCAACTAATATAACCGCGTTCTTGCAGTACTGTATGTGGAGTCCTCAAGGGATTCGCAGAGTCGATAGAACAAAAAATCGATTCCATCACAGGATAAAACTTCTTCGCATCAGTGGCCATTATATGCCAGTTGCTGCACCTTGCCACCTGGACAACCTCCCCCTCCCACAAATTTTTTGTTATCACCCAGAATCTGGGTGACACGTGACCAGCCCCTGCCAGGGCCTTTTCGCAGCGCGCGTGGCGGGGGGTCGGCGGCGGGCGGAGATAGGCCCTGGGTACGAGGTTGGTTCAGTGGTAAATTAAAAAGTGACCGCGTCGTGTCCTGGGCCTAGTATACAAGATGGCGAGCGTTGTACTGTCTAAAGATGAAAAAATATTTATAAAGAATGGAGTTTCAGAGAACTTTCGTTTGGATGGACGAGAACGGGAAGATTACCGACACTTTGAAATAGAAACGGGTATCGTTTCCAACACAAATGGGTCTGCAAGGTTGAGATTGGTGGGTAGTAACTGTACAAAAACCGACACATCTAAATGTTTGTCTTTGAGGAAAATATGAAATACTTTTGTTTTCCGTTTGATTTTTGAATTACATACAGTCAAAGACGGATATCCTTGTGGGTGTAAAAGCTGAAATTGGAGACCCTGCTTTTGACTCCCCAAGTTGTGGAAGGATAGAATTTTTTGTCAACTGGTAAACGATTTTTATTAATTAAATTCAAGGAAATTGGTATTAATACTATAAATACTAATAGACACATGCACAGCTAAAAGCAATAATATTGTTAAATGAACAATGTTGTTGAACAATACTGTAACAACTAGTGGGTACAGCACAACATTGTTTGGGCCATCCATTTAATATCTGCATACCCCCCCTAGGGGGGTTGCTTCTCAACCCCTTGAATAAAAAAGTCTTTGTCCCCTCTAGGATAGATTTTAACATAGTCTCCCCTAGGATATCTTCATTTACCCCTGGATATCATTAAAACACCTTAGAAAAAATCAAGATTCAAGAGTCCCCCTCGCCATAGGACATCCAGACCCCTCAATAGGGGGTGCACATATAATGGTACAGTTGGCAGCACGACATATTGTTCACACCTATTGACCACTTGCAAGACGTGTATTTACTTTTTCAAAGTGGTCAACCAATATGATACAAAGTAAATGGGTACCAGCATTGTCCTAAACTTTGCCAGGAGAATTTTGTAACTGACTTGGAGATCAGAGGGTCTTATTGAAAACTGGGATACTTGAGCTAGGTCTGTTGCCAGCTGTACAAGACAGTTCTATCTGTAGACATCTAAACATGGTTAATATTTCTTCTCACACACTAGTTCAGCCCATGCTTCTCCTAAATTTGAAGGCAGAGGTGGTGAAGAATTATCAGCAGAACTAAGTAGAATATTAGAAAGAGCTTGCAGCAATAAGTCAGCTTTGGATTTGAAGTCATTGTCGATAACCACAGGAGAACAATGCTGGGTGCTTTATGTTGATGCTCTGGTGAGGATTGTTCTGCTATTTTTATTAATGTGTGCAAACACTAGCCTGAAATTTGATGGAAGGCATGAAAGATAGCAGTAGGATAGGGAATTGATGAATTGGAGTGCTTGTAGATATTTTATAATAAGCTCTATTGAATTATTGTTTTCAGGTGTTGGAATGTGGTGGCAACTTATACGATGCTTTGTCAATAGCTGTTAAAGCAGCACTGCACAACACAAGGTGAAAAATCATTCTTGGACTCATTGCACCAGTAGTTAATTTTGGGTTGTACAGTACACACTATGTTTTATTCTGAGCTGTCAGATCTGTGTACTGTCTTCAGAAACATTTTGAACATTGTCACAGTCAGTATAATTCCTTTTATATCATATTGTTGGACCAAAAGCTCACACTAAAACAAAGCATGATGGTAATAATTCCCACAGAATAGATATTTTGGTATACCAGTATTAGTCAGATTGTGGATTTTTTTCCCAACTGTTTTATTTAAGTTTTTTTTGTTCATAGTGGTAATATATGCAGTAGGCTTTATCTTATAATGAAACTGTAATTAGTTTTATAAGTAAAATTAAGAACATATTGTTGTAAGAGCATTGAGACTAATGCTCCTAATATGTCTAATATTATTATGTCTCTCATTCACCAGAATTCCAAATGTGACTGTGAATAGAGATGAAGGAAATGTTGAACTTGAAATTTCAGATGATCCATTCGACTGCAGTCGACTTGATATAAAAAATGTGCCAGTAATTGTCACACTAAATAAGGTATATATATATAATATTACTTCTGACTAGTTTACTCCCCAGGATCAACTTACAAATTCTCCTAATTGGACTCCAAGCATTTCTTACAGTAGATAAGTTGTTTTAAAATAGGTCTGAGTTCACCTTTGATGATCATTTTTAAAGTGAGATTATTTTCTCTTATCTCAAAATTTAGTATTTCCTGATCATTTTGGAATGCATGGGTCCAACTAAATTCTGCTAACTCCAAATCACTCACTAATTATTTTTCATACAAAATTGAAAAAATAAACTACAACCTTCGGGACATTTCAAGTGGCCTTAGTTTACCAAAACCGCGTGCAAACAATATGAAAAATAGTTTCATGTATGACGGAGCATACCTTTGGAATTCTATTCCAAAGGAAATTAGGGAAAGCAAAACTCTCCCTTTCGAAATAAAATCGCTGCTCACATCATTAACATAGAGTAATAAGTAAAGTGATGTGCCTGTAAATATCCTAATAACGTTCTTATCATGTAAATAATTTAATATTCTACCTTTTTAAATTTAAGTTTCTTGTAAATAACTCTTAATAACATTCTACATGTATCATTTTTCTATTTTTGCACACGCCCCACACGCCTCAGCTTCGGTTGACAAGGTCAGCGTGTATAAATAAAGATATCTATCTATCTATCTATCTATCTATCTATCTATCTATCTATCTATCTATCTATCTATCTATCTATCTATCTATCTATCTATCTATCTATCTATCTATCTATCTATCTATCTATCTATCTATAATATGATAAATATCAAAATGCAGATTTTTGGGCAAGCAAATGCGCCCAAGAAATCAAAACTGTCTACGCACCATAGTACTTTTATATATAAAAACTGCACGATCAGTTTTCTTTCGTTAATGCAAAAATTGAAAAGCAAGATATCGAATAAAAATAGCAGATCAAATTTGATTTTGGTCTGACATTTCTCCATGCTATTTTGGACCATTATTCCCGGTTCTATTTGTGTATACATAATTGGACATTTTCTCTATCACCAGATTGACCAACAGTTTGTTGTGGATGCAAGTATGGAGGAAGAGTTCTGTAGTGATGGTAAATTATTAGTGGCTGTGAATGGAGATGAAAATATATGTGGCATACAGAGACTGGGATCGAGTGCTATAGAACCAGAATCAGCTGAAGAAATGTTGGAGGTGATAGTTGCATACAGACTACCTGATTTATTAGTTAATTTATTGATTATTTCATTGTGCTTTTTTATATAGTATTCATTATGCTTAGTTGTGTCTGACTTGTTCAAATGTAAAAATTTGAATTATCCCTTCTGAAATAGTGACTTTTGACTTGTCATTTTTAGGCCCAGGGTCAACCGATACATTTCCCCCCTGCCGATCCAATATTTTGTTGTAACTTTAGAATTAATTAATGAATAATGTATTTGTTCTTAAAGCTTGCTGTCAGCATTGGTAGTTCATTAAACAAGACCCTTCTTCAAGCTCTTGATGCAGAAGAAAAAAACTCAACTACAGACAAAGTAGGATTTGTTCCAACAACAGAGTATGCGAGTGAGATATGTGGATGAATAGAAATTCTAGGAAATCATCGTCGAAACCATTGGAAAGGATGTTGTACAACACCAACTTCATATATACAAAAACATAGAGCATCGCTTTGTTTGCTTGTATCAGCATTTCAATAGATTGTGCATAATATGATGCTGTGCATGCCATAGCTTTGCTATATTGAAGAATATTACTTATGAGTTAAAAGAAATATAAAGCTACTAAACGGACTGTGTATATAAGCTACGATATAATTCATACGTGAAATACCACCCATACCGCAGTCTAAATGGTTTGAAGCCATAAGTCTAAATTTAAAGTGGGTCCTAGAAGATCTTCTAAGCCTTCTGGGAGTACTTTACGGAAGTAAACCCCCCAAACAACAAATATCCTAACCCTAACCGTTAGGATCTTAGTTGTTTTGGGGTTGGTTCCAGTCATCTCTTCACATTTCCGACCTTTTGGGTATACTGAAGAGACACGACCCACCCGCTCGCCGGTGTTTTATCGTGTTTATTAAAACAAGAGGCGATAGCCGATAAAACACTACTGCATCTAAATAACCATGTTTACCAACTGAACTATTTCAGTGATTCGAGTCATTTTCGCCGAGAAAATCGAAGGAAAAGTTTATGTAAATCACGACGAATCTTTATCGCATATATAAAACCTCTCTTTTTCATGACTATATTTACATAAAAAATTAAGTTAGTTATCATTACACATTAGCTTTTGTTATTGTATTCCTCTCCTTGTTTTCCTTGGATTCCTGCTCTGTATAGGAAGATAATAATCTGAAGTTACAGCAGGATTTGTCTGTATATCTATTTGGGTTTGCTATTAAAACTTGTATCGACGATATGCTGGGATTTGGGTTTGGGTAAAAGATTTTCTTTGGGTAAAATCTATTTCTCTTCGGTCCCCACCATAATGTCCGGTGAAAGAGGTCTATGCCACTGATTTAGCTACGTTTGCTAGCAATACAGCGCGCCGAAGATTGGTTGAATCGAATTGCAATCTCAACTCTCAACACAAAGAAAGTTGAAAAAAGATTCTATAATTAGTGTTGATGACAGAAATCTCCTGTGGAATGCAAGAAATGTACACAATTCACAATTGTCTTGGATCAGGTTTCATAGAATGATTGTTCTTCGTGTCTCGTGATGTGCAGTTCAAGGAAAATGCTAAAGAATGGCGTCAAAAGAAGACCCAAGCAATTCGTCTTTTAAGGACTTCTTTTCTTGCAAAATCTGCCTAGAGATCCTCAACCAGCCAGTACAGTGTCAAAGGAATGAACATTATTTTTGTACAGTATGTATAACCAAGCATTTGAATCAATCCCATACATGTCCATTATGTATGGAAGAACTAACAGTGGAGACACTACGCCCTCCTTCGCGACTTGTCGCTGATGTCGTGTCGCAGTTCAAGATCCCGCGTTGTAATTACGTCCAAAGAGGATGTAAAGAGGTGGTTAAGCTAGAAGATCTTCCTCTTCACCACGAAGTTTGTGGTTTTGCTCCAGTTGTGTGTCGCAACGAAGGTTGTGGTGAGACGGTGGACAGACAAGACCAGTCAAGCCACGAGAATGAAAGTTGCGAGTTTAGGAAAGTGAAGTGTGAAGTATGCGAAGAAGAAATAGCGCATCGTGATTATGAAACGCATCGCTGTTTTATGAGAAAGGAAATGGATGAAATGAAGTCAAGTTTGACTCATGTAAGGAATGAGTTGAGTGAAATAAAAGGCTGTTTCAATGAATTTCAAGAACGGGTGAATCAATTTATCCGAGATTTACAAGATCCACTACGAAACGTGACTCCATCATCTCTCATATTTGTTGCTGGCAATAGATATCACGGTGACACTGATAAGACATTTGAAGTCTTCAATTGGTCTACAAAGACATGGACACTGTATAAAGATGTCTTGTTTTATCCATGTCAGTACTCATTTTGTTTTCCCTACAAGAATAACATAATGGTATGTGGAGGTGATCTTTCAAATAGAATCGAGTATCTAAATATTAAGAAAGATCCCATAACCTCGCAAACCTTTCCAGTTTCCTTACCAGGGTCTAGTTTTTATCCTGGTGGTAAAGGGACACTTTGTGGAAACCGTATTCTTACATTTGAGAACAGCGAAGTCCATGAAATTGCCCTTGAACCACCACGTTCATCTAGAACTGTTGCAAGTTTAGCAGAATATCGAACCGAAGGTATTATGGAGTGGAATGCATCAATGGAAATGCCATCATCCTTGGAGGAGAAAGTAAAACGAAGGAAAACCGCAGTGAGAAGATAGGGTTAGACACTGTACAACTTTACAACACAAGCAGTAATAAAATGAAGGAACTAGCTCCATTACCATATGGAGTATCAAAGATGGCGACTGTTCCTTATAAAGATAACATTATCGTGCTGGGAGGAGAGGATAGATCTGGGCAAGCTTTAAATAATGTTATAATGTATAACATTACAAACGAAGAGAGTCAGAAGTTACCGTCCATGCTGCATAAAAGATCTGGTTGTGCAGCTGTAATCATGGAAGATGTCATTGTTGTGATGGGTGGCTTTAACATGTTTTATGATCATCGTTATAATCTCGTTGCAAAAACACTAAATACTGTTGAATGTTATGTCTTAGGGCAAAATTCCTGGAGTGAACTTCCTCCAATGCACCTTCAGCGACAAGGTGCCACTGCTTGTGTTCAAGAATAAATATCAATTATCACATGTTAGGTCACGTGACTCTGGTCAAGATTCTTGGAATAAACTTCCTTCAATGCATCATGCTAGAGAAGGTGCCACCACTTCAGTGCAAGTGAAATAAACATTCATGTAGATATCAAGAAACAGTATTTTAAAGTTGCTTTTTGGTGTTTCAATGTACAATATTACATCATTTGAATATTATACTAAGAAATTTCTGTAATCAACAAATTAGATAAATTTATCTTATCAAGTGAATCTGTTAGAAAATGTTGACCACTGTGATTGTTAAATATGATTAGAACACGATACACTAAAAATGAACATCCTTGCTATTATCTGTAAAATTTAAACTGTCATTTTCTTATGATTTAATCATAGAATGAATACCTTTTTTTGAAAATGTTGTGAAAATTTCTTGTTGTGTTGTTCCAATTATAAAGTTGTAAAGGTTTTACTGTGCAAGCTGTGTTAAGTTGTCAATATACTCAGAAAAACTCTGAGATCCAGACGGGACTCGAATGGCCTGTAACCTTATGAATGCTAGCCAGACACTCAACCCATTGAGCCACTAGAACTCATATGGCAGAGCAAGGTTAATTACGGTATTTAAACCTGGGACGAGTCATAGTTATATATTAAGCAACCCATTATTCCATGTTGGAGAGACCACCAACACTCTGTAGTTTCTGTCACGGAGCCATAGTCTGTGTGTTAAAGTACACAAAAAGACAGAACTGATATGGTCCCAAATAGTGGTTCTGAATTTGGACGTCAACAAAATTTTGATGTCAACAAAACGTTCTTTCTGCAGGTTGTTTTGACAACTCATTTCACCTCTGTGCACGATTAAAGAAATACCTAATGGTGTTCGTGTTTGGATACTGTGATCCAAACACGCAGGAAGTTGCGAGAGTGCAAGACTGGAGAAAAGCTTTTCGAAAGTCGAGCAAACTTTCCAAGTGTTTGGATCACAGTATCCAAACACGGAAAAACCATTACATGTAGGTATTTCTTTTGTAAAATAATACAATTGAGAACAAGCAGCAAAACTTAAGGAAATTTTTGTTGGGAAATATCCGTGTTTGGATGGCCTGATCCAAATACGGGTATTGACCAATCAGAGCCTGCGTAGCATACATGTTATTTTATAATGCAAGTTGTGATAAACTTGTTGGACACATGAGCTTCAGTGTTACAGCTAGATCAACTAACAAGGTTAATTGTCACAAATTTCAGTCACTGACATGTAGCCTTGATCACTCCCACTATTAACTGTGGAGTGTTGGGCTGTTGGAGCAAGTGAAGGACATAAAGACTGTCTGTGAAGGAGGCTAAATTTGAACCTAGGTGTTAAATTTCAGTCTTTAATTCAGAAAGTTGTAATGATGTTGTAATGATATTGCACTGCTCTTCTTGACATAACTAAGCTCGCTCAGTTAATTTTGTACCCAACCAATCAGTTAATTTGTAACCCAACTAATAACAGGCCCAACTAATAACAGGCCCAGCCAATTAATCAAATCAAGTTAACCAAACGACATACAAAATTATTTGCAAGCACGATCGCTGTCAGAAGATTTTTATAAACTTGCTGCCACTGCTTTGAATGGAAAAGAAGTTAACTGTTAAGTTTTCCAAGTATGAAGGAAAGGTTGTTTTGATTCAAAATACGACCTCTTTATGAGGAACAACCGTCAGGGGTTTTATTACCCAGGTTTGTATACTTTGCCCATACAAAGAAAGATTGGATGAATTCCCTCTGTGCTATACTGTATGTTTGCACTGCATCAATGGATAAAGGGTTACATGGATTACTAGCCAGGTTACATGGATTACTGGGTTACAAGGATTACAGCTGGTTACAAGGATTACAGAGTAATGCCCGGTTACATGGATTACATGCATTATGAGGTTACATGGATAATGGATTACCACAGTACCCAAGCTCGTTGTGTGGCAATCTGTGTTTATATTGGAATTTATTTGATTTGTCAAAATTAGAGGATATTTTCATCTATTACTGTATTTGCAGTTTATTGTTACAATATAATGAAATAATGTGTTGTTATATCTACCCTACCATAAGGTGTATGTGTGACTGTGATCGTGTCTGTTCGGTAATATTTAGGACATTTACCTACAGTGCAGTAACATTAAATGTATATTTACCATAGTAATGTCTGTGTTCAATAACTTTGATTACTGGTAATGAGAAGCTTGACCAAGTTACAGGTAATTGATGTTGAGCATTGTGGTCACTACCCAAAACACAGAAGAAAGTTGCTACGATTTTAGGCCTATACTACAGGTATCTACATGTACAGTATACCGTAATTAAGAAATATATTAAGTGAACTTACTCAATGTGTTAAAATTAATTATCCATTTGTTGCATCTAGCCATGATTGAACTGATTGACAATCTAAAATCAGGAAGTAATATAAAAGTTACAGAAATGTAGTGAAACAAACATTCTATCCTACAAAATATAGGATGCACAGGTCAAATACTTAGGTGACATTTGATCTTTTTATGGATGATGAGCCAACAATATTATTATATATTATTATATAATACGTACAATAATTATTTTTTGCTATAATTTTTTGTTGTGCAATTTTTGGGAAAAATTTTGTGGCATGAAGATTAGGCAGAAATTGCAAAGAAAAGCTGTTGTAGCTTGCCGTAGATGCAATTTTTCGCATGTGGGAACAAGTAATTTTCCAGTGAAATTTATACAAGCTGCCCATACAAAATGGCAACTGAAAATTTGATATCAGTTGTACATTTTACAAACTGTCCAGTCTGGCAAGTGTGCAATGTTTGGCCAAAAATGTCTAGGATGAGCACTTCCAATACTACCCTAGTGCAGACTTGATTATGGCACCAGAAAGAATGCTTTTTTGTTGCACTAACGTCAAAAGGTCTTTCTACAAATATCCTGACCTCACTTTCAAAATTTAAATCTTCATTTTTTATAATTTTTCATGCTTCAACCGCCTATAAACAACATTCAACGGAACAAACATGCGGTTATGTCTAAACTTCATCTAGTTTAATAAGCACAGTAAATTAATAATACCTTTTAGTTTAAAATAAAGCACGAAGACAGCAAGAATTTTCAAAATCACCCGCCATTCACGGGGTACAATTTATCCCGGGCATTCTGTGTCCTCCTCCCGCGATACTAATCGAAATATCAGCGGTTATCGCGTAAGTGCCATTCAGCGTCTGCTATTCTGTAGCTTTAGTAAGCAGTTGGTGATATGTATTAAGTATATTTTACATACATGGAAAGCCAGTATAATTTTATTTATAATCATTTTAACATTTAATATGGATAAATAAGTAAATTACGAACTTAATAATCAGTTTAATCTGATTTTTTAAAGTTTGTTTGGCCAAGACAAGGGGGTAGTCAAATCGTTCGTTGACAAAATTTTGATTGTTATCAAATTAAACGGGGTTTTAAAATAGAACGAAGCAATTGTATATGCTGAACTTTCCGTAATTTGACCCTTTTACTAACTGTCAACAGATACAAATAGCGAAAGTAGACGGGTATTCGACAATTTAGCGTAAATTACTCACACTAAATAAATTATGAACGCTCCCTTTATAGCAGTGTTTTATTAAATAATTAAATAATAAGTACAGTAAGAACACACTTAGAGCTTTTCATGTATCATCTATGATCCTTGTCTTTGTCGTGGCTTTCAGACGAACAAAACTTGCAGATTAAGGACAATTACATCAGGTGTTCGACGAACAGGTTTACCTTCTCATTGTTACCGTTGATGTGACCGCGAAACAATAATTTCCTTCTTTTCTAATGCCCTGAAGGTTCTTCCAAATAAATTCTAGCTCAGAGTCATAATGACGAGACTTCTGCAGTTCTGCATTCATCGGTATTTGTATCGATCAGATACATTTGAATATACCACGACAAAACGCGCAATAGTTCTTTCTTCGCTGACCGCTGACATTTCAAATAGTATCGCGGGAAGGGGACACAGAATGCCCGGGATAAATTGAACCCCGCCATTCACTAATTATTCACGATTAATGGCAGAACCATTTTGAGCCCGCCAACACCATTAACCCAGCGGTAACATCGTATTAAGTAACCTGACGTCACAATCACATACTCTGCTCAGTGACTCTGGGACAAAATTTGGGCCACTTTGGAGGTTAAATTTCTTTAGTAGAATATTTGTTGTTCATTTTTTTGGCAAATGCGAACATTTATTAACCTAAAATGCCAGGAAACGTAATGTGATATTTCGCCGCAGGGGGGGAGCGCACAATTAAGGTGAAGTAATACGAACAAAAAACTGCAGCAACCCGTCCCGCAACAACGCCGCAAGCCGATGCGTCACCCAACACGCGTCACCACTCGGCGCCCCCGCATCCCGCCGTGCATCAAACTCCGCGCTGAAGAATCCACAGAAAAGCGTCGCGATGACTAGGGTAGACGATATTCTACATACTGTCTTGACTTTGGAGAGATAGCCACTTTGTGTGGTGAACCCATATAGATTTATCTGCTTCGTCCCCGGCCGCTCGTTTACTAAACGCAATTACTAGAATTAAATAATTACAAGAATTGAATAATAATTAAATAAATAATTAATTAAATTAATAAATAATTAATTAATTAAATAAGTACGAGAATTAAATAATAATGAAATAAATAATTAATTAAATAATTGGGAGAGCGCGCGAAAATCATGAGAATACCTCTATATGTACCCTAACATGACGTACTTAGGAGGAATGCTTGCCTGCATCATGGCGTTATTAATCACACGACCTACAAAGCGATTCGCAAGCACGATGGCTGAAGATTTTTATAAACTCACTGCCACTGCTTTGAATGGAGAAGAAGTTAAGTTTTCCAAGTATAAAGGAAAGGTTGTGTTGATTCAAAACACGGCCTCTTTATGAGGAACAACCACCAGGGATTTTACCCAGGTTTGTAGAGTTGTATTATATTACACTTCATTGATTGTCTCTGTATATGAATGTTTGCTTTAAGGTAGCAAGATCCCTCTGAATACATTTTTAATACCATACAATATAACAATTAACCCTTACAACCATTTGATAGAACATATGACAAATAATATTTCCACACAAAAAGTTTGCATAAATTATGCTAATTAGCTGACGAAATGGCCGCCGATTGGTCAAAATCGGGATATACTTCAAACAAGATTTCTCAGGCAGTTTTAGAGATAAGGTCCTGAAAGTTTCTGAGTTTATAGCTTATATACTAAGATATACTAAGGCATATTCTGGTGGTAGCATTTTCAATATAAACTTTCAGCTATTTTCTGACATGCTTTTTCTTTTTTTTTCAATTTCCACCACCTAAATTATATTAATTATGTCAGATAATTCAACAAGTATGAATCAGATTCAAAATTCCTACCACCATTCCCTAGATATTCCTGTTAGGAGGCTGTGGTGAAAATTTTATTGAAATATATGGGAAAATGAGGGAGAAATAGTGTTTGGAAAATGGCAAATTTGTTTGAAGAATATCCCGATTTTGACCAATCGGCGGCCATTTCGTCAGCTAATTAGCATAATTTATGCAAACTTTTTGTGTGGAAATATTATTTGTCATATGTTCTATCAAATGGTTGTAAGGGTTAATTGTTGTATTATATGGTATTAAAAATGTATTCAGAGGGATCTTGCTACCTTAAATAGATTTAAGACAGATAAAAATTAGTTTTACCATTAAACGTGGTCATTGAAAGCAGTCGTACATTAAAATCTAGTGAAATACAGAATAAAAATCTAGGAAATTTAGATGCACCGTGCCCAGGGTGCATTCCAATGTAAACTGTACGCCGGAGAATCGGAGATACGCCAACTTCTGAACACCAAGCCAAGATTACGCAATATGAAAAAGGGGGTCTGGGGAGAGTGATAGTCACGCCAAGATTTTTAGTTGCGAAAGCAGACTCTGTCCTCACCCCTCCTGGCGGATCATCCCATCATCTGCCAGGGGGGTGAGGACAGAGTCTGCTACTATGAGATTTTAGGCATTTGAAAACTGAGTAAATAACATGCCATCTTGTGGCTTAATTTCAAAACACACAAGACCCTGAGGATGAGGTTGAAAGCAATATTGACATGCCTATACAAGTAACAAAGCAGAAATCACTTTTCAGCGCACGCGATGCTATGCCAAGCACTTATAGTTTGACAATCTTACACCAACGCGCCAACCATTTCGCAAGTCCATGCCGGAGATCTCTGGATGGATAGATATTTTGGATGGATATTTTTTGTTTGTAATTCCTTGTGCAATTTTCAAATTTGGATGTCCATATTTTGAAGTATTTCAGATGTAATGCAAATATTTCTATATTAAAACGACAACAATGCCAAATTTAAGAAATTACAGTGCTGTACAAATGTCTGAAGATTCAACACGTGGTCTGGCGTCAGTCATAACACCCCAATGCTTCCGCTAGTGCACAGAAGCGTAGGAAACCAGGGGTCTAGCTGGTGTGGCTGAGAAAATTTTAAATGGGGTACTGAGCACCCCCCCCAAAAAAAAAAAGCATAAGCGTTGCTAAATTTAATGTTTTTGTCCAATTGTATTAGTACAACTATAGAGGCTAAGAGAGAAGCTACTTAAGGTTATCTACCTACGGGCTTCATCTACCCAAGATTTTACAAACGGGTGTAGCCTGAATAGCCTGAAGTGTTAGCCAACCCCTAAACCCAAACTGACTAAGTGTACTTTGGCTATATAATAAAACAATTTTTTAATTGGCCTATGCATAATAAAACAACTGGATTTGGTTTTTGCATTATACCAAGAATTATCAAGGCCTCACAACTTCAGTCTTGATAATTCTGGGTGAATCCTCATCAAATAATAATTGTTCATTATTTCTTCTGGAAAGTGTACTTGTAACTTTCCAATCACTGATCAGATAGTCAAAGTAACCATTCAAAAGCTTGAATTATAATTTACTAGATGGATAATTAGTTACAACTAGAAATACGAATCCGCAATAATCCCCTTGCTCGCCTTTTCTACCACTAACCCCCCACCCCTAGAGTTTTTTTCCCATCCATGGTCCCCAGTGCCCGATAACAAATCCCAAAAGGCCGGTTCGTCGTACGTAGATTTTGAACGTTATCTCGGCCAATATTACCAAGTCTAAATACATAACATACATGTCATTACATAACATTCATGTATCATATTACGAGAACATACACACTCTTCGTAAAAACAGTTTATGTACTTAGAAATTAGTCGACAATCGCCAGCCAGCCCGGCCGCTTCGTCGTATACTTTGAACGTTATCTCGATCAATATTTAACCGTTTTCAATTCAGAAAACAGATTTGGAATTAGCGAATCTACATACATAACATACATACTACGTGTATACCCTTCGTAAAAACCTCTTTATTGTCCAATTCAAATGGATCACCCGAAACGACTTTTTACTTCCTTATAAGGAGTTGGTCCTACCATGCACCATTTAAATATATAAATAAATATATATATATATTTCAAAAACTCATTAATAATGCATGAAGAAAACACAAAAGAAATGCATCTTTAATCAATGTTTCTACCATGTAGTACAGAACTGATTAATAAAACATCAGTGTCTTTAAATGTGATAGAACACTCATTAACAAAACATCAGTGTCTTTAAATGTGATAGAACACTCATTAACAAAACATCAGTGTCTTTAAATGTGATAGAACACTCATTAATAAAACATCAGTGGCTGAATGAGTGTTCTATCAAATTTAAAGACAGCCTGAAGCGCTTCATCTCACAATTATACTGCAAAACTATGCTGCGGCACAAGCAGCAGTACAAACGCACTGCAGCGTGTCCCTCGTTTGCATTGCTAAATAATTTCACACAATAGATAAATACTAATTGATGGACGTTTTTGAAGCCATTTACAAAACTCGTTATCGGGCTTTATCGGTGTATAAAGCCGCTCGCCTTCGGCTCGCGTCTTTATACACCGATAAAGCCCTCCAACTCGTTTTGTAAATAGTACATATAAACCTTTCGTGAGAAATGTATCCCTGCCGTGGCGAGATTATCACCCTCGCTTTGTTCGGTCGCTATTTGACCTTGCTTGCGAGGGGATAATTTTAGTTGTATTTCTTCTACTCTAACTGATCTATTTGTCTTGCTTTTCTCTCTCAGATGAACAAACTTGTGGATAATTACCATTCCAAGGGCCTTGTCATTCTAGGGTTTCCCTGCAACCAGTTTGGACATCAAGAAAACTGCAAGAATGGAGAAATTCTTAATATACTAAAACATGTCCGACCTGGTAATGGCTTTGAACCAAAGATAGAGATGTTTGAAAAGGTCAATGTTAATGGTGCAGACACCCACCCTTTATTCAAGTTATTGAAATCAAAACTCCCATTACCCCATGACGAAAGCATGGACGATGAAGTGGTCAGCGATGCCGTTCGGTTAATATGGAAACCTATCCGTAGATATGATATAAGGTGGAACTTCGAGAAGTTTCTGGTGGATAGAAACGGTGAACATTATCGCCGTTATGGAAAATCATTTCCAACAATTGATTTGTCTTTGGACATCGAGAAACTTCTGCAGGACTAAAGAGTAAACGATAACTTAATTGCACAGGATTATATGCTTTGTTAGGAAAAATACTGCTTGTGGAAACATAATTTCATTGCTTGTAATTTTTATAAAATTGTTTGGCTAATGAAGGAACTTTTTAAAATTCTTTGTAGAGAAAAAGGTCTAGATGTATGATTCCAAATTTTGAATAAAAATTATAATGAAAAATTATGATAAAAAAGCAGTTAAATGTTTTGGCTTGTATGTCACATTTCAGATATGTATGAGAAGGCGGGGGGTAATTTGCAGAATACAGATTGCATAGAAAACTTGTTGAAAATGCAGGGTTGGGTTGGGTTGGGATCTTTGTTTTGGGGTTGCTTACAATCCATTCAAACACTCATTAATAATTCATGAGGAAAAGACAAAAGAAAATCACGACCGTATCGTTGTTTTAAATGTGATAAAGATTCGTCCTGATTTACATAAACTTTATCTTTGATTTTCTCGGCTTAGACAACATCGATTTTCAAAATTTAATACTACGCCAATGAACTTATCAAATGGGTCGTGTTTGAAGCCGTTTAATAAACTCGCAGCACGTGTTTTATCAGATCTAAAACACTCGGGCTACGCCCTCGTGTTTTAAATCTGATAGTTTATTAAACAATACATAACTTATTGGGTACAATGCTAAAATAATGCCAATAATTTATTGGTTGTGTGGAATGGCTGCATATGCTTCTAATATCAGCACTCTGTAAATCACCCCTGAGGGGAGACAGCCCCTCATACCCACATTGATTGGTATTTGGTAACCCCATTTCATTATTTATTTATTTGGTTTTGTAACGAATATCAATGTGCAGGAATATCATTATGTTTATACAAGTACTCCTGTTTCCTCTTTCCTGTCCAGCCCAGTCAAAATGGTTAACAGATGACCGGGGGCACGCAGGGGCAGCTGTGTGCCCTTTGGTATATTGTAATGCGATATCTTATACATGTACCTCCTTTTGACGAAGTATAGGTTGTGTCATTTGGTTTTGAAGGAATCAACGAGATGAGTCTTCAGATGTAATTTAAAATGGACCATTTCCATTGCTACTATAGAGTCAAGACATGTCTAAAAATACACAATGTTGCTCTAGACTGGAATTTTTGGAAGGAAATATTTTTTAATTATTTATACAAAAATATTGACAAACGTTTACTGCGAGTCTGTGTGCATCTTTCAGTAATAGCTATTAAATTAATAAAGACCGCTTCTCACACTAAATTAAAATTCCCTTTTGTGAAAGTGCCCTTTTGAGATTCTGCCCCCACTGCCCTTGGGTTGCTTCTGGCACCTCTGATGGTAACACAAGATTAAAAATTGAAATTCGATAAGCGCCAGGCACACGAGATCCACTCACACGGCAAGTTTGATTTGATTTCATAAACAACTGTGATTGGTGGCATTTTGAATTTTCATGATGCTATGCAGGCATGCGAGATGGCCTTTTCTAGAAAAATAAGTTTTTCAACCTAATTTATGATAATTAATGCTAATTTATGATAATTAATGCTAATTTATATGAACAATGTTTCTTGTTTGGGAAATTTAAAAGAACTAGTAAAAGCTGGTTTATTGGGCTTTCAGAAAATGTATAGCTTTTGCAACAGTTATTTCCAGAGATATGAATAGAACAAAGAGGTGGTTCAATTTTGGATGTTTTTCAGCCGGCAGGAAAGAGTTAATTTTAGGTGAAGGTGAAGTAATACGAACAACGACCCGTCCCTCAACAGGCAACAGCGCAACCCGCCGTGCATCAAACTCTGTGCCGAAGAATCCACAAAAAAGCGTCGTGATGACTAGAGTAGATGATATTCTATATACAGTCTTGACTTTGGGAAGATAGCCACTTTGTGTGGTGAACCCATATAGATTTACCTGCTTCGTCCCCGGCTGCTCGCTTACTAAACGCAATTACGAGAATTAAATAATTACAAGAATTAAATAATAATTAAATAAATAATTAATTTAATTAAGAAATAATTAAATAATCACAAGAATTAAATAATTACGAGAATTAAATAAATAATTAATTTAATTAAGAAATAATTAATTGAATAATTACGAGAATTGAATAATTACGAGAGCGCGCGGAATTTGAGAGGAATGCGCGGCGCGCGGAAATACGAGAAGGCGCATGGAAGGACTTGGGCAGGCACAATAACCTGTTTACTATGTGCATTCTCATTGGTTGTTGGCCATGATCTATTACATGACAGATGCACGTATCACATCAGCTCACGTCAGATGACTACTTTTATCTTTTTCCATGCCCCAGAAATCGTAAAAGAGCTAATAAGCCTTTTGAATGGTTTGTTTTCAATTTTTATTGTATAAAACAAATAGATTCCATTTTGCCGTTGTCTGTTCAGTTACAGATGCACATAGGACGTCAGAACGTGGTAAGAACATCAGTTAACCCACTCAACTATCGTCTCGAGCTACGGAAGCCGTTGCCGACAGCATAACCACAAGTTCTGTACTTTGATTGTTCATCATAAATCCTTAGAACATACAGTTTAATGGAGAGAAATGCCAAAATATTACTTGTAATACACTCTATTGGTAGTCTGCGTGCAGAAAGTCATGATGCAACTTATAGAGTTCAAAGCTAACGCCCTTAACACCAACGCACTTCGCAGGTGGTTATGAGCTCATGTATGACTCGAGCAAAATCAAAACAGGAAAAAGATACAAAGTGATTCACACACACATCGAACATGCCCCTGTATTTTTATTAATTAGAAAATCAACTAAATTACACCTTTTACAAAGTTTTTACACCATAACTAACAAAAAATAGAGCTATGTCAACATTGTAAAGTTCCATCTTTAAGTGGTTTCATTTCCATCTCTGTTTTGAGGTTGTTTTTGCTGCATACAACTACGAGCCACAGATTCAAACAGTCTGATAATAAACAAGAGATTAGTTAAGTTAGGTAGTTGCAGTCAAACTCGTCGCAATGGAGGAACCAGGCACGAATCGTAGTCTAATTAGGAATATTAATGCCCAGCAAATAGCTTTAACTCTTTCCTGTCCGACACAGTCAAAAGGGGTCATAGAAGACCCCGAAGTCGTCAATCGAAAAACACGGCACCGCAAGATTAAGAATTGAAATTCGACAAGCGCCAGGCACATGAGATCCACTCACACGCCAAGTTTGATTTCATTTCATAAACAACTCTGCAATTTTCATGATGCTACACGGGCGCCCAAGATGGCGTTTTCTAGCAAAATGGAGGTTTTTCAACCTGATTTATGATAATTAATCCTAATTTATATTAACATAATGATGAGCTCCCCCTACCCCTCAATGAGAGGAATTACGGTAAGGGTTACCCGAAGCAGAGTCTCTGCATACCCGCACGGGAGCACATAATTTTAACTATATATGCAATCTGTTGTGTATAGATAGATTGCATATATTTTCTATGCATGTGGGTCAAAAATCACCGTGTTTAGAAATGTTAGAAATAATTCACCAAATTGGCTTAAATGTAGGAAATAATTCACCAAATTGGCTTAAATTTTTATATGTGTGTTCTTTAGCTGACTTACAACGATGATGAAAAAATTAAGCGAAAATATAAAATTGATCGATGCGAAAAGATATCGACCATTGCATTATTAAAAAGAGCCATAACATAATTTTGAAAAGAAAAATTTTAATACTAACGTTTCGCTACTAAACTCGTAGCATCATCAGAGTGACAAATTACAATAAAGTATATACTAAACTGCAATACATAATTCATAAATAGAAAGTTAGAAAGGAAATTAAAAGCGAGACGACGGAAGAACAAAGGACGTGTCATCACAGATTGATAAATACACCACGATGAAGGAATAAATTAGAAAAGTGTCAAAGGAAAAGATCTAATGTTGGCGTTAAGAGAAGGTTTAAACTTAGAAATTAATAAACTCTCTCGAAGTAGGACTTCAAATTGCGTGGAGCCTGAAGACAACATAGAAAAATCATCCAAAGAAACATCATGACCGGCTATAGTTTTGTGCGCAAGAATGCTTGATAAAGCGGTGTGAGAAAGCTCTTTTTTTGGTGCAAGGCGAAATACCCATATCCACGCAATTTGTGGATATATCTAGCACGTATCTCAGTATTCTTGCAGTTCCCAACAAACAAGCTTTTTGAAGTATCTGGAAATCAATGAAAATTATTATGAAAATTATTATTGTCTTCTTTGCACAACTTGATCTTCGGTTGGTGTTCATCAGTCCAGTGGCGAAGCTGGCCGTAGCAACTGGTCATGCTATGCTAATTTATAAGCATCTGCATATTTTGAAAACAAGATATTTCTAAAGATCTGAATATGTAAATCGTTTCAAAATTTGCATAGCATGACCAGTTTCTATGGCCAACTTCGCTACTGTAAGGGTCAACTGGGTTGTTTAGCTTTCTGTTTTTCTTAGTATCCTTGCTGACATTGCTGTTCCAAGTAGCGTCGTTTTCTGGATTTATTATTATAATTATAGTAACTCATTATTGTTATTATTATAATATTATTGTTCAGCTTGGGACCCACATACATATTACTGATTTGCTAACTAAATATAAACCTACTCGTGCCTTTAAGATCATCTAACCGAAATCTGCTAATTGAGCCAAAATCCAAAACGGTGACTCGTGCAGACAAAACATTCTCGGTTGCCACACCAAAACTACAGGAAATGTCCCATAACATAGTAGATTTGGAATTGGAAAACCACCTAGTTCCCCATACTGAGACACGAACACGTGGTAGCCATTCTTTCAAATTCATAGTACAAAGGTTTATGAAGGCTGTTTATAAATTTTATTTTTTTCCACGATCAATTAAGGAATGGAACGAGCTACCGAAAGACGTAGTCGTTTCAAACTCCTTAGAAGTTTTTAAATCTAAGCTTACTGATTTTTTAGCTCTTGTTTCATTAATTATATAATTTTAACGTTGATTTTATAACGTAATATTTAATGTAAATATACCTTTTAGTTTCACATAGTTGGTGCGATGTCGAAAAGGACTTTACCGACTTAACACATGTAGATGTAGATTATTATTATTATTATTATTAATAAACCTAAATTTTGTATCATATATTAAGTATATAAGATGTCCAAACACTTGCAACACATACTTCTCTATTTCTGGAGCACAATGGACAAAATCATGAGTCCAAAACTTGTATTGATGGTTCTTGATCAGTTCAATAAACGTTATCAATAGCCCCCAAGGATGAGGTCTGTTTACAATCAATCTCTCCAGTAAAACTCTAAAACAGAAAACAATCAGTAATGGAAAGAAATAGCTATGTATACACTATGTGAGAAATATACAGTTACATTTTTAGGAAATTATTATACAAAGGTATTTCAATACTAAAAGAGTAGGGAAGGAAAATTAGCATGGGTTGATAAGTTAAAACTAAGTACAAGACAAGACAAGAACACAAGACAAGACAAGAACACAAGACAAGAACAAGAGTACAAGACAAGAACAAGAGTACAAGACAAGAACAAGAGTACAAGACAAGAATACAAGACAAGAACAAGAGTACAAGACATGAACAAGAGTACAAGACAAGAACAAGAGTACAAGACATGAATACAAGACAAGAACAAGAGTACAAGACATGAACAAGAGTACAAGACAAGAACAAGAGTACAAGACAAGAACAAGAGTACAAGACATGAATACAAGACAAGAACAAGAGTACAAGACATGAACAAGAGTACAAGACAAGAACAAGAGTACAAGACAAGAACAAGAGTACAAGACAAGAACAAGAGTACAAGACAAGAACAAGAGTACAAGACAAGAACAAGAGTACAAGACAAGAACAAGAGTACAAGACAAGAACAAGAGTACAAGACAAGAACAAGAGTACAAGACAAGAATACAAGACAAGAACAAGAGTACAAGACAAGAACAAGAGTACAAGACAAGAACAAGAGTACAAGACAAGAACAAGAGTACAAGACATGAATACAAGACAAGAACAAGAGTACAAGACATGAACAAGAGTACAAGACAAGAACAAGAGTACAAGACAAGAACAAGAGTACAAGACAAGAACAAGAGTACAAGACAAGAACAAGAGTACAAGACATGAATACAAGACAAGAACAAGAGTACAAGACATGAACAAGAGTACAAGACAAGAACAAGAGTACAAGACAAGAACAAGAGTACAAGACAAGTACAAGAGTACAAGACAAGCACAAGAGTACAAGAGTACAAGACAAGAACAAGAGTACAAGACAAGAACAAGAGTACAAGAGTACAAGACAAGAACAAGAGTACAAGACAAGAACAAGAGTACAAGACAAGAACAAGAGTACAAGACAAGAACAAGAACAAGATAAGAACAAGAGTACAAGACAAGAACAAGAGTACAAGACAAGAACAAGAGTACAAGACAAGAACAAGAGTACAAGACAAGAACAAGAGTACAAGACAAGAACAAGAGTACAAGACAAGAACAAGAGTACAAGACAAGAACAAGAGTACAAGACAAGAACAAGAGTACAAGACAAGAACTAGAGTACAAGACAGGAACAAGAGTACAAGACAAGAACAAGAGTACAAGACAAGAACAAGGGTACAAGAAAAGAACAAGAGTACAAGACAAGAACAAAAGTACAAGAAAAGAACAAGAGTATACAAGACAAGAACAAGAGTACAAGACAAGAACAAGAGTACAAGACAAGAACAAGAGTACAAGACAAGAACAAGAGTACAAGACAAGAACAAGAGTACAAGACAAGAACAAGAGTACAAGACAAGAACAAAGTGTACAAGACAAGAACAAGAGTACAAAACAAGAACAAGAGTACAAAACAAGAACAAGAGTACAAGACAAGAGTGGTAAACTTGTGGCACGTCTAAACTGAACTGTGAAAAATCACAACTGAACTGTGAAAAATCACAACTGAACTGCAATTGCAAGTCTGACCCACAATACCTGGTAATCTGTTCTTGGATAGCTTCTGTGTTCGCCTCGGCAAACAGATAAAGTAAAACACAACTGAAGTAGTGGGTATGGCTGTTGGGGTAACGCAACTGATTGGCAACTGCGTTTAAGAAAAGATAACGACCTGAAAAAAATACCAGAAGTGAAAACAACGGCCATTAAGATAAGAACTTTTGAACATAAATTTGAATCTTTTTTGAAAAGATCTACAGTGTACCTATCCACTTCTTAACTTGCATTTATAGGGAAAAAGAGAAATAAAAGAACTTCAAATGTTGAAAAATACTAAAAGTGTTTATGATACGAAATTTTCGACTTTTTCTTTTTGGTTTCATCGGATTTTTTAGTCATCGCAGAGTAATTTGATATAAAATTTATCTAAAGACGATACATATAGGCGATCGTCAAGCTCGTATCCTCAGAAAAAGTTTCTGAGTCCAGGACAGGAATCGAACAACCATTAGCTACCGAGACTCAGATGGAGAGCGAAGGTTACAATGATGTACTGGTTCGATTGATATATGTTAATATACACACTGCTGTAGTGAATGTGGGAGAGCTTAGAGTAGCCAGACGATACATGGACGATCGTCAAGCTCGTATCCTCAGAAACATTATTCTGAGTCCCGGACAGCGCTCGAACCTGTAACCTTCTGTTTGCCAGTGAGACGCTCGGTAGCTCAATGGTTAGAGCGTCTCATCGGCAATTCTGATGATATGATAACGATCGTCCATGTATTTTCTGTCTACTCCAAGCTCTCCCACATTCATTACAGCAATGTATATATTAACACATTGTAACCTTCGTTCTCCATCTCGGTAGCTCAATGGTTAGAGCGTCTAACACGCTCCTAAACAATATTATTATATACAATACTCATACAATCTCGATTGTGATTGACTGAAAAACCTACAGACAATTATTGATGTCTTGCCACCTACAAAATATCAACAATTGTCTGTAGATAACCAAATGGTCTTTGCGTGGCTTACTTCCTAGACTCCCTAAAGGCTTTTACATTTATAATTGTATAATAAAACAATTATTGGATTCGGCTTGCACATGATGTCAAGAATTATCCAGACCTCTGTCAATATTATCAGCCTTCGGCTTCGGCAGATAACATTGACCTCGGTCTGGATAATTCTTGATATCGTGCTCAGCCTCATCCAATAATTGTTTAATATATGTATCTGTAACCTTTTGATTGCCATTTTTCTGAGGATACGCAATTGACGATCGTCCATGTATCGTCTGTCTACTCCAAGCTCTCCCACATTCACTACAGGGTGTCCCAAAAAAAAGGCTACCTTTTCAAATTCAAATTAGCATGTTAATTCAAGCAACCTATTGTAGTTCTTTGAAATTCATTATCGCTTTTTAACTACGAATGCGTAAAAACACACAGTTTTATACACATGGGATATTAAACACAATAGGTTGTTTGAATTAACACGCTCATTTGAATTTGAAAAGGTAGCCTTTTTTTGGGACACTCTGTACAGCAGTGTATATATACAACACATCCACGCATTCCTTATGCAGGGTGTATAAAAAAACCGAAATTAACCTATTGTTGTTAAGCACAAGATTTTATGCTCCTGGGAATTTAAAATACCTTCTAATCGTATGAAGGAGCATAACTGCATAACAAATTGTTAAAGTACTAATTAGTCATATCATCAGTTCGAAATTGAGTCTCGGTATAATGTAAAACAGTAAAAACTCGTTGCTCTGTGGTCAGTTGAACCATTTTTATTCGAACTGATGATTATCGAACAATTTGTTATGCTCCTTCATACGAGCTCCTTCATACGATTAGAAGCTTTTTTAAATTCCCAGGAGCATAAAATCTTGTGCTTAACAACAATAGGTTAATTTCTAAAGGTCTCGTTTTTTTTATACACCCTGTATATATATAGTGCATGACTGCCACATAGGCAGTATCAATTGAACCAGTACTACATCATTGTAACCTTCGCTCTCGGTGGCTCAATGGTTAGAGCATCACACCGGCAATCCGAAGGTTACATCTTACAGGTTCGATTCCCATCCGGGACTCCTCTGAACCTTTTCTGTCATCGATACTAAATATTAGATTTAATCTATAAAAAAAACTCAGTTTGAGCAGTGTTCTGTACCCTCTGTGTCCAGGTCCACAGCAAGATTTTGAAAGATGTCCATATGAGAAGAATGAGTTATAGTTGACATGGATGGTGTGCCACTCTTGCTGTGAATGTATGCGATGGCCTGGGTTCCAACGTACAACACTAAGGCATTCATTAGAGGAACATTGTAACGAGTACCAGGCTCAGTGGCGACCTAGAAAAAAAGATGTTCTTTTGATAAACAACAGGAAAAAAGACGATCAAGTTCACTAGAATTATAATCAATATAATATAGTAATTATAAATAATACAGACTATAGTAGAAGCTACGCGGATACTTTAGATATCATTTTTATCTTCACATTATGTGAAGTAATTTATGGCCGTTGTGAAAACCCGGAACGGCGGAATATCACGGAATATGGCGGAATATCACGGAATCGGGAATATAATCAAAATCCACACAGAAAATTATCATGGTCAATTTTGCTAGTTTGGCAAATTTATACAAAATGCGTGGATTCGCTATAAACAAGAGATTAAGGGGAATTTTGTCACTCAAGCTACTCAAGCATAAACATTTAAATCTAATTATCTAGAACGTGTTATATTTATACAAGACGGAGGAGGGTTTGTTTTGTGCTTTTCTTCACTTACCATGTCCATGATTAGAATTGTCCATATTACACACGAAACAAGAATTAACCAAAAGCAATGAACGAGAATACTGCTTGTCAAGGATTTTCATTATATTATTCATGATATTCCGCCATATTCCGTGATATTCCGGCATATTCCGCCGTTCCGGTTTTCACAACGGCCAGTAATTTATACATGTTTACCATTAATTGTACTAGCAGCTGACGGGACAAAACTCTTTAAATTTTTGTTCGTTCCACATCTGGGCAACAACAGTAGAGTGAACTTTCTAAGGCTGTATAATTTAGTTTATTTAGTTTAGTTTATTAGATTTATCACTCTTTTAGGTGAACGGAATACCCCAACAGGCTAGAAACCCAATTGATAGGGGTTCCGAGGGCCTACGATTTAAGGTCGTTATCCAATAATGAAAGTTAAATAATAATGGCTAGAAAATCTCAAAGGGGGAAGAATGCAGTCTATTTTGTGGCAAGGATTAAGCATTTTTGGAACCAACGTTGGCACAATTGATTTCGGCGGTCATATAGGCTGATTTCAAAGCTTCATGATACGGGCTAGATGGAAAGATGATACGAAGCGCTCTCTTCTGGACGTGTTCTAGTTGTAAACTGAAGTAGTCAGGGAGGGAATAGTGCCACACCTCGTACACGTATTCCATAATGGATCTAATGCATGTCCAATAAATGGATAGTAAGACTGCTTAAGGAATACCGCTTCTTTTTAGGAGACGCAGGGAAAACAACGCTTTGATGCCTTTTTTATTTCGTCAATATTTTTTTTTACTTCCTTGACGACCTCAACAACTTGATCAATTATGATCGATGGTACCGTAGGTGGATTAGTACTAAAGTTGACTAACAACTCTTTTCGTCTTGGATGGATTTAGTTTCATGTCGCTACGAGATTACCAACGAAGATAAAACTCGTATCTTCCATGAACATGTAATATCCTCCATAACATGACTTTTATCAAATCATATTCGGTATATTTTCGGTCCTTGTAGTAGCATTTAAACCCTCATTCTGCTCAGACACAAATATTACAACGTGCGCTACGAACTAGAATATGCCATGTACAATTTATGTTATTGCCTTGTTATTACAAGTGTAAATGTTCGTAAATGGAAATGAAAGTGTTCGTTAATGGAAATGAAAGTGTTCTTTTTTTCAAAGAAACTAAAATAGAAATTCGCTTTACCTGTAAATGAGATCTTAACTCGGTCAAAAATGTCACAGGTGCCCTCGTTTTTAGGTAAGAGTCCAATTCCTGAAACGAGTGTTACATTCAGAATTAGGAGAAATGAAAGAAATTTCACGATTATATTATATTACTAAGTAGTAGTGAAATCCAGTAATGGCATCAGAAAGATCTGTTTGTTTTCAAACCTTCTTGAACGTTGCCGGTTGAATGGCTGTGGCAAAGTTCGTCAAGATGCGAGGAGAATGAGCAATATCTGTAAGAAGATCAACCTAAGATAAGAAAAAACAAAATTATTTTTAAATCACTTCAATAGTCACGGCACATCGCTTGAAATCCTCTTTCCTGAAATCCCTACTCTTCACTCCCCACTCTTCTCCAATTCCCTCCCACTTACCCCCTATTACTCCTCCCCTTCTCACCACTCTCCTCTCACCACTCCTCTCCCCACCATTTCTACCTTCCCACCACTCCCCTCATCTCTCTCCTCCCACTTCTCTCCATACCACTCCTCTCCTCACCACTTCCCTCCCCACCTCTCCCATCCTCCCCCTATTACTCTCCCTTCTCACCACTTCTCCCTTCCCACCACTCGCCTCCCCACTTCTCTCCCCATCATTCTCCACCTCACCCCAGCACTCCTCTCCTCCAAACAATCCCCTCATCTCCCTGCCCACCACTCCCCTGTCGCTCCTTCCTTTCCCTCCTCTTCCTCCACACCATTCCCCTGATCGCTCTTTCCTTCCTTTCATCTCCTCCACCTCACCACTCCTCCCTCACAAATCATCTACCCTGGTACCTTGAGGTTTGGTGTGAAAGGATCAGGTAACCTCATATTTCTTGGAAAAGCACTAAGTATCAAGTTTCTCATTTGAATACAATTTGGAGGAATAACATCACAGAAACTGAAGTGATAGTCACATAAGAATTCTGGGAAGTCATGCAACAACACCAGCAATACTCTTAGAGTTCCCTGAAAGATAAACAACACACATTGTAAAGGTTCCTTCTTGATGTATATCTATCTTTATGTATATTATACTAGACTATCTCAGGTGGTAACGATAACCGCAAACAGCAAGACAATCGTCTCATTTTTAAACTTGGCACCACTGTCAACCGTCAAGAGAGAATTTCTATCCCCAGGAGTGATCACCATCTAAATTCTCCTAATAATACCAATGGTTAAACAAGTATATAGAAGTAACGAAAGTAAAAGGAATTAGTAAGGAGAATTTATATGATGATACTGGGGTTTAAAAGGTTAAGATAATTATTAAGATAATACCTTATACAAAAGATGTGTTGGTTTGTTCAACTCGGCGTTTCTCAAAAACGGGGCCAAAAACTTGAAGAGGTCAATCAATAATTGCTGGAAAAGTACCCAACCCTAACAAAAATAATGACGGAACATCATAATCTATAGCATTAGAAAAAGTTGACAGGAAAAAGTTGACATATAACAAGGTATTAAAACAGTGGTTATTCGTCCAGGTTATCTTCACTCTTAGATTACCAACAATCAACAATTGTCAAATGCTGTAGAACCAAAGCTATGAAACGAGTTACCATTGGATCATTAGGAAAAGCACTTCGTTGACTGTTTTTAAGAAATCTCTCAAAACATATATTTTTAAAATGTTTCTTAATAGTCTTTAATGTTTATTTTTATATAGTTTTATTGTAAAATGTCTACTATAGTAAGTAAGTAATAACTTTATTTCACGAGGGTTACAGGTAACAGTTCTCTCGAACTGAAGAACCACTGGCCCTCAAACTATTCTACCATACAATATTTGTAAAAATAATTAGTAATCGTAGTCATTATTAACTAAGCATTAAAAAAGTTACATGATTAAAAATTAAGAATTAAAGTTAAACAATAATTATTGTTTAAAATTAAAATTATCTACATCTTTGTATCTTTCATAAAATATTTTCTTAAAGGCATTTTTAAAATAAAGAAGTGACGGTTTTTTACGTAGTTCTATCGGTAAACTGTTCCATGACTTAGTTACTCAAGACTATTCCCAGTTATTCTATTGAAAATTATAGAACATTTCATAATTTCAGCAGAACATTAGTGATTTGTGCGCTCTAGAAATTATTATTATTATTATTATTATTATTATTACCAATAATGGGTAATTCCACAACAGTAAATTGTAGGATTGTAGGATTCTAGAACCCAACCCCAATCCTAATCCTAACCCCCTAAGCGTCTTCCTAACCCTAAACCCCCCGCTTTAAGGTTCTTCTTAACCGTGAGAAAAATAACTGAAACTGGTATAAATATTTCTTGCCATGAATTAGTATTAAATGCTTCTATTATTTCCTGTAACCCACGTTATTTCCAAAGAATTTGTTTGGAGGCATAGCATATCAACAATGCTGATGATCCATTAAACAGAGACGATGGAATCTATTTCCAGAAGCTTACACCTAATCAATAAACATGATAACACCGGTACTATAAATACAAGTACTCTTGTCCACCATTCTCACCCCTGATGAAGACACTGAAACCTTTTGTCAAAACGTTTGGTCTTTCTTTTTGACTAGTTCCCTAGTCAAGAACATTTTCCAGTCAAACACAGGCGGGGGGTTACGGTTACAATGAAGTTGAAAGCTGGGGATTAGGGTTAGATAGTTAAAGGGGAACTGTACCCCAAAAAATTACTTTTAAATAAAAGGCCTTTAAGGATAATGTTTAGAAATGTTAATAGTTTCACGGTATCTGCTTTTGTATGAGAGAATAACGTTTTCATTCTCGTATTTTTTAGAAATGTTAATAGTTTTACGGTATCTGCTCTAGTACTCGAGAAATAACGTTTTCATTCTCGTATTTTATGCTTCTGGAGGCCGCTATTTTCGAGTTTGCTCGACGGCTCAAGGTTGATGTACAGCGGTGGTTTTCTTTTCAATTTTGACGTCATTGAGTGCTTGTCTTTTGTTCCTTGCACTCAATGACGTCAAAATTGAAAAGAAACCACCGCTGGACATTGAGTCTGAGCCGTCGAGCAAACTGGCGGCATCCATGAGTATAAAATACGATAATGAAAACGTTATTTCTCGAGTACAAGAGCAGATACCGTAAAACTATTAACATTTCTAAACAAGGCCTTTTATTTAAAAGTAATATATTTTTAGGGTACAGTTCTTTTAATATTTAACCATACTGACCTTTTGTTGTGGTGTATTCAGCAATAGCTTCGACATAAATAATCGGTGAGAAATTAGTTCAAGCCAGGCATAGGCAAAACCAGGAGCTCGCGAAGGACGGAGTGTGTGGAAGATTGTACTAAAGAGAGAAGAAAATTACACAAATACTCATTACTTATGCGAGGCCTGTACGGGGAATCGGTAATTTTGGGTGATCGGCTCATCTCTATCATTGATCTCGAAAGAAGACTGGATCGAGCAACCATTGTTCAGAAAATGAAGCCGGAAGTCCGCCATTACTAAGGGACCAACTGAGGATCCTACGAAGTTTTTTGTTGAATTATGTGCTCTTACTATCCACAAAATAAAATAATATTACTATAAAGAGGACCAGAAGACATTTTTCAAATTACTGGGTAAAACGATTCATGACCTGCCTACAGATTTACTGCGACATTGGTCCCTTAGTAATGGCGCCTGACAAATTTTTCGGGCTTCATTTTCTGCCATCGGAGGACAATAGGTTGTTCGACCAGTCTTCTTTCTAGATCAGTGATCTGTATCCTTTCTCGTTTAAAGTGCCTATCCGGAGTTTGGGTTTTTACATATTCGTAATGTTCGGGTTGTACCAAGAAGAAATGTAATATATCTTGTCGTTCGAAAATTTCATCTTCATGCCTTTTTTCCCTGCTAAAGTTGATTTACTATTCACAGGAAATAACGTCAAAGTAGGGACACGCGAAGTCATTGCACACTAATTCAACAGTGAAATACAAAGAAAGTTTGGCTCTGAACTTTAAACACACCTGTTTAGACAAAATTCGCTCAATTCCCAAACTTTCTTCGTATTTCACTGCTGAATTAATGTGCAATGTTTTTGTGTGTCCCTGCTTTGACGTCATCTCCTGTGAATAGTAAATCACTTTAGCACTCTTTAGCATGGGAAAAGGTATGAAGATGAAATTTTCGCACGACAAGATATTTTACAATTCTTCTCAAGAGATTCCAAAGATCACAAATATATAAAATCCCAAAATCCCGGATTAACGTTTCGAAAGTCCTTCATGAGAGAGTAAAACGCAAAGTGTTATGTTATATATGTGTACCTGAATGTCTGAAGTACTTGATAATTGATAGCTTCAAGAACAGGCTCTGGCTGGTTAAGTTCTAACAACAATATTATAAATATCCTGTGATAAGCCAACTGATGGAAGTCTGTTTTACGCATTTCATGATCCTGAAGGAGAACCTGGACAACAGTTCCCAACACCTAAATAGAAAGGTTGAGGCACGTCAGGTCGAGTTGACCCTTGACAGATCAAATTTGAAAATATGGCAGATCTAATTTGAAAATGGCATCTATCAAACTATCTATCGACGTACCCTTGTTAGTAAGTTAATCTTCGTGACACTGTTACTGGCATCTCCCGAGTGACGAACTAACAACGCTATCAAACGACAGTAGGCATCCAGGTTGTTGAAACACTTGGCTCGGGCATGGCTTCTGTTTGACGACTTGAAGAGAAAAAAGATTTTTGTCTATTACTTAAAATCTTTTAGTCAACAATTAAAATGGTTATCAGTCAGTTTAGGTCATACATTTCCTGTTGCAGTCATTCTGAAAAATCTGTGAGAAAACACAAAAAACTAGCAGGCTTAACGAGACAATAAACACCTGCTATGAAAAAAATATGAAAGCTGCAAAGTTCTCAAAAGAACCAGAGAGAAAGAGAACTTCAATGAGTCGAAAAATACTTAAGTAAGAGTAGTTAATTGTTTGTTCTTGTAGGTCCCATTAACAACTGATATCACCATTGGCTCGGTTTCCTTGAATCCAACTGTCATAAAGTTGGGGGCGGTTTTGAATATTTCCAGGGGAGTGCGGGGCTGATAAGTCTAATGAATTGAAATTATTCATGAGGTAGATAACTAACTATCAACATATTATATAAATCCAACAGATTATTCAGCCCAGTACTTCCCTAAAAAAATTAAAAACCGCTAAGGTTTAAAACATAAACAGATATTTGATAAATTAACACAACAAAAAATACAAAATTATTTTCAGAATACCTCACCAATGGTGATATAAGGCGGTTATATACCTTAGAGTTCGGTGTTTAAAGGGATATGCCAATAAAAATTATTTTTGCCTTTCTGATAAACAAACGGTCATACGAGGGTAATCCAAGTAAACAAAATGACTGTTGTGTAAAACAACATCACTAATTTCGACAAAAGACATTCCTGTTTTCCACCATGATCCGCCATCTTGATAATCGATATGCATGTGACGTCACAAGCAGGGTAAAGTGAAAACTTTAGTCAGCCATAATTCTAAAACTTGATTTTTGTGGATGTTTTTCTTTCTTAATTGAACCACAATACTTTTAAAAGTATACCACATAAATTCAGATACCAGAAAGGAAAGTTTCATCATGTTTACCCTGCTTGTGACATCATGTTAATTAGGTAAGGTATTAAAACAAGATGGCGGATAACAAGATTTTTATTTGTGGAAATTAGTGACGCTGTTTCGCAGCAGAGTAGTTTTTTCACTTGGATTACCCTCGTATGACCGTTTGTTTGTCAGAAAGGCAAAAAGAATTTTTATTGCCATATCCCTTTAAGCACTTTAGTCAAATAAAGCTATATGCATTATCTTACTTACATGATCAATCAGCGCTCTGTATGTTACTTCAACACACAGTTCTGTACAGATACGGAAGAATCTTGTTATAAGGTCATCAGTTTTAAGGATGCCATGTTGATGAAGCTGTCATGCAAAAACAAAAATGAAATAAAGATAATCAACTGTCACAAAAAACTGACATCAGTATTAAACTAGAAATACGTTACGCAATAACCCCTCGCGCGCCTACTCTACCCCCCCCCCCTACCCCTGCGGGATTTAAAATCACTGGTCCCCAGACCTCACACGCCATGTATTTGTTTATCACAAATCGGAAAAGGTGGTTCTATCCGGTCAATATCTAACCGTTTTCAATTCTGAAAACAGATTTGGAATCACCGAACCTAAATACATAACATACGTGTCTATTATATTATGAGAACGTGTATACCCTTCGTAAAAACCTGTTACGTACTTCCAAATTTATAATCGGCAATCAGGCGGCACGCTTCGTCGTGTATTATTTTGAACGTTATTTCGGTGAATCTTTAACCGTTTTCAATTCTGAAAACAGATTTAGAATTGCCCGTGCCTATTATCTTACGCAAACATGCATACCCTTCGTAAAAACCTGTTTATGTGTCGGATTCAAACGGATCACCCAAAATGACTTTTTGCTTCCTTATATGGAGTTAGACCTACCACTTTACACTTATATACAAATACAAATTTTTCGTGAGAAATGGATCCCTGCCGCGGCGAGATTATCACCTTCGCTTGCGAGGGGACTACATTTTTATATAAAATCTTGCATTTCCTTAGGTGAATTGTTTTGAAAAGCTGCACACTTCAAGATGAAGCTTATACCTTTATAATGTTGTTCTTTTTCCAAAATTATATCGGACAAATTTTGCTTAATGTTAAAAAACATTACATTTGGTGATATCGACAAAACCCCATCTGAACAACCCTACATTTATTTTTCACTAAAATGTTTCTCGAAGCAATTCCCACAAGACTGAAGTTTGAAAAAATTTCACCGAAAGAAATGCGCGAAATGGCAGGGAAAATATTTTATATATAAAATAACGCAGAATTGCAATTTAGAGCTCTTTCATAACTCACGTCGTTCTTGAGATATTTAGACTTATGCGATATGCAAATTATATATTACCATTATTATATAAAATATGCAAATTATATATTACATTACCGATATTACCATTCCTCGTTATTTTAAGAGTTCGTTTAAAGTGCCTATGATATGAAAATTTGGTTCATCTTATTTAAAAGAACTACTAAAATAATTAAGAAAATCAATTTACATCTTTTCCATATTTCACTTAGTTGTGGAGTTATTTAGACTTATATGATATTCAAATGAGATGATTTATGACGTCACAAGTTGTGCACAAATTTTAACATATTGGAAAAGCGCAAATATCTTTAAGATTATTGAAGGAAATCACTTGGAACTTTGAATGTGCATACAGACCACTAAACTGGAGAACATAGTTTTAGTTTTATGGTCGCCATGGTAAATGATTAGATTCCAGACCTCTCGATTTTCAAAACAAAATGATTTGTTTTCTTTTCGGTGGGAAACATTTTCGAATTGGTACTGGTTGAGTAGATTTGCACAAACTTAACTAATTTGAAACTGAAGTTTGACGTTAGTGCAAAGCTTACTATGTTAGAAAACGAAGATTTTTTTTCAAAGAGACGTAGTGGTCTGGGAACTATACTATTACTGTTGTAACATTAAAACTTGAACGATCTTATTCCGTTTAGTGGTCTGCATCGACATGCAAAGTTTCAAGTGATTTCGTTCAATAATCTTAAAGATATACACGATCTTCCAATATGTTAAAATTATTGCACAACTTGTGACGTCATAGATCATCTCATTTGAATATCATATAAGTCTAAATATCTCACGAACTAAGTGAAATATGGAAAAGCTTTAAATCGATATTCTTAATTATTTTAAGAGTTCTTTCAAATAAGATAAACTTAATTTTCATGTCATAGGCACTTTAAATACCTAAAACTTAATTTTCGTTTCATAAACACTTTAAGTACTTAAGTCCAATATAGTTATGCATTATGTAGAAAATCATAGGGAGCCACCTTATAAACAGGGCTATTTGCTATACTACTAATGCCCTCTCTCTTCCGCAGAGGCTTCCAATCACTGATCTCTAAAGAAGACTGGATTGAGCTTTCTATTGTATCTGATGAGCTGATTTTGAAGCCCGAATATTTGCATAATGTAAATTGTGACGAGAGATCATTAGAAGCTCCGAGTTTGCAAGCAAATCAAACTGTGACGCTCGCGAAATAGGTTTAGTGTCTGGCAGGCCTGGAATTTCCCTAAAACCTCTCCACGGCAATGACGTCAAAAATTGCCGTAGAGTGCAGCAGCTCTCGACGGCAATTTCTGTCCAATCCACGGCATTTTTAAAATAATGTACTAAACCACTAATCATGACCATTGTAGATCGTGATAGAAATCTAGCGTCTTTGTATATCTCATGTTAAAGTGAAACTGTGATGGAAATTCATCCTGATTTGCATTTTAAAATGACTATATATACAAACAAAACATATATACAACTTCTTTGGAAGAATTTGTTTAGCTTGGGTCATTCTCGCAATATTCAACTTTATTCAATATTTTAAAACGTCATTATGCACTGTGATGGAATATATTAAGGAGAAAATCTAAAATTTCCTCAAAAACTATTAAAAACTTAAGTTACTCGACGGCAAAAAATTGCCGTTGTTGCCAGCAATGATCGACGGCATTTTCCTCTCCAACAACGGCAATTGCCGCGATTGCCGCGATGAAATTCCACCCCTGGTGTCTGGCCAATATAGTTTCTTTGTTAACATATTAAATGCATAAAATCTTGAACCTAATTTGACGTCTCATATTAGGCTTCTCTCACTGGATAATTAGAGCCAACGGCGGCCATTACTAAGGGACCCAGTAATTTGAAAAATGTCTTCTGGTCCTCTTTATAGTAAAATTATTTTATTTCGTCGATGGTAAGAGCACATAATCCAACAAAAAACCTCCTAGGATCCTCAGTTGGTCCCTTAGTAATGGCGGACTTCCGGCTTCATTTTCTGAACAATAGTTGCTCGATCCAGTCTTCTTTCGAGTTCAGTGCCTCTACCGCATTAGAAGCCTTTGCGGAGGAGAGAGACTAATGTCAATGTAAATCTTACCATGGCTACAAATGATGAAAATGCTTTCTCGCTTTCTTTTCCTGCAGCAGGTTGGTGATATAAGCGAACCCACTCACGCAAAAGGTATTCAACCTGAAATATAAAACAGACACACCTCATTTCGCAACTTAACCCTAAAAAATAGGTACTTAGCGAGTACATGTGTCTACTGCGGAATTGAGAAAGGTTGTGGCTAGATGGTACACTCGCAGTTGAGGTGACCGTGAGGTACTAGGTCTGAGTCGTCTTCTGGACGATCCTTTTATTAGTATTAAGGTTAGTATTAGAAAACCATTAAAGTGCCCCAACCTCAAAAATTTGTATTGCCTTATTTGGAAGAACTTTTAAAATGATAAAGTAACTTCTTTTGAAGATTTTCACTTCTTCGTTTTCTATTCGAGATATATCAGTTTGTTTGATATGCAAATATCTGGAATTTCGTCACACATGCATAATGAGTTATCAGAGAATGTTATATATCTTTGCGTTCATGAAATAAAAACACTAAAGTGTGAATTGTGCGATTGTGCGATTCTCCCACAACACCAAACTTCTTGATTTTAAAGGATTTCGTTCGAGAATGAAAGGATATACACATTTCTCCGATAAGTCATTATGCATGTGTGTGACGAAATTCCAGAGCAAACAAACTGATATATCTCAAAAAGAAAGCAAAGAAACGAAAATCTTCAAAAGAAGTTACTTTATCATTTTAAAAGTTCTTCCAAACAAGACAATAAAACATTTTGAGGTTAGGGGCACTTTAAGCGGGGGGTTAGCATCTAAGTTTTTTGGGGTTAGCAGTTCCATGATGTATTTAAGAAATAAAAAACGTGTCGCGTGTGATTATCGAGTTATAATGGCACGAGAGATGCGTGTAAAACACGAGGCGATAGCCGAGTGTTTTACTAGCTTCTCGAGTGCCATTATTTAACAATTATTCGCCGAAGGCGAGGTGAATATCGGTGAATAAAAACCGAGACGAAGTCAAGGTTTTTATTCACCGATATTCACTGAGCCTGAGGTGAATAATTGTTTTAGTATAAATACACATTTTCCCACTCTTAGGAACAGCATTTCCTTCAAAAGTACTAGTTTCTTGACTTTTTTCTCCTGTCACTTTGACAAATCGGCTGGCGGCCATCTTGAAAAAACGCTGGAGGTGATTATCGAGAAATAATCCGAGGTAGCTCGACCAATTAGCGCACGCAATTTCTATAATCACCTAATGTATTTATACTAAAACTCGATAATCACACAAGACAAAGTTTTTTATTTCTTTATAGAGGCGTTGCGATTTTAGCGATGAAAATGCATTTAACGTTGCAGTTAAAACATTCTGTTGTGTTAGTACCTTGATTAGCCTTGTATCCAGGTATTCTTTGACTTGTTTTAGTGATTTAAACTACTTAAAATCCGTCAAAAACGACAAAATCTACGCGAGGAATCACGTCAGCTTACGCTTTATTGAGTAATAATGCACGATTTTTGAGCTCAGTGACCAATCAGACAGCGTGTTGTCGCTCATTTACTTCCGGTAATTTATAATTCATCACACAGGCATGTCCGATCGTATGATAGCAGTACAATCTCTCATTTCGTCCAGCCTCTCGCGAATACTAAAAAAGATCGTCGAAAAGACGACTCAAACCTAGTACCTCACGGTCACCTCAACTGCGAGTATTCCATCCAGCTACGACCTATGCATGTGTACTTCTAGTACGTATTCCATATAAGGAAGTGGCCGACGAGCAAATAGAAGGCATTGACGAGCAAATAGAAGGCATTGACGAGCAAAATGAAGGCATTACGAGCAAATAGAAGGCATTGACGAGCAAATAGAAGGCATTGACGAGCAAATAGAAGGCATTGACGAGCAAAATGAAGGCATTACGAGCAAATAGAAGGCATTGACGAGCAAATAGAAGGCATTGACGAGCAAATAGAAGGCATTGACGAGCAAATAGAAGGAATTGACGAGCAAATAGAAGGCATTGACGAGCAAATAGAAGGCATTGACGAGCAAATACATGGCAACGAGGTTTCAACGTGCCAGCTATTTGCTCGTTAATTCACTCTATTTGCTCGTCAATGCCTTCTATTTGCGCTTCCTTATAAGGAATACGTACTAGATACCCCTATCGACCTATGAGAGGTAAAATAGGAACGAAGACGAGGGTGTAAATGAGGGATTAAAGGGGTAAGGTGGGATAGAAAGGACCTACCTTATCATGTAGACCAGGAGGGTCTTCGTACATTCGTATCCCTGATAATCCTAAAGCCAACCCAGCCTGGCTGCCTGCAGTTCCTTTGTCTAAATCATCCAACCTTTGAGGGAAGTCAATGCCACTGCCAATGCTACCGTTACGGATAATTTCAAGGATAGAAGGAAGTCTACTAAAAAGTCAATGATATAAAACCATATAACTTTTATATATAACTATAGGTAATATCAAGGCTCAAAATAACGGCCGGTCAACGGACAATGACCGGCCAAAAATGCCTCTTGACCGGTCACTTTTTTACCTCACCGGTCATTTTGACCGGTCGACACATTTGTATGCCTTCCGATAGAATTTTAAATCGTTTTTTCTGTTCGGCATATCTGCTGAAATCTTGTCAGAGAAAGACTGTATATTTCATGGCGAGTACGCAATTTCACTGTAAGTACGTCAAGTTACGTACGACAAAAACATTGTTTGTTCTAGTTGTCCAAAACGTAAATATTGTCAAAAACGTAAAGAGGGGGTTATAGTATTCTTAAAGATAGGATACCATGGGTTATCTATGTTTGGTGTGTGGCACAATCGCCTTGAGCTTGCTGTCAAGGAAGTTTATTACTCAATATTAAGATTATATCTAGAAAACAATAAAATTTTATTTACTTTAGACAACCACCTAATCAACGATGATAACGTTGCCTGTTCACTTTTACAATGTGATTACTAACGTCTTGAGCGTTTAAAACATATATACATTTTAAGACCAAACCGGGACCAGTTGTGAAAAATGCAACTTCAAAGCCTTCCAGCTGGAATTGAACCCGCGACCCTGCGATGCTAGTGCAGTGCTCTGACCACTGAGCTACGGAAGTCGTTACCGAGAGCCATCTAAAGTGTTTCCTTTTTTCGGCATTGTGTTTCCTTGAAATTGCACTGCTCTCAGCCAATCAGAATAGAGAAATGTTTTCATGTATATTATTAACACTTTGAATGGTTGATTCTGATCAGGAGTGAAAAACTTAACCGATTATCCGTGTGTTATAAATGATGGCTATAAATGACTAACCCTTCTGCTTGATTATTTCTTGTATTGGAAATTCTAGACAAGGCTTCCAATGTTTGGTACAGATCATTCTAAACATATTAATTGAAAGAGAATTAAAAAAATTAGGTTGTGAACTAACTAAATAGTTCAAATATATGGACGAAACGACGGAAATTTGTTTACGATATTTCACCACTAAGGTAAACAAGTGCCCCTAACCGCAAAATTTTTTATTGTCTTATTTGGAAGAACTTTTAAAATGATAAAGTAAATTATTTTGAAGATTTTCGTTTCTTCGCTTTCTTTTTGAGACATATCAGTTTGTTTGATGTTTTACGTCACACGTGCATAATGAGTTATCATATATCTTTGCCTTCATCAAATAAAAACACTAAAGTGTGTGAAAACACGTGTAGTGTGCGTGTTTCTCCCACATTTCTCCAATAAGTCATTATGCATGTGTGACGTAAATTCCAGACATTTGCATATCAAACAAACTGATATATCTCAAAAAGAAAGCGAAGAAACGAAAATCTTCAAACGAAGTTACTTTATCATTTTAAAAGTTCTTCCAAATAAGACAATAAAAAAATGTTAAGGGGCACTTTAAGGTAAACACAAGTTTACCTCTTGTAAAAATAAATTTCTTTTAACTCTTTCCTGTCCGGCCCAGTCAAAAGGGGTCATAGAAGACCGACGAAGTCGTCAATCGAAAAACACGGCACACGGTAACGCCGTAACGCAAGATTAAAAATAGAAATTCGACAAGTGCCAGGCACATGAGATCCACTCACACACCAAGTTTGATTTGATTTCATAAAAAACTCTGCGATTGGTGGCATTTTGAATTTTCATGATGCTACGCGGGCGTGCAAGATGGCATTTTCTAGAAAAATGGAAGTTTTTCAACCTGATTTATGAATGCTAATTTATATTATCATGTGTCTTGTTCGAAACTTCGGAAAATTCAAAAGCATTGGTAACAGCCGGTTTATTGGACTTTCAGAAAAGGTATAGATTTCGCAACAGTTATGGATATTTCCCGAGATATAGAACAAAGAGGTAGTTCAATTTTGGATGTTTTTCAGCCGGACAGGAAAGAGTTAAAGTGTGAATGAAATGAAAATTAAGTTTTGTCTTATTTAAATGCTCTCCGAAAATTATTAGGAATGGTAATTTAGAGTTCTTTCATATCTCGCGTCGTTCTTGAGATATTTAGACTTTTGTGATATATGCAAATGAAGTAGCCTATGACGTCAAGATGTTTCTATATTTTTATAAAATCAAGTATATATCTTTGAAATTATTCAACGAAATCACTTGAAACTTTGCACATTACGACACTTCGTGACACCTAACATCATTACATCGGAATAGCGATCCCAAATTAATTTACTATTTCTAATTTCTTAATTTTCTAAAAATGTAAAAACATCTGATGTCATAGGATACTTCATTTGCATATCACACAAGTCAAAATATCTCAAGAACGACGTGAGATATGAAAGCGATCTAAATTACCATTCCTCGTCATTTTAGGAGTTCATTTAAATAAGACAAACTTAATTTTCATTCACCCAGTCAAAATGGGTCGTAAAAGACTGACGAAGTCGTGAATCGAAAAACACGGCACACGGTAACGCAAGATTGAAAATTGAAAATCGACAAGCGCCAGGCACATGAGATCCACTCACACGCTATGTTTGATTTGATTTTAATTTTCATGATGCTACGCGGGCATGCAAGATGGGCTTTTTCCATTTTGCAATTACTAGTATAAACCAAGCCCCGAGAAATGATTCAAAACAAATTTATTGCAAATGGCAGCCATTTTGAGTTTTTTGTTTCCATGGTAACATTAGTTGTATTGTGGCCATGTGTCCATGTATCGTCTGTCTACTCCAAGCTCTCCCACATTCACTACAGCAGTGTATATATTAATACATCCAAGCACTACTGATATATGGTGACTGCCGCATACTGGTTCGATTGATATATGTACTGCCTACATCATAGTAACCTTCGCTCTCCATCTGAGTCTCGTTAGCTCAATGGTTAGAGCATCTCACCGGCAATCAGAAGGTTACAGGTTCGATTCCTGTCCGGGAATCATTTTTCTGAGGATACGAGCTTGATGATCGTCCATGTATCGTCTGTCTACTCCAAGCTCTCCCACATTCACAACAGTTGTGTATATAGTAAAGCAAATGGTTTGAACCTAGGAGTATCATTAGATGTGTGAAGTTGATCGTCCAGGTTGTTGTAGTCTTGAGAAAGACTATTGTTGGTGACTGACGTTTCGACGGCCTCAGCGGTTGTCATCTTCAGAGTCAAGACTGTGTATATATTGCTAGAACCTTTTCTCTTATTCTCAAACAGTAAATAGCCAAGAAGTGGGAGGACTGTACCTGTGAAACATGATTACTATGCTCATCAATCAGATAAAGTTTTGTCAACTGCATCGCAAAATGGATGGCTGCAACACTTAGTTCATTTTCTATGCACTGAAATAAACAAAGAAAAGAATCACTAAACGTATGTCCAGTCTCTCCGTAGGATTGAATGAAGTTATTGAAGCGAACCTGTGCTAAGTGCAAATCAAATTCCCTCATGTGAATCAGACGACTGCGAATAAGAATGTCAATCACATCAACGTTGAACTTAAGATCTGCTGGACATTCACAAACAAACCTAAAAAACAAAGAGTCGAATTACATAAAATAAATACAGTAAACACCCGCGTAATAAGAACCAGTGATTAAAGTGCCTATCTCATGTTTGAAGATTTTACATATTCGAAATATCTGGGTCTTCCTGAGCAAAATCATAATATATCTTGTCAGCCGAAAATTTCATCTTCATGCATTTTTTTGCTGTTAAAGTTATCGGATCTGATGTCACAAGAGGCATTTTTGTGGCAAGTATACAAACGAAAACTGGTTTGGAATGCCTCATTTGACATCAAATCCGGTAACTTTGACAGCGAAAAACTCCATGAAGATGAAAGTGTTTTTATCGACGTTATTTTGCTAAAAAAATGTCCGGAGACTGGGACCGAAGCAGCAGTCTAGTGACGTCACACGTTAGAGTCGTCGATAATATCGATATGTTTTTTGTGGCGCTTGAATGCTTAGCTGTGGAAATATTACTGATGTTTGAGTTAGAGTTAACTTCCTCCTGTGAAAGCGAGATCAGTAATGATTTTTTCATCTCTAGAATCTATGCCGATTGTAACGTGTGACCAGGGCCGTAGCTAGCATGTGAAAGTTGGGGGGTGTAAGTCCCAAATTTCCGAATCTCAAATTATTTTTCCGAATATGAAGAGGCACGCGCCGTAAGGCGCGTCAATCTAGGGGGTCCCAGGGGATGCTCCCCCGGGAAATATTTAATTCTAGGGTCTCGGAAATTGCATTTCCCGCATTCTGGGAGCAGTTTTAAGAGATTTCCTTGGACAGTTTACAGATGTAGGAATTTAGTTTTCAACAATAAAAAAGAGGCGAAATATAAACAATTTAATTCTATGGTACGGTATCATAATTCGTGGTTTTGTGAAGGCTGTTTAAAATCCGGAAATGATAAATTTTATTGCAAAGCAAAAGCCAAAAGGTGTCATCTATCTGATGTACGTATGCAGTAAATCGACAAAAATACATTTGTTATCCTTGTGAATATTATTTTGTAAGTTCTATAAACTTAACATGAGTTTTTTGCTGTTCACTGACTGAAATCTCGCTTAACCTACGTTGCCGTAGTTTTCCGAACGAGTAATTCGATTTTCCGAATATCTCAATTTCAAAAATGTTGGGGGGGTGAAATTCCCCCCAATACCCCCCTCGCTACGGCCCTGCGTGTGACATCAAAGAGGTGATTTGACCGCGCGATGAGGTGCGAGAAAATTGGATAGGGGTATCTAGTACATATTCCTTATAAGGAAGCGCAAATAGAAGGCATTGACGAGCAAATAGAGTGAATTAACGAGCAAATAGCTGACACGTTGAAACTTCGTACCAGCCTCCAAGTTAATTGGATTGTAACCGACCCCAAAACAACAAAGGTCCTAACCCCCCCCCTCCCCCCCCCCCCCAAAGCTATAGAATATATCAAAGGAAAGTTAAATGATCTATTTACAACATACGTACAGCTTTATCCCGGTAGCTAACTTAGTTCTCTTTAAAAGCGCGGTTAATCGAACATGCCCAAAAATAAACTTTTCGTAATACGGATACCATCTTGTAAACAAAAACACGAACTTTCGGCTGTCTTCGACGAACGTTTTCTTGAGAAATAATCAACTCCCAAAGCTACAATATATATTAAAATAAAGATAAATTATCTGTTTACAATATGCGTACAGCTTTTCAGGCTAGCGAACGTAGTTTTCTTAAAAAGAGCGGAAAATCGAACATATCGTAACGTGTTAACAATCCCACATCCAGTGGACTGGTACGAGACACGAGTGCCATGTATTTGCTCGTCAATGCCTTCTATTTGCTCGTCGGCCACTTCCTTATATGGAATACGTACTAGAAGTACATATTATGGAAAATTGGTGTAATTTTTCCACTTTTACATAAAAAATAAAGCACTTTCCTTTGTCGTGATTGAAAAACCGATACCACCATAAGATTCAGCGCATCAAGAAGTAACAAAATGGGTTATAAAAACAGAGTAGAATTTTTTGTTTCATAGGCACTTTAATGCCAATTCTCATTAGTTACTGACGTCATTCCGGTCTCCGTAGCCTGATCGAGACCGGCAAGCTGCATATCAAAACATTTTTGAAACGTTTTTTATTTGTATCTCTACAACTCGTACGCAGCAAAATATTTTTGTGTGAGAGAATCGAAAGACTACTATAGGACGTTACTTACTTTGTAACATGTTTACCAGTCCAGTGAGGTCCACATCCTCTGGGATCTTGTAAACCTCTTAATACAACAAGATGACAGTCTCTGTACCTCAAGGCAAGCTCTGTGTCGCTTGGTATGGGATTAAGACCTTCCAAAAGGCCTTTCACGGCCTAAATAACAAACTCAGTAATTATGTATTCTGGTGACTTAAATCTGAAAAACCAATTCATATTGTACACATCCACCCACCCACCCATCCATCCTCCCTTCCATTCCCTTCCCTCCCTTCCCTCCCTTCCCTTCTCTCCCCTTCCCTTCCCTCCCCTCCTTGCCTTCCTTCATTTGCCTTCCTTTGCCTTCCCTTCCCTCATTTGCCTCCCTTCCCTTCGCTCCCTTCCCTACCCTACCCACCTTACCTCCCTCGGCCAATAAGTATATCTACTTCGTTACACTGGTACCTTGTGAACAACTCTGATAACAGAGATATTATCCCTTGCAGCTCTTGCTGTGACCACAACATCGAGTAACCCCACAATCGCCACGCCATGGGGATTGTGTTGAGATAAACTCATGGCATGTATATGCTGTTCAATTTCCGTGGAACATTTCCCGAGAATCTGAGCCACTTCCTCTGGCATAAAAGATGTCTAACAAGACAAAGAAGACGATGGAAGTTAGGTTTTCCTATTTATTTAAGATTATTAATAATTCATAAAGCAAAACAAAAGAAAACAAATGCTTAAAGTGCCTATCCGAGGTTTGGGGATTTTACATATTTGTGATCTTTGGAATCTTGTGCGAAAATTTCATCTTCATATACCTGTTACTCCTTCTAAAATTATTTACTATTCACAAGAAATGACGTCAAAGCAGCAACACGCAAAAACATTGCACATTGATTCAGCAGTGAAATACAATGAAAGTTTGGGAATTGAGCAAATTTTGTCTAAACAGGTGTGTTTAAAGTGCATATAACGTCTGTGGGGATTTAACATATTTGTAATATATGGATTCTCCTGAGATAAATTGTAATATATCTTGTCAGATGAAAATTTCATCTTCATAGACTTTTTTGCTGTTAAAGTTGACGGAAATGATGTCATAGCGGGCATCTGTCTATATGAAAACCTCTTTACAGATTCCCGCTATGACGTCATTTCCGTCAACTTTAACAGCAAAAAAGTCTATGAAGATGAAATTTTCAGCTGACAAGATATATTACAGGAGAATCGATAGATTACATATATGTTAAATTCCCACAGACGTTATATGCACTTTAAAATTCATAGGCAAACTTTCTTCGTATTTCACTGTTGAATAAGCCGTAGTTTGTGTTCTATATTATGGGAAAACCTTGAATAACTGATTCAGTTTAGCATCTTAAAAGCTCAGAGACAGATAGTCTCTGTTCCCTATAGTAACTATATATAACATGGTCCCAACAAGATGGCCGCCACGACTCACGAGCTACTTCCGACTTCGTTTTCTGAACAATAGTTACTCGATCCAGTCTTATATATATATATATATATATATATATATATATATATATATATATATATATATATATATATATATATATATATATATATATATATATATATATATATATATATATATATATATATATATATATATATATATATATATATATATATATATATATATAATATATATATATATATATATATATATAATATATATATATATATATATATATATATATATATATATATATATATATATATATATATATATATATATATATATATATATATATATATATATATATATATATATATATATATATATATATATATATATATATGGTCTGCCGACCAGTTTTGAGGTAAGCGAAAATCTATTATTTGCTCTAACTATATGTTGTTGAGCACTCTTTGCATTTCGTAGACCAAAACCTACACGTATATATATATATATATATATATATATATATATATATATATATATATATATATATATATATATATATATATATATATATATATATATATATATATATATATGTGTGTGTTAAAGACATAGGGAGAGGTTTTTATTCCACTGTGAAGAGCGAGAGCGAATAAAAACCGATCCCGTAGTCTTTAACGGCATGTTGTAAAACATGGACTGGACTGGACTGATAAAACATGGACTGATAAAACATGGACTGGTAAAACATGGACTGGTAAAACATGGACTGATAAAACATGGACTGATAAAACATGGACTGATAAAACATGGACTGGTAAAACATGGAGGGTTAGGATCTTTGTTGTTTTGGGGTTAGCGATTATTTGTTAATGTAGACATCATACATTCACAGCTACACGTTACATGTTTTACCAGTCCATGTTTTATAACAAATAATCGCTAACCCCAAAACAACAAAGATCCTAACCCTCCATGTTTTACCAGGCCATGTTTTACCAGTCCATGTTTTACCAGTCCATGTTTTACCAGTCCATGTTTTATCAGTCCATGTTTTATCAGTCCATGTTTTATCAGTCCATGTTTTATCAGTCCATGTTTTATCAGTCCAGTGTTTTACAACATGCCGTCTTTAACTTGTTTATATGCTCATCAGACCATATTATTTTGTTTTCCGAGGTTTTCGTATTTTAATTTGACAGATCAAGTCAACTATGAACTAAGTGTGTTATGATGAGTTGTGTGCAGTGATTATGCTTTATTGTTAACTTGTATTCTTCGAGACATAATTCTGATTATATTTAAATCGTTACTATATGTGTTTATGCGTATGTTTTGCTCGAATAAGGTTTAAATGATTGAATTTAGCAGGGTTTTATTTAGGGATATTATTTCAGGTAATTATTTAAGTAATAACCCAGTTTTCAACCCCACCTTTCCCCGGGACTAATAAAAAACCATCGCCTTCTTTGATAATGAGGTTATTACCACAAAATTTAAAACCAATGGAAAACAAAAGAATATGGTCTGATGAGTTTATAATTAGAGATCAGTGACTGATACCTATGGAACATTTCTAGACCGGTCGTACTAAAAAAATATGGGGTCAGTGATTTTCTACGCCTCGATTTTTATAAGGGTGTGTGTGTCTATCTAGGCAAGCTAAGCCAAATGCACGTAACTATCTCGTCCGTGAATCACAAAGAAAGTAATACGAGCCTTACCTCGCCGACATAGGAATTCTGTTCAAAGCCAGGTCTCGAGCTTGAGAACGAGTTTGGTGTTGAAAGACTATCGCCAGGACTGGGTGTGACAAAACCAGGAATACTTTTGGCAAATTCTTCGAATACTGCTGTTTGATTAGGAGTAACACCTCCGACCTAAGGAAAAAAGAGTCATCAGACATAGTTTGACGCCATGACCCAACGTTTCGACACTCCAATCTAGTGTCTTCATCATGGGTGATCGTTGTAAAGTTAGGATCCCTATTTATACCCTCATAGAACCGATAATGACCTTATCTATTAACAAGATGCAAATAAGCTTCTGGTAATAAATAAGCTTCTGGTAATAAACCACCTTCATCAATACATGCAAGGCACCAATGATAGAAATTTGCTTTTAATGACTGTTGTGTATATGAAAATTTGACTGCCCAAATCAGGAATAATAGCTCGGTGGTTAGAGCGCCGATTCTGAGACCTCGGGTTCGATTCCCGGTTGGGGCAGTCAAATTTTCATATACATATATTTTTCTGAGGATATGAGCTTGACGATCGTCCATGTATCGTCTGAAAGTGGGAATCTTCTTGGGCACCAACACCATGTGCAGAACACGTGACTACCTTTAATCGTATTTGTTCAGGCATTCTCTCAGCTTGGTACGTCAGGACTACTGGATCACAATATCTTCGTCCTTCATTGCGTGCAAGACGACGAAGTTCAAACTCCTTAAAAGAGATAATAACAGAGTTTTATCCTTGTTTGTTTGTTTGTTTGTTTGTTTGTTTGTTTATCCTTGTTTGAACGTTCGTTCATTGCTTGTTTGTTTGTCTGTTTGTTAGTTGCTTGTTTATCTGTCTGTTCGTTGCTTGTACAATGTTGCTTGTTTATAGTTGCTTGTTTATCTGTCTGTCTGTTTATCTGTCTGTTTATCTGTCTGTCTGTCTGTTTATCTGTCTGTCTGTCTGTCTGTTTATCTGTCTGTCTGTTTATCTGTCTGTCTGTCTGTCTGTCTGTCTGTCTGTCTGTCTGTCTGTCTGTCTGTCTGTCTGTCTGTCTGCCTGCCTGCCTGCCTGTTCGTTGCTTGTTTTTTTGTTTGTTGCTTGTTTGTTGCTTGTTTGTTTGTTACTTGTTTGTCCGTCCTCGTCCGTCCGTTTGTTCGTTGCTTGTTTGTTTGTCTGATTGTTCGTTGTTTGTTTGTTTGTCTGTTTGTTCGTTGCTTGTTTGTCTGTTTATCCGTCCGTCTGCTAGTACACTTGTCCGTCCGTCCATTGCTTGTCTGTTTGTCTGCGTGTTTGCGAACTTACAGATGCTAATCTCTTGTCCATTTCAGGCAACGCTTTTTCCACAGCAGTCTTTTGAATGAAAGTACAAGCAAGTTCGGTGTTTTCTTCACTCACTATCAGCGCAGCATTCTCAATAGCTTCTTTCTGTTGAACAGTTGCTCCCTGAAACAACACAAAAACAACAAATATTGAGCAAATTAACACAAACAACACGATGTTTATTCTTATTTTCGCAAACTTACTCGTAAAGCGGCCATCAAAGTCGATCTTAAGTTGTTGTTAATACTGATATTGAGTGGCTCACGACAGGTGATCAACGCCATGCCAGCCGTCATAAAACGCACCATACTATGAGCTGCAACTCGCATACGCGATTCATCTGGATCTAAAGCAAAGTCCTAGAAAAGAAAACAAACAAACAAAAATTATATGTAATGGCTGATACAAAAGTGTTCTGCTGTGTAGGCAGTATAGAACTAGAAGTTACTATCGCAATATTTTTGATAAAATTTCCACAATGAACACAGTAATGAGAATAACTTGTCTCTAATGGATCAACTTCAATTTCTTCAAAATAAAGCTGCTCTGCTGCTAAGATAATTTTGGATTTACCCACTCGCTCATCAGCTTCACTATCGCTAATGTCCTTAAAATGGAAACCTCTACATGTTAGACGACTCTTCCATAGACGCCTCATATTACACAAGTGCCTGTATAACGAAGTTGATCTTGATTTCAATTTTAAATTCAATTATGAAATACATAACTATGACACTTGGCGAAAACGTGATTTCTATCTACCACGTGCTAAAACTAACTGGGGTAAACAAAAACTATCCTATCAAGGACTAGTCGATTGGAACACTTTGCCAGATGAACTAAAAATGCCTTCCTCTTTCAAATTTTTCAAAACGAAACTTTAAAAGTTGATGGATATTTGAACTGCTTAAGTTTATTTTAATTTATTGTATTTTTGATAAGTGTATTATTAATTGTATACTGTAACTGCATTTTATAGGTTGTTTTTTGTTTTGTTTTGCTTTTTGTAATGTTATGTTATGTTATGTTATGTTTTTATTTATTTATTGTTGTATATATTTTTAATGATGCAGGGCTCCTCTGAAAACCACTTCTGTGACGGGGACACCCTGATTAAAGATTGTTATAATAATAATAATAATAGTACAGGTATGTACACATTTATATCAATTATTTTAATTATATTTAAATACAGCAGACTTAAATTACAAATGACTATCACTTATCTGATTATCTGAATATAATTGGCAGGGCTTTTGACTGGATAGACAGTATACAGCAGACTTAAATTACAAATGACTATCACTTATCTGAATATAATTGGCAAGCCTTTTGACTGGATAGACAGTATACATTATGACTACAGTATGTAGTTGGTGATTGGTAAACAAATTTCTGATAAATCACTGCCACTATAAATCATGCTTCTTATTGTGGCAAAGCTGTCAGTGGAATCGCAAGTGTCTGATATGTTCTAGCAAAGCAAGCGCTAAACAAATAGGCGCAGAAATATACAAGTCGAATAACCTAAAAGGTTGACAAGGTTCGAAAATAACGTTCAGAAAATATGCCTAATTTTGTAGGCTGTTTTTTGTAGGTCAACATTTTTGCCGGTTGTTTCCCATTTCCACGGTACTGTGGTCTGCGGTCTCGTGCTCGCTCACGCGTGCGCTCCATGCGCTGTAATGAGTCCGCTGTATAAAACGAAGCGCGGGCACCACTACAACTTAAAAACAAAGATGGCGACAATAACAAAGATGGCAGGATCAGGAAAACTGGACAGCGATTCGGATCGTTACTTTTCGGCACCGCACTGCATTTGTGCAAAGGAAAATCACAGGACAAAGTTATGATGACATATACAGAGAAGTCAAAACAAATTACCATATTAAAAATTCAGAAACGGAATAATTTTGATCTTGAGAAATCGCCGGCAATGTCCTAAAACTGCCGGCGGCTGCCATTTCGAACCCTGGCTAGTGTGCTGCCGAAGCCTCCAAAACGAGGCTTGGCGGCGAAAAATCGTATGGTGCAGATGGGCCTTAAGAGTTGTAAGAACAGACCTTTTTCACAATCATCTCTGCTGTTGTTAAGCAAATCTTTATAGATCTCTCCACCACAGGATGGATGAGCTCTTGGACAGCTCTCTCAATGGCAGGACGCACATACTGTCGCAGTTGAGGTTGTTGTTGGAACAGTAGAATCTGAAGGAGATTATAAGAAAAATACAACATGAATCATTGAACATAATAATAATAATAATAATACATTAATATTTTTTATTATAATAATACTAATGATAATAGTCTGATGTTACCTAAAAAATATTTTGTTTTTTGTACTACTAATAATAATACTGTAATATAAATAATGATAATAAAAATAAAAATAATAAAAAATTATTTTTTTAAAAATATTTTACATGCAAGGTACTTATGATAGAAATTTGCTTTTAATGACTGTTGTGAGAATTCGCGGCCATTTTGGTTGCAAATTTCTTTAATCATATTCAGTCTGTTAGTTTATGTATACTCAATGATATATTTTATCTAAATCTAATACATTATATTATATATTATATATTATGTAGTATTTAAAACACGAGAAGGAGCGTTTTATCATATTTAAAATGCGAACGCGCAGCGCGAGCATTTTAGATATGATAAAACGCGAGTTCGAGTGTTTTAAATAGCTTCAAAAACAATTGATTGTAATCACTAGGGAGTGTACTGGTTTTGTTTTCTATTAGAGGTAAATTGGGTTGATGTATGAAATGCAAATTAGCAGGAATTTTATATAAAGTTCGTAGAGACTTTATATAATTTTCATGCTGATTAGTATTCATGGATTTTATCAGGTATAAAAGCCTTGCGCGTGACTAAATACGGAAATGTGATTGGACAATTTGGTTAATGAATATTAATGATTTTTGAAATATTATATATTATATATAAGAAATACATGTTTTAGTTATACTATCAAATATCTATTTATCCCATTTAATCTCAAAACATGGTTGGGCAAAATGTTGGGGGGCTAATATGATCAAAATAAAATATGGGGGACTGCAGCCTCGTTATAGCACGCACGGTTACTATGCCCTTGATGTTACCTGTGGGTTCACTTTTATATGTGCAGTCAGACCAGCCAGAGATACCACATTGATCTCTTGGTAGGAATACTGTGGCGGAGGAGGAGTGGTAGGGATAGACTGGGATAGAGATGATGAGCTCGCTGTAAGGGAATATAGACAGTATTATTGAAACGACGTCGTAATAGCACTTTCTAGAGATGACGTCAGTAGCCATGTTTGTCCGCATTTACCCATAATTATTGCGGCCATAACAAAAGGAAATAATAATATTAATATTAATATTGAAGGATTTGGAGCATGATACGAATGTCTCAATGCTCTTACATATAAAAAGAAATTATTAAAACTATAAAAATTTATATTTACATGTCAGACTAAAATTATTTAGTAAAATTAGACTTAAAACAAGTGATATCATCAATACATCTTATATCTAATGGTAGGTTATTCCAAAAATGTGGCGCAGCAATTGAGAAAGCTCTGTCACCATAGTTTGCAGTCAGAGATCTGGGAGACACAAGTAAATTCTTGCTTGTAGAGCGGAGAGTTCGTGTGGGTTTATAAGGAGATAACAATTCTGTAATATAGGAAGGTGCTATTCCATGCAATGCTTTGAAAGTTACTTTGAAAGTTACTTTGAAAGGCAGCCAGTGTAGATCACGGAGTACTGGAGAAATGTGGTCCGATCGTTTGGTCTTAGTAACCAATCTTGCAGCTGTGTTCTGTAACCGTTGTAGCTTGTCAATTTCAATTGCTGGAAGACCAAAGAGTATGCTGTTACAGCAGTCTAGTCTAGATGTTATAAACGCATGAACAAGTTTTTCGCAATCTGCTTGATCTAAAATACTTCCGTATTCTGCCAATATTTCGTATGGCCAGAGATGCTGATCTACAGATGTTGTTGACGTGAGGTGTTAACTTAAGATGGCTGTCAATAGCAACGCCAAGGTCTCGAGAAACAGGAATAGGAACGAACAATAACAGCTGAGATACCAATCATTTGTGAGTCAAATTTGGTTTGCTTGTCCGCATTTTGAGCTATTAACAAGGTTAAGTGCTTGCGTCAAGCCTGTTTTTACTGTGAAATAAGGACTCTTGTGCTCCCCTTCGGGCTAGTATCTCGTTCTCCTAAACTTCCACTCTGTTCCACTGTGTTTCTATAACTGTCATGGAGACACGGAAAAGGTTTTCTATGTCATAAACATTAAAAGCATTACAGTATATATATACAGTACCGGGTCTTTCTTTGTCTGGAGAAGACAACTGGTGGGTAATGAGATTCAGCTTTTCGGGATCCTTTAATAGTTGAGTTGGTACCACGTCTTCCTAAAAGGTAAAGAAAGCCGAGTTTTTATATAATAAAGTAATAAAGTAAATGGTTTGAACCTAGGAGTATAATTAGATGTGTGAAGTTGATCGGTTGTTGTAGTCTTGAGAAAGACTATTGTTGGTGACTGACGTTTCGACGGCCTCAGCGGCGGTCATCTTCAGAGTCAAGTAAAGCGTGTTTGTCAGGTTTGCCTATATATACGTCTGGTTCATTACGTCATCGTTTGTTTGTGTCCTAATTAGTGTGAGTGGGTGTTGCGTCATGCGTTAAGCGTCATGGGCCAAAATTGTTCGTCATCGGTTGTTTGTGTCATAATCAATGTGAGTGGGTCCCGTCATGCGTGGGCCAATATTGTTCATCATCGCTTGTTTGTGTCATAATCAATGTGAGTGGGTGTTGCGTCATGGGTGTATTGTTTGTCGGTAGGTCTATTGTTCGTTGGTGCGTGCGAATAAGTCGTATGGTGTTGGTAATTGTTGTGATCTGTTAAAAGGTTTATGTTCCAAGTTGGTATACCAACTTTCTAATGTAAGTCGCTGTTTGTAGTTTGTGCTAAAGGGCCAAAGCGATACATTCAGCCGAGTCCCAGTATAATAGTTTTCGGTTAGATGATATAGGTGGACTAGCTAGCATGGTTCTTTATGTTCCTTACTAGTCTTCCTCACTGTGTTAGTTTATCATGTTATCATTTGTGAAAATGGATTAAATAAAAATGATCTTAAAGTGTAAGTAGCGTTATATCAAGTCAGTAAATCACTGATATAAATATAGTGTCTGGCCATGTAAAGCTTTGAAAGTAATGAACATGAGTATCTTGAAAATAATCCTTGATCTCACTGTCAACCAGTGAAGATTATTAAGCACAGGGGAGATGTAATCTGATTTTTTAACCCTCGCAACAAGTCTGGCAGCTGTATTCTGAATTCGCTGTAACTTGCTCAATTCAGCTTCTGGTAAGCCATATAGGATGCTATTGCAACTGTCAAGTCTAGATGTTATAAATGCGTGTACTAGCTTCTCACAGTCCTTTTTACACAGATATTTCCTGATTAACCTGTCAAAAAATACCTTCATGTCAAGATTCAATGTGTTGCACAGTACTTCAACTTCAAATTTAAGATTCAACTGTAAAATAATAAAAAAACAGTGTTATATAGTTTCACTATAGACTATCTGTCTCTGATCTTTTAAGATGCTAAAATGAATCCAAAGTTTCCCCATAACATAGAACACAAACTACGGCTTCATTACAGTAACTATATGAAGCTGGTCCCATCAAGATGGCCGTAACCAGCTACTTCCGGATTCATTTTCTGAACAATAGTTACTCGATCCAGTCTTTATTTGAGATCAGTGGTTGCACTCAATGACGTCAAAATTGAAAAGAAACACCCGCTGTACACCGAGTTTGAGCCGTCGAGCAAACTCTAAAATGGCGGCATCCAGAAGCATAACATACAAGAATGAAAACGTAATTTCTCGAGTACAAGAGCGGTCTTTGATTTAAATATTATTTGTTTTTTACTAACAGTTCTCCTTTAAACAAGACAAAACTAATTACCTTGAGGTCAGGTACTTGATGTAATTCCACAAGAAGTCCCATCACAGCCATCACCCATGGATTTGGAGGCTTAAATATCTAAAAAAAAACAAGGCAACATGTTCACGAAAGATTAACTACTAAGGAACGTTTAGAAAATATATTCTTAGTTTTAGGTATTAAAATTAATACCTAAAACTTTTTTAGTTTTAGGTATTCAAATTAACTTCTAAAATAACGAAGAATTCGTGAAACTTAATAATAATAATAATAACAACTTTATTTGAGCAAATCGTAGTCCAAGACTAAATTAAATTTAGCCATTACAATGTTACTTAAGAATAATAAAAAAGAAACTACTACTAACATTATAATTACTAAGAATAATATATGCTAAATTATTTACACTAAATTCTAAAAGGTCATAAATATAAAATGCGTAAAACTATGCATTCCCTAAATTCTTCCTAACCGTATTGTTCCATTTCAAAGCAGATTTGACAATAAAATTGTTCCGAGATCTATTAGTTTTATAGGTTGACAACTGGAATTGCATTCCAGAGGCCTGGGATCTAGTGTTATAATGGTTCAAATAAGGTGGTGGTAAAAGGTCATGTAGTTTATGATTTTGCTTCATGATGTTAGAGAAAAACATGTCACATAGGTGTTCCAATCTCACGCATAACTGTGGGATACCAACATATTCTAAGGCATCTCGATAACTAGTATCGGGGAAGATTATTCGCATGATCCTGCGTTGAATGGATTCCAAATGTTCTCTAAGGTATTCAGTTGTACTGTAAAACCATGCAGGACAAGCGTACTCCAATACTGTTCTTACACATGTTGAATAGAAAATAACCAAGTCCGTGTTTGCAACGCCAGCCCTTTTCAGTAATCTCACAGAGTATATTCACCTTGCAGCTTTCTTTGTTATCATATTCACATGCTCATTCCACTTAAGGTTTGATGACAGATTAACCCCAAGCAATTTGTAGGTAGATACACTTTCAATAGGAGCGTTGTTGATGGTAATATTATCGATCACTGGGGGCACTCTTTTAAAACAGACAAACATTTCTTTACATTTTACTGGATTAAATATAATTTTCCTTTCATGTACAAATTCGCAGATGTCATTCGAGTCATTTAACATCATTACACCAAAATAGCGATGCCAAATTAATTTACTATATTTCTAATTACTTGATTTTCTGAAAATTTGCAAACCTCGTGACGTCTGTGGTTACTCATTTGCATATCACATAAGTCTAAATATCTCAAGAACGACGTGAGATATGAAAGAACTCTAAATTACCATTTCTCGTTATTTTAGAAGTTCGTTTACATACCTAAAACTTAATTTTCGTTTCATAAACACTTTAAGAAAAAATCAATATCAAATAATAAAATAAAATAAATATATAAAACAAATATCAAGCTTTTGAAGTCCGAAAGTGAAAACGAGCCGAAGTTTCCAATCTTCAGGGTAGACGATTTATATACCGAAATTTACGCTGTCATATTTCACTGGCGGGTGTGGTGCAGTGGTTCAAACGTCGACCGCGGTGAAACCTTCACCGGCTGCGGAATTTTCCCAATTTTTCTCCTTTTTCCAAATGTCGAATTATTTCTTTTGTTTTCTATTTTCTTTACTTGCTATTTCCAAAACTAATTTATTTCGAATTTCGATCCCTTTCTCGTGTCTAGGCCCAATTAATTAAGATGCGCCAAATTGCATGTATTGTAGTATAAGCATACTAATCGAGCGAGGGGTTGTTGCGTGCACGTATTTCTGGTATAATCAGGTAAGTGACAAGGCGATGTCAATTTACAAGCCGAGCCGTGTAAATCGCATACAGATCGGCTTCTCATGCTGTATCGTAGTTAAAGTACGAAGGCCAACCTCGTTCCCAGGGTATTTTGCCTGGGATCGGCTGGTCACATGACACCCAGAATTTCTGGGTGTTTAGATATGATAATTTTTGTGGTCTTTGTTCCATTGCCTTTGTCTACTTTGTTGACCTGAATAATTGAGAAATGTTCAATGCTCTTCAGAGTTGCTCATATCATCATTCGTCGGCATAAAAGCAGCTAACAAGCTTAATAATCCACCATACATCCATGGTTATCTTACAAAAGGTATGAAGAAGCATATATCCAATTTAGCGAAAGCTATCACTTCGAATTTGCTGTAAAATTGAAGACAGCATTCAGATTTAGATGAATAAATTATACTCGGCTGAATTAATTGAGTTTTATGACAGGCCAATCGCATTATAGAATGGACCAGCCGATCCCGGGGCCATTTTCGCCGACCTTCCGTCGTGGAGGCAAAATGCCCTCGGAACGAGGTTGTACGAAGGCATCTAAATAACTATGTTAACCATGAAAATGACTAATTATAATCATTGAGTACATACCCTGCTTTTTGAACAGCCTTCCATGATTTTCGCCACAAAAGGTACAACATACAACATTTCCTATTAAAAAAACAAATTCAATATTAAAAATTTGACTAAATCTTAAAATAAAATAAAACAAGATCAGGTAAGAGGCTGTGCAATGCAATGATGTTGGTGAAGACAAGTTTTAATCGTCAACTAACAATTGTACGCACGAGCTCATATACGACGAAAGAAAATGGTATAACTTTATTAAAAACGTATAAAATTATCTACAAATAATTATTTACAATATTCTAAAATTGTAGTCTGGAGTTCGTTCATGATTAAATTTTAGATAAAATGTTAAAAATAAGTTTATCTTGCTGTTTAGCCTATAGCTGGAATTCGGCTCTCAGCACTAGTCAGGTCAATAGCCTCACTTATCAACGATGAGACATCTGGTCGGCGGAGTGAGGAACGAGCACCTCTAAGACCCATTATAGATGAACGAAGCAGAGAAAAACTTATCTCGCATCTGAGCCAGAATAGAGTAAGACTATATGGTTGATTACGTTTCTCCGACATTAAGGCTGCAATTCTGCGATATACCACGGCGGCAATTGGTCCCATGCCTCCTGAGGTGGAGAAGACCAAGGGGGAGAAGGTTCCGTGTCCACTTCTCGTATTCTTTCATCATAAGCCCTCTTCTTTTCTTGCTCATTTCGATGGTGGCATTGGCTAATTGAGGTATTGCGATTGCTCGGTGCGAAAGGGTTAATAACCCGTACATCGAAAATGCACGTTGCCTATCACGACCCCAAACATTTTCAGCCACAACATCTAATCTTGCTCCATCTTGGCGATTGGCAGTCTTATGAGTTAAACGTTCGTTGGTGATTGGCTGCAAGGATGGTTCAATTCTAACTCCACTACATACTTCGGTCAGGAAATCGGCTGTGATATCACGGAGTTCATTGTGTCGGATAGAGGGATATCCACCACGCGGACAGCTCAATGCATGCTAGTAGTATAGCAAGTAGGGCTGCGAGCCCAATCGACGTCAAACGTGAATATAAACACCAAAACATCACCAAATTTGCCAAATCGCGATTCGACAAATTTGACGATGTTTTGGTGTTTATATTCACGTTTGACGTCGAATAAGCTCTCAGCCCTACTTGCTATACTACTACAGCGATCGTTAGTCAATCTAGACACCCTTCGCACGTTTTCTACTAAATTGATGTCAAACACACGCGAGACTAGCGAAACAATACCAAGTTTGTACTAAATTTGACACCATTTCGGCCACATTTAAAAATAGAGAGTGTCGTTTCAAAATTCTCACAAATTACATTTAGGAAAAAATAGAAAGTGTCATTTCAACATTTTCGCGTGTTAGAGAAAATAAAATGTGGTACGAGCCCACTCTCACATATTAAAAAGTAGAGAGTGTCATTTCAACATTTTCGCATTTTTGTTCAACAAACCACCAACACGTTCTGCTGCTGTCTCACGAATTCACGCGCGAAAAAAAACCACTAGATTTTGATTCTAGTGGTGATGTTTATCCAAATGGATAGCGAAATGGCGCTCTTTTGATTGGTCAACCCACACCAGCGCCCACAACAAATATTTTATCCAAACAAGTGCCCAAATGGGGAGCGAAATGGCGCTCTTTTGATTGGCTAACAACATTGACTAACAAATAGCCAGTCGTTTTGCGAATTAGTCCGTTTGCTCACTATTTTCAGTGTTTGTCGCCTCTTTTCTAAAATGGTGATCGTACACATACTTCGACGTTGTGATTCCTCCCGACAGCAAGCCTAAGAAAGGCACGTATGGTGTCACAATCGCGACAATGCTCTCGACGTCTTTCTTTAATAGCGGGTCTTTTTGCAACTCGTCGTTTAGTTCGTCAGGGTTCTCAATAGCGTTCAACCCATCCAGTAGGCTAGCGAATTTACTGATTAGCAAATCGGTGAGAAAAGCGTTTGCGATTTCCATTCTCTTCAACTCATATTGGTGCCATATCTTGTCGATGACCTTTGCGGACGCTTTTTTAATATACGCTTCAGATTGGCTCACCACACCATCACCAGACAGTCTAATAAGTTCGGATCTCCTAACGTCAATGTTGTCTTCCACAGTCGAAGTACTAGCGGCTTCAGTGTCCTCAACTAGTTCCTCAATCGTGGGATTTTCTTCACTTTTGCGTTTCACCATCACGCTATTACTTATACCCATATTTTATCGCGGAATAACAACTTCGTGACTGTACGGATAGCGCAGTGAGATTTCGAGTCTAGCGTACTTGTTATTTTTTAGTGCGGTCACAATCGCCGACGATTTTTCTCTGCTAATGTTTCCAAGATAATCGTCAATAACGACCTTCATATCACTCCTACTTGGGCAGTAGAAGCAAACGAGCTTACTAATATTTTCTCTGTACGGTTTTGCGATCGACGTCAGTTGTTGTGTGATGACAATAACGCTCAACATAAAATGTCGCGCACTAAAAGCCAAGTTGACCAATTGACTAGTCCTATTCTTGACATCTTGAGAACTTGCACAGTCGTCCAACACAATCAGAGTGTTAGTGCCTTTGAAAACATTTGTTACACACTTGAGAACAGCGTCGACACTGTCTTGCGCGCAGTCTATCGCTAACACGTCGGGGTCGCGCACATATTTCCAATCTTGATACGCTTTGTTCCACTCGAAAGTAGGGCAAATCAACACAATGTAGTCAAATTTGCTACAATACTCAGATTCCAATGTTTCTAGTAAATAATGCGTCTTACCACAAGCTGTCATACCAACAATTAACATATTAAACGGAGTCTCCATTAACTCACGTTTGATTTAATACTGGATTGATTGCAACCCATTGTTCATAAAGTTGACCAACCCATCACTTATCACAAACACCCTGCACATAACATTCGCAGTCGTCGCTTTCTTAGTGATCTCAAGAAGCACACCAGATTGTGTGTTTACAATGTTCTTGCCAGTGGCGACATTGTAGTTATCTTGAACGCTCCTCAAGTCAATAACCAACGCAAAGCCATCTTTATAGAACTTCTGTATGGTCATAAACTGAGCGTGTTCTTCACCCAACCCAAACAGTCGTTTCGCTTCTGCATAGAACTTCGACTTTGGGATGCCTTGTGAGTACACACTATTTGGCACACCTTCAATTGTGACTCTAATATTCTCAATATTTGGATAAAGAAACTCCTCGCTGTCTGTTCGCACCTTATTTGTGAATAGCAACACAATTGCCTTCATGCTTTTTCTTGGAAGATTAATGTTTTCATTCACAATGGTCATGCCTTTGTCCCATTCGGTGGTTTTCATCAACGTAACGTGCTCATACGACAAACTACGACCACTTGCGTAGCCCGACGCTATTTCGTCAGCGAGCTCCTGGTTATCAATCGTTTCGTACTCAAGCTCGAGGTTCTCCAGAGTGTATCCACCCACAGCGCTACCAGATTGCGCCACCATGATGTCTGTGGCCTTCGGAAGTGTGATCACATACTGCAAGTTGTTGTTCATGCTAAAAGGAGCGTACAACCCATGGTCATTCATGATCTTGCCAAGCTTAATCCGCTGCTTTGTTCCAATCACACCAAACATCAACGCGTCACTAACTTTAGCAACGTTCCCACTCGTCGCACCACTGTCATCCTTAGAAACTAGCTTTCTCAAGTTCTCACCACCAATACCATAGTCAATCATTTGGTCTCGCGCAGTAACACTTTCCCAAAGGTCGCGATAAACACCAGTGTAATTTTCCCCATTGTTGTCATACACAGTTTCCCCAGCTAGTCTCACAACAAGTTTCTCAACCAACAACTTGCTAACATTATTCAAGAACCAGCTTTTGGCGTTTGCATTCTTAAAGTCGAACACTAGACCCAACGATCCAGGCACCAAACAGCTACTAACCTTGAGCTTCGGTATATCAATGTAAAGTTCCTCGCCAGGACTGACTTTATTAGGGTTCAACGTGATTACGTGTTGCGTTCTCACCCCTTTTATGACGCCCATAGTTGCTCGTCTAAAACCAGGGCTCAACTCTGCCGACGTGACGTTCATATACCTTTACACATGTTTTATCGCTACCGTTTTAGCTTGTAATAATCGTAAGCAAACCACGCAAGTACCACCGCGAGTACCCACAGATTCTGAGCCAACCATGCGAGACCCTTCGCACCCAACGTCAACGCATTATAAACTAAATTAGCCAGCCCAACAGCCCATGGACCCATCTTCGTGATCGCGTTCTTAACAGCTTGTGCGAACGACCTCGTAGCCATAGCGCCTCTCATAACAGCAGACCTCCCAGCGATAATAATTGTTGTTATAATTCCAGCCACTGAAATTGCTACAGCGCTCAACCCAACTATATTTTCTTTAGCCCATTCCTTGAACTTCTGCAACCTGTCAATGTCGATTTCCTGCTGCTCTCTAACCTCTTCTATTTGTCGCTGCTCAATAGTTCTGTCTCTGGCTTGCTTGAGTCCTGACTCTCTTTCAACCAAACCAACGTGCTCTCGCTCTTCGTCGGGCGTGAGACCAGTTTGGTTAGTTTTTTTATCAAGCTTTGCCAATCTCCCACTCGTCTCATCTATCGTCTCTTGAAAGTGGTCTACCTGCGCTTGCAACGCACCATCGTCACCTGTTCTTGACTCAGGCACCACACTATCGCTTGGATTAACCACACCACTCAGATCACGGTTCTCGTCTGGTGATAACCCAGGTATGTCGTCATGGCTCACTTTTGTCTCAATTACTGGGAAGCTATCTGGGACTACTTCTGTTGTGACAGCTGTTGTCTCTGTACTCTTAGGGATTTGACTAACTAACTCTTTGAACTGCCCAATCGCGTTTTTACTACTCACATCTTTACTATAGTTCAATTTGTTTCCCCAAGGTACTAGAATTCGTTTGGGTACTCCATATTTACCGTCTTTGTTTATCGGTTTGAAAAGAATAGCCCCTGAGTCCGTAACCTGCGACCTGTTGACTATTTTCCTTGACGCGTCGTCTTGGCCGAGTGCCTTTTTGCTCAATTTACGTATTTTCTTGTTTATTAGCTTGATTCTTTTTACGTTGTCTTCTGTTAGCTTTTTGTTGGACGCTTTTAGCTCGCCCAGTCTTTTCTTAATTTCGTCCCCCTCTTTAAAAGCTATACTAAAACTCTCGTCATTGACGTCACCATACGACTTCTGTTCAACAAACACTACTGTTGGGACTTCTGTGTTAGTCCCCCTTATTGTCACCGTCTTACCATCATCAGTGTCAGTGAACGACGTCTCTGTTTCTTGAGACCTTCTGTGCAGTTCGCCCTGCAATCTATTCGCTCTCCCATTCAATTTCTCATACTCGACACGTTCGATGTGTGGTATATTGTCGTTGGTGTATATTTTCTCAATTGAATTTATACGTTTAGTGAGTTCTTCAAGTTCGGCGTTTATTTGATCATCAGTGTAAGCTCTACCAAGGTTCTCCATCTCAATCTCGTCAAAAACTTCCCCACCTTCAGCCATATTACATTAGCTCACATTTTGAATATCGCTCTCTGACTCCCACGAATCACATTTTCTCTCTAGTTTAGATAATTGTACGCAAGCCACGCGAATGTCACCGCAAACACCCACAGATTTTGAGCTAACCAAGCGAGGCCCTTTGCGCCTGTCACCAGCGCGTCATAAACTAAGTTCGCCAATCCAACAGCCCATGGACCCATCTTCGTTATCGCATTTTTAACAGCCTGTGCAAACGACCTCGTGACCATAGCGCCTCTCATAACATTAGACCTCCCAGCGATAATAATAGTTGTTATAATTGCAGCTATTGCAATCGCTAAAGCGCTAGACCCAACCATATTTTCTCTAGCCCACTTCTTGAACTTCTGCAACCTGTCAATGTCGACTTCCTGCTGCTCTCTAACTTCCTCCATTTCTCGCTGTTCAATAACCATGTCTCTAGCTTGTCTAAGTCCAACCATTCTCTCAGCTAGATCGATGAACTCTTCGTTCTCTGCGATCGTGAGGTCCTCTCTGTCAAGCTCCGCTATTCTTTTGCTCGCTTCGTTTATCAAGTCTTGAGAATGGTCTGCTTGTATTTGCAATGTGCCAGTGTCGCCTACTCTCGACTCAGACATCACATTCTCACCTGGATTGAGCATGCTATTCAGCTCGCGGTTCTCGATTGGTGTTAGTCCAGGTATGTCGACGTACTCTGCGTGTGTGGTGTCTAACAACGGCGCACTCCCCACAACGTCTTCACGATCTCTTACGATGTCATTAACCCGCGTTGTGATATCGTTAAAATCCTTCTTCATGCGTTGACGAAATCTTACATCACGTTCGCGCCTCAGTCCACTCTCCACTCTAATTAGTCTAATTTTCTCATCGACTGTGACGTTCGGATCGTTCCGAGATAGTTTGCGATCTTGAGTGGCTCTTTCGAGACTATACTTTAGTTCGTCGTCAGTGACATCTTTGTATTCGTCAGATCTTTCCATCTCAAGGTCGTCGAAGCCACCTTCAGCCATATTACACTAGCTCACGTTTTGAATGTCGCTTTCTGGTATCCACGAATTATGTTTGCTCTCATAACCCAACCATTTAACCAACGCCATCTTCTCCCCTCTGACTTTCTTTCTTTTCAACACCTTTTCAACTCTGTACACATCATCACCAGGTTTCTTATTAACCAGCGATAATTCCTGTTCGTAAAATTTCCCAATAATCTGTTCACCGCTTATGTCCTCAATTTCATACACATTCGGATCACCACGAATAACCTTTACCACTTTAAACAGCTCCTCAGTGAAGTTGGCTTCATAACCCTTTGTGAACACACTCTTGTATTTACTAATTCTCACCGATTGACCAACTCTAAACTTTGGCAATGGGTTGTCTGCAAATTGGTGACCAAACAAAGTGGTCCAAACTTCACCCTCATTTGACTTATTGACATCCTTCGGCTTCATCATAATGCTGCGATTCACGTTGCTATTGTAATTCTTCACGAACTGGTCTAGAACTCCAATCCATTTGTACGTCCCACGAGCGTAAAAGTACTTCCACATAATACTCTTGAGACTTCTATTGAAACGCTCAACAACAGCAGCCTTTTTATCACTCTTAGTGCTGAAATATTTAACGCTGTGTTCTTTCAACAAACTTTTCACCCCAACATTGTAGAACTCAAGTCCATCGTCAAATTGAGCTAACTTAGGCGTGGCTCCAAACCGGTCTTTGAAATCGCTCAACAACTTTCCAACAGCCTTAGTCATGCTCTTAGTGTCTTTTCTATAAACTGCAATACCAAAAGCGTATCTACTCAATATTTCAATGCCTGTTAGTATCCAATAATAACCACCGTTCTGTTTTGAGTACTTACTCATGTCCACTAAGTCCATTTGGAGCTCTTCACCAAGAAATCCGACGAAGGTGGCACGGAATTTATGTCTTCTCACAATGGGTTTGTACCTAGTGTGAGTGTCCTGCGCTGTCAACCATTCTTTCACTGTTTTTCTAGTTATTTTCAATCCGTCTCCCAACGCACTTTGATACAACCTCTCTACACCACTGTACCCCGTCTTAGGATTATAATAGATGTCTCGCAACCCTTGTTCTGTCTCCACACCGAGTTCCATATAATTCACACAATATACAGTTCCAATAGCACCGCGCCAATTTTGAGATTGTCGTTATTTGGTTTGACACGAAACGTCATACTTGAGTAAACACCTTTTTTAACACTCACCTTAGACTCAATGTCTACATGACGTTGCACTGACCCCTTCAAAGACTGTTCAGTGGGTATTGGCAACGTTGTGATCACATCGCTACGCCTCCCATCAATACCCACGTTGCTATCCGTTTCAACGACGCCACACGAAACCTCTATGTACTTCAGACCTTTATACATGTCGACCTCGTTTGGGCTAGTGTGCCACTGTGAGTCATTCTGAATCACCTCACCCTTCGCGAAGCCAAGTAGAGGCCCAAGGGTGTCTAACACAGCTGAACTACTAACCTTGACCCTACATTTACCTGTGGGCACTAGTTTCTCTATCTCAAGATCCACCTTAAGCTCGCTAGACTCATGTTTCAAGACTTTGACCAATGCGTCGAAGCTAAAGTACCCTTCACCCACTTTAATCTTTTTAAAAGAGCCAACCCTAGAGTTATCCAACGTGAAGACCTGAATGCTGTCGTCGTTTGTTGTGTTATGGTAGTCCCAAAACACAGTGGCTGTCTTGACCACAATGTATGGGTTATCGTGTATGACCATCATCGCGTTGTCAAAGGACACAACTTTCTCCGCACCTTCAATGAGTACTGTCAACTTTCGCGTCATGTATAACATACAGTATATTATATGCAGAAAGCCCTTCGTGATTACTATGGAAAGTACTACAAACGCGCGATGGCTAACACATCGAAGGCCGCACACGACGCAAAGGCAGACCTCATCAAAAAGTACCCCCACGCTACTTTAAGCAAATTCGAGTTCTATCCAAATATTTCACAAGACGGTAAAATCATGAGTGTCGACGTGTATTTCAGAAACAATGACATCCTTAGCACAGACATAACCAGCGCAACCTTCAAAAATGATAAAAGCATGTGGAAGTGGCTACACAATAGTAAGTTCCCAATAATATGGCAAGGTGGTGGAACTATCCAACCACTACCAAAAGGTCATAAGAACCACTGGGGGCTTTGGGACGGCTACCCAACGGAAAATGTGTTAAATTATCCAGTGAACAACTTCAAAGTTTTTGTTAACCAGAGTAGCTACTTCATGTCAAAGCTACCAACCTTGCGAGTCACTACGTCAAAGGCAAAATCAGAGTGGGATGACAACGAATCTTACTACCGTGTTGTGTTTGCAACGTATTGTGCGAGTTTCTGTTGTGGGGTGTCATTGCAACATTTATCAGTGTCACAAGAAGTTCACCCCGTGGTCACAAGTGTAATGAGATTTCATTTGTACTTCACCATTAGAAGACTTCTCAGAAGAATGGAAGGTGGTGAGACCATGAAATCAATAAGTAGAGAATTTAACGCCTCCGAATTGTATGGTAAGATTTCCAAGATTCCCAAAAAGCATTACTACCAGAGTAAAGTCCTGAGCGATGGCACTTTAGGCGAATCCAGAGTCTTCACACTCAACGACGTTCAGAACGATTATAAACGATACGTCGCGCGATTGTCAGACGGTTTTACCAACATTGGGTTGCAATATCTAAATCAAAGCATAGAAGCCTTTGTGTACTCCACACTTGGTGCGCAAGCGAGAACACGCGTATCAGTCGTTGGTGGCTCTGCAGGAAGTCTAGAAACCCAACAAGAGTTCCGAAAGTTGTTCGCTGACAGTGTTATCAACTACGATGTATCGACATGGATTCTCAACATGAATAAATCGATTAGAGACACCAACGTTGTCCAGAATCTCGCGGTGTCGCCAAGTACATGGTTAATGCCAAGCAACGTGGTGATACTCAAGAATAAAATCGCTGGGTACAACAACTTATTAAAGATTGCCACAGAGTCCATGAAATTTGGAGTGAACACCCGCTTGAACGCAACAACACCGACGACCGCGGCTAAAAAAGTCCACCAAGAAAACGTGGTGACTAACTTAGTAGCGCCACCCGTGAAGAAAACAGTGGCTAAAAAAGTCCACCAAGAAAACGTGGTGGCTAACTTGGGGGTAGCACCACCCGTGAAGAGAACAGCGACCAACCAAATTGCGCAGACTACCACCTCAAGTGAGTCAGACACCACGACAACGCTGGCGATAATCTTAGGGTTCTCAGCAGTCTCTGGTTATCTGTTAACCAAATACACCTTGAAGTAGTAATGAGTCTAAACTATGGGTATGAGTCTGACGACCCTCACGATAAAATACTAAAGAGAACGAAAAGGCATCTGGATGAAGATCCTAAATTAAGCGCGACCGGTGGAAGGATGTCTGGAATAATAGACATGCAAGGCTCAGCGATAAAAAACGTAGCAGACCCAGTCGATGACTCAGACGTCACAAACAAAAGAACTCTAGAGCAATTGCTGTCAGGCTACCTCAAGAGTCAGTCGTATAATCTTGTGCTCGACTTCAACGTTAGCACACACGCCTTGAAAAACGTGGAATTTCACACCAATGGTTCAAACAAAGTGAAAGCCATTGGTGAAACAAGTAAATTAGTGCAAAACAACCCGGCTTATGGTCCTATTGTCGGCATCAGCGGTGTGAGTCAAAGTTTTCTATCACCTGTGTTAACACCAATCCCACTTGAGTCAGGTCTCCATTTTAACTGCCCCAGTATGCAATGGTGTGATCTTTCCATTTTTGTCGTAGTGAGGTTACCTACTCGCACCGCTGGATCAAATTGGGAGACAATTATATCAAACGACGATGGTCAGTGGGATAAGTTCATAGGGTACAAGACTGGTATGACTAATGGACTCGCGTATGGTGGTAGCGTCCCAGCAATGGAGAGCATATGCACTATTCCGAGTAGCATTGACATAAGTAAAATGCATATGATATCGATACACTGGCAAATGTACAATTCACATGTCAGGGTCAATAACGTTAAGTCAACCGACTCAGACTTCGTAGCGAACATGAAAAAAATAGGCACACCCTATGGAACGATTTTTGGAATACATCGACCAAGAATACCACTCGCACCTTATGCATACCCATCGTTGATAGAATTCTACGGCGTGAAAATTGTGAGTGGCTACATGACAAACCGAGACATCATAATCATGGGTGGAGAAATGATGAAGGAATATGGTGTAAAGTAAATGGGAGCATGTATTTCGAGACCTCATGAAACATATAAGATAAATAAAACGACTGATCACATGTTCAAAGCTGGTGGGTCATTTGGTCGCGGTGACGTTACTCTCGAGCTCCACGCTGAGATTGGTATGAGGTCTAAAAAGACTTACGGCGAACCTATTATGTTACCAGAGTCAGACAAAGTAGGAGTGGTAGGAGACGTGACCTAAGTTAAAATGGGTTGGCTTAGAAAACTGGTTCGTAACATTAGAAACTTTTTCAGACGACGTAGAAAACTGAGGACTAATAAAACACACCTGCTGCATTGGTACACAACAAACCAGATCTATAAAAAACCCAACACCTATGTCGAGTAGTCTTTTTTTTTGCGAGGCTATAGTAATGGCAACCAACTCAGTGCAATTATTTGATGGTCACCAAATCACGACGGTTAATCACAACGGTGAAATATGGTTCAAAGCAAGAGAAGTCGCAAGTGCTCTAGGTTACGCTCGACCAAAAGATGCAGTCAACGACCACGTCGAACCTGATTGTAAAATGAATATAGAGCGGGCCTCGTTTATCAATGAACTTGGGGTCTACTCACTAACGTTCTCGAGTAAAATGGAGCGTGCGAAACACTTTGGAAGGTGGGTGCACTCAGAAGTCTTACCAAGCGTTAGAAAAAGTTTAGCTGACGTTGGTCTCAAACACAATCAATTCGTAATGATCACCGAGTTCGATCTCCACACGAAAGTTGTTGGTTTTCTTAGGAAATATTATCCAGAAGCTATTTTGATAGCTGCTTGTGGTGAGAATCAAGACACTTCGAGTAAAAGAATAAATTCGTGGAAAAAAGGTTACCAACGTGGAACGCCTGACTTGATTATTGCTAATGCAAACCGACAGCACAGCGGGCTTGTGATTGAGTTCAAGAATCCAGGTGGTACAGGCAAGACGTCCAAAGAGCAGGAGTCTCTGTTGCTCAGATATAAATCCGCTGGTTATCTAACACTCTTGTGCGACTCATACGACGACGCTATTACCACAGTGATAAAATATCTCTTTGACGTTGGGTTTCAGTGCTCTCAGTGTTTTCGTAAATTTAAAAATAAATCAGCGTTGAGTAACCATGAGAGACGCTATTGTAAAGAGACTTTTTAGACAGCGAGTAATAAGTCGAATTAGCACTCGTTCTCGTTGTTGAGACGACTGCTCTAGCATTTTTTAAAGATATTTTTAACTCGGTGAAAAATATCTGCGAAACTTTCTCTCTTTATTTCACAAACCTTCTGACCACTGTGTGAAAAAATGTTTCTACTGTACATTGGACGCTTCATGTGACCAATGTCTAAATTTAAAAGAGTGGGGTATCCGAGAACACCCCTAATTTTGTGTGGAAGGATGATGACGTCTGCACACTGCGCGATATTGCTCAGCACCACCAACGAATGATGGCCCTGGGTTGTATCTCCAATTGAATGGCGCGTCAACAGTTGTTCCGTAAGTGTCGCGACAAACGGCGCAATACGCTTTTAGAAATGTGATGTCGTCTGCCATTGGAAAGAGTGTGTCGAGCTCACCAAGTTTTTTTAAGTGCTCTGTTGTTATGAGACCACAAATAATGACGTGAATGCCAGCTTTAATGTATTCACGGGTAATTGGGAGTAACCCAGAGTACCAATGGCCCTCATCAATGCCGATGACGTCATAGTCAGATATCTCGGAAGAACTCGGGAGGTTGGTGATTAACTTCGCAGGTAAACTGTCTGACCCAACGACAATGGTCTGACGATGTGTGGAGAACGTGTGGTCAGTTCGCCTAGTGTCGCCTGTGTTGTTCATGTAGAGGACTTTGAGCCCTGATTTACTTAACGTGATTAACCTGCGGAGAGTCTCTGTCGTTTTTCCTGCGAACATGGGACCAATCACGATTTCTAGTCTACCGAGTCTCTTCATGATTACTATACCTCCAGAGAAATGTTCTCTCCTGTTGCGGCAACTGTTGTTCGTTGTTGAATACCCGCTGGAGCTCTAAGTTTTTAAGATGAGTCTGCGAGCTCTCATGTCTCAAGCGATACAGTGGGTCGTTGGCGGTCACACCGCATGGGTGACAGGTGTACACGTTTTCGTCTCTCGCAAAGTGTCTGTGGGCGGGCGAGAGTACGTGATCCCTGATATCATCCGCACCTAGTATCTCATTACACCCCACCTTGCAAACGTGAACGTCGCGGTTTGCGGCGAGCTCTAGCCACGCTTTGGCTTTGGTTGGGCATGGTTTCCACATAAGGGTCGCTAAGAACACTTGGAGGAAATTACCGAGTAATGTGGCTGTGGACTCACAAGGGTTGTTCAAGTAGACATCACTCGCTAACATAAGGTATTTGAATGGTGAGTAACACCACACAGGGATTATGTCAGATAACATACCAGCAAGCTCGTTGGCTCTCTCCTCTCGAAGATCGATCCAAACGTCGAGAAGATACCTCGTATGGCGGACCTGAGAGCCAAGTCGTTTTGGCGGCCCTTCAGGGTCGGGGTCGAACAGTGTGTATGTTGAGAAGTACTCGTTTAAGACGTTGGGTCCAGAGGCGTCTTGTGGGGTAGACACACTGACAAAGGCCGTTCTCAACATGTTAGCAATATCTTCTTCGCTAATTTCTCGGGCTTGAGTCATTATGTTATACTCTCAGAGGAAATCCTAATTTTTTAGTGCGTTTGGTCTGGAACTGTGAGATACCTGTGAGGTCATCTGTGAGACACCTGTGAGGTCAACTGTGAGTAAGATAACACGTGATAGTGTATTAGATGGCTGAGGACCCACAGACGGCTGTCGACGCTAAGATCACAGCTGATGTGAAAAGTGTTAAGGTGAAGGACCCAAAGCGTGTCGCTGCTGGTAAAAAGTTGGCTGAGATATCGAAAGCTGCAAAAGAAAAGAAAATGCGCGAAATGATAGTCAACGAAGAACAGGGTAGTGAGTGGAGCTATGGTTATATTGTCGGAACACTTGGTGTTGTCATTGCTGCTGCTTCGCTATGGTACACAATTAGTAGTGAAAAAGAGACACGATTAGAGCCTGTGAGCACTGTGGTTAGCACGTCAGAGAGTCATAGAACTCGTCGTCCAGCGTTAGACACATTTGACTCTTGAACAAAACATACGACAATGTATATGGCCACGATCGATCGAAAAGAACTTATGAACGAACTGTACGACGCGCTACTTGTCACGACTGGTGCTGTGGCAGTGAGTATGATTTCTAAAAGGGCTTTGGGAGAACCATTGGGAACACCAGAGACAGTTAAAGGTACAGTGAAACTTGCTGCAGCTGTTGGCGCAGGAACGCTGTTAGTAAAATGGTTACAATCGAAAAAGTGGATACCGACAGACCCATTCAAATCAACGTAAGTTAATGGTGAGTGTTGTGGCTGGAGGGATTTTTAATGCAGTGGCTTTTGCAGGCGCTGGCTTTATGTTTTCGAAATTTAATCACTCAGGTTATGAAGCTGAGATGAAGAGACACAACCATGCGTTGGAACAGTTAGCCAGCGCGAAAGAAGTGTGGTATGAGAATGAAGTCGCTAAGAAAGATAAGATCCAGCGTTTACGACAACGGCTCTCTGACGCTAACGCTGACATCAACGACACAAACCACGCGTTGGAAGAACTTAGAAGCGTAATGACCATACAGTACAGCGGACGAGTGTTCACTGACCTCCCGAGGGTTGCGGATTACTACCAACCGAGTGCGGAAATGAAGGAATACCAATTATTGTTTGTTAGCGCGTTAGGTTTGGGTAGTGGAATAGTGGTGTGGGTGCTAACTCAATAAAAAAAATGTTGGAGTAGTATAAGTGATGGACAAACTTATGAGGCAGATGAGCTACGGCTTGACAATTGACGAGATCGCCAGCGAGACGCAAACTGAGTGTGGAGACACCTTCAGAATTTACTACTGCTTGGATTGTGACGTTGTGAAACATGTGACTGACTGTGGTGGGTACGCGTGTCCAAAGTGTGGCGACATCGAATGGGGTTACACTCAGAGTTACAGCGACATGAGACTCACGCGACTAAAAAGCGTTCACAAACGGTCTTGGTGGATGGGGAGGAGACTGCGGAACGTTGTGAAGGGTGAGCACCTTGAGTTGATAAAAGAGGACTTCCTGAAAGTTGTCAATGCGTTGTACTCATGCAATTTGGTAAAGGGTAGAAATGTCAGCAGATATGGATACTACATTATTAGGTTGTGTCATAGAAGACGAGTCGAGACACTCAAGAAGGTGTCAGACCTCAAAGACGGGAAGGTGAAAGACTTGTTCGACGACAATTTGTTTGGGGTGGTGTACCCAAAGCTGGGATGGTGTGAAAGTGGCGATATTTATTACAATGAGTGGCTTAGGAAAAAAATAAATAAGTGTAGTATATAGAAGCCAATGAGTCAGGCTGCGAAAAACCCACTGACAAAAAGACGGGCGCATAAGACGAGTGCAGCCGTTGTCAATTCACTAACAGATGAAGCGACCAACGTTCACGGCTTCTTTGGAGATCAGGAGGGACAACGTCTAGTCGAAGACCTCGCACCGTCAACGCATCTGTTGGATCGAGCACTGGGAGGGTTCACAAGGTCCTATGGAGTCGAGGTAATTGACGACAGAGACATCAATCAGGTAAATGGTAGTAGAAGCGTTGTCACTAACCTTTTGAGACGTGAATTAGGTGAGACCAACGGAATGAAAGTGGTGGAGACAGTTAAGGTCACTTTTGAGAAAGTTTTAGAACTCGATAAGACCACATACAAAACTGCCTACTTTAACAGCGAAACGTTTGTCGTCATTAACGAGCATGACATCGAGGGTGTCGCCAATCGTGGATCGGAGCAGATTTTGACGCGGATAGCTGGGTGGTTATCTGAGGGGTCTGGATGGACTATCGACAAAATAGATGCGCACTACGTTAATGTCGCTATTTACAGACCTTTGCATGGGAGTAGCTACATTGTGTTGCCAAAGGAGCTGCGCAACAGTATGAAGGGCTTGGTAAACGTAAATAACGATGATGACAACGAGTGCTTTAGATGGTGTCACCTTGCACATAAGTTTCCTGTTGGAAAACACTCTGATAGAACGTCGAAGTACGCTAGGCACGTCGGTGAGCTGAATTATGACGGAATTGACTTCCCAGTCACACTCAAAGACTACAACAAGATCGAAAAGGCAAACGATATTAGCATCAATGTTTTTGGGTATGAAAATTTGCAGCCATTCCCTGTGTACGTTTCTAAGGAGGCGTATCCTGACCATATGGACCTATTGTTGATAACTAATGACGTGGGCAACAAGCATTATGTGTACATTCGCGATTTTAACAAATTCATGTACCGTCAGACAAAGTATAAGGCGAGAAAGCACTTTTGTAGGTATTGTTTGCAGTGTTTCACCCGCGCGGACGTGCTTGAAAGTCATATTGAAGTGTGTTTGGTCATCAATGGGAAGCAAGCTATTAAAATGCCACAAAAAGGTGCGAAAGTGAAATACGAGAATTTTAGTAGACAATTAAATGTACCATTTGTGGTGTATGCAGACTTCGAGGCTATCACACAGAAGGTGCACACAGCGACACCATCAAGCGAGTGTAGCTACACAAACGCCTACCAGAGGCATGTTGACTGCGGCTATGGGTATAAACTGGTTTGTTGCTATGACAATGAGTACAGTAAGCCAGTAAAAGTGTATCGTGGTGAAAATGCAGTTAACAAGTTTATTGGGGAAATGTTAGAAATTGTCAAATATTGTAAAGAGACATCTGAGAGTCACTTTAACAAAGAAATGATACTGACTGATGCCGATAAGAAGAACTTCGACGAGGCTAAAAGTTGTCACATTTGCGGTGTTGAGTACACTGGCGCTGACGTTAGAGTGAGAGACCACTGTCACGTGTCAGGTAAGTACAGAGGGTCTGCACATCGTCAGTGTAACGTGAACTTTAGATTGACTGATAAAATTCCTGTGATCTTTCATAACTTACGTGGTTACGATAGCCATTTCATCATGCAGGAGATTGGCAAGTTTGGTCAAGACATAAATGTGATACCGAACAACATGGAGAAGTACATGGCGTTCATGCTTGGAAAAAACTTGGTATTCTTGGACAGCTTTCAGTTCATGGGTAGTGGTCTAGACAACTTGGTGAGGAACCTACCAAGGGACGCTTTCAAATACACGTCAGAAGTGTTTCGTGATGAGGGGTTGGCACTAATGACAAGAAAGGGGGTCTATCCCTACGATTATATGGACTCCTTTGAAAAATTCGACGAGCGCGAGCTACCCTCCAAAAAGGACTTCTACAGCATTCTGAATGACGAGCATATTACGGAAGAAATGCATGAGCGTGCTTGCGATGTGTGGGACTACTTCGACGTTGAAAACATGGGTGGGTATCACGACCTGTATTTGAAAAGTGACGTGCTCTTGCTCGCCGACGTTTTTGAGAACTTTAGAAAGACATGTCACCGTGAGTATAAACTAGACCCGTGTCACTATTTCACATCGCCCGGATTGGCTTGGGATGCCATGTTAAAGATGACTGGAGTAGAACTTGAATTATTGTCCGACATTGACATGTTCCAGTTTGTAGAACTAGGTATGCGTGGTGGTGTGAGCTACATATGCAACAGACATGGCGTGGCGAATAATAAGTACATGGAAGGGTATGACAAAGAGCAAGAGTCGAAGTATTTGATGTACCTTGACGCCAACAATTTGTATGGATGGGCAATGAGTCGAAGTCTACCCACGGGCGGCTTCAAGTGGTTGACTGAGAAAGAAATAGAAAAAGTTAATCTATGTGACTATCACAACAATAGTAAAAAAGGTCTACTGCTTGAAGTCGACTTGGAGTACCCAGCCCATTTGCATGACCTACACAACGACTACCCGTTGGCCCCTGAGAAGATGGAGATAACTGTTGACATGTTGTCGGAGTACTGCACGAAAATCAAAAATAAGTTTAACGTGAGTGTTGGTGGTGTGAAGAAGCTGGTGACTAATTTGATGGACAAAAAAAAGTATGTGTGTCACTACGGAAATCTGCAGTTGTACATGGATCTTGGATTAAAAATCAATAAGATTCACAGGGTCCTGCAGTTTGACCAGTCCAAGTGGCTAGGCAAGTACATCGACTTTAACACAGTCAAAAGAACCGCGGCTAAGAACGCTTTTGAGAAGGACTTCTTCAAGTTGATGAACAACAGTGTGTTCGGAAAAACGATGGAAAACTTGAGGAAGCGTGTGGACGTAAGATTAGTGACCACTGCGAAGAAATTAGAAAAGCTTGTCTCGAAGCCGACGTTCGTGTCTTGCAAAATATTTAGCGAGAACTTAGTCGCTGTCCATAAGGTTAAAGAAACGTTGACACTAAATAGACCTGCATATGTGGGTATGTGCATACTAGACTTGAGTAAAACGCTGATGTACAATTTTCACTACAATTATATTATGAAAAAGTACTCTAGCGACACCTGCAGATTGCACTTCACTGACACTGACAGTCTGCTGTACTCAATCAAAACCGATGACGTTTATTCCGACTTTATGATGGAGTGCGAAAAGTTTGACAATAGCGACTACCCTGCAGACAGCCCATTCTTTTTTAGAGAGAATAAGAAAGTTATTGGGAAGATGAAGGACGAGTGCGCTGGGACGCCAATTATTGAGTTCGTTGGGTTGCGCAGTAAGATGTACAGTTATTTGAAAGAGGATGGAGGTGGTGGGAAAACTGCTAAAGGTATCAGAAAGAATATAATTAAAAAGGTAATCAGACACGAAGATTACAAAAGTGTGTTACTTGAGCAGAAACAATTGCGACACACAATGAAGACCATTAGAAGTGTCAAACATCAGCTCGGTAGTTACGAAATTAATAAAGTGTCGCTATCCTGTTTTGATGATAAACGATACCTTTTAGAAAATGGTATTGACTCCTACGCGTATGGTCACAAAAACATTGAAGTGAGAGGCGACAAACGCTGAAAATAGTGAACAAACGGACTAATCTATTATTAACAGGTGGCAATAACCTAATTTGCATAACAGGTGGCAATTTTATCACGCGTGAGACACTTTTACGATACATAAATTTGTAAAAATGTTTAAACGACTATTTTTTTTAAATGTGATTTGACAAATTTGTGAAAATGTTGAAACGACTATTTTTAAAATGTGATTTGACAAATTTGTGAAAATGTGATTTGACAAATTTGTGAAAATGTTGAAACGGCACTTTCTATTTTTTAAATGTGATTCGACAAATTCGTGAAAATGTTGAGACGGCACTTTCTATTTTTTAAATGTGATTCGACAAATTTGTGAAAATGTTGAAATGACACTCTCTATTTTTTTAACATGTGAGAGTGGGCTCGTACCACATTTTATTTTTTTTAACACGCGAAAATGTTGAAATGACACTTTCTATTTTTTCCTAAATGTAATTTGTGAGAATTTTGAAACGACACTTTCTATTTTTTTAAATGTGGCTGAAATGGTGTCAAATTTAGTATAAACTTGGTATTGTTTCGCTAGTCTCGCATGTGTTTGACATCAATTTAGTAGAAAACGTGCGAAGGGTGTCTAGATTGACTAACGATCGCTGTAGTAGTATAGCAAGTAGGGCTGAGAGCTTATTCGACGTCAAACGTGAATATAAACACCAAAACATCGTCAAATTTGTCGAATCGCGATTTGGCAAATTTGGTGATGTTTTGGTGTTTATATTCACGTTTGACGTCGATTGGGCTCGCAGCCCTACTTGCTATACTACTCATGCTCCACAGAGAATGATTTTCCAGACACAGTTGGATGGAAGATTTGCAGGGCGCCAACCATATCAAGTAAATACCCGATTTCAAGTAAATACCCGATTTCAAGCAAATACCCGATTTCTTGTTCATTTACTTTAGCAAAACATTCCGCCAGCCAGAGGGAAAACGTTTTTGTTGACTTTGTTGACAAATAGAAGAGAACTAGGTATCTTCATTAAAAAATACCGAACAATGAAGCATGCTGGAATATTAGTATTGTTTTTCTTTAATGCTGTTTACGCAAAAATACGACGAATTTTTCATTCGGAACGAATACCAACAGGTGCAAACACGAAGCAATTAAAGTGGTACTACGATCAAATGTTTACCTATATCGACATTTTTATGTATTTATAAAGCAGAGCTTATAAATATTACTTGGTCGAAACCGTTTTGCGATTCGACGATGGCAAGTATTATTTTTCTGACTCCGAATCTGGAGTTGTTATGTCCGCCATTAATCGTTCATGTTCCTGACCAGCGTAACGAAGTGACGTCAGATTCTCAACGCGAAGACTCCACATGGCTAAATCAAGGTCGTTTTTCGAATACTTCGTCTAAAAGGTTGGACATTTCATCTACTTCTCGAAGAAAACAAGAAAACAAATAACCTCGACCGAAATTCAGGCGTAGCATTGAGAATCTGACGTCACAAACAATATTACCTTTTGAAATTGCGGGCTCACTTGGAACACGTTCTTAGTAATGGTGGCCTAAATAGTAGTGATCTCGGAGCTCAAACTACTTACTTCAAAATACTTTCTTTTTTTTAACAACCCTGAAACATTACAGTAAAAACCTGCGTATAAGAACCACCATTTTTCGAGTTAGCATAAAAAGGTTCTTATATAAGTGGTATTTACTGGGATTTTACGCTATTTAGGTTCTTAAATAGGTTCTTATTTTTTTCGAGGAAAGGGTGCTTGCTGTTGGTCCAACAACTAGCTCAAAATGGGTGTGGTCGCTTGCTTCTGTACTAATATGACCACATAATAAAAAATAACCTTACCCTGCTCTGATTTATGTCCAGTTCCTTTAGGTAACAATTAAACTGCAGTGATGCATGCAGGAAAATAAAATTTGAACTGTGTTGCAGTGTTACTAGGAAATCTTTTAAAAATAATTTAACATATAATGTCATTACCAACAAAATGTGCAAAATTTCGTGTTTTTATTTTCAGTTATTTCTTTTTATTTCGTTTTTTCAAATAAGAACCTGTTACAATTCTTAGGCTAAAAAGGTTCTTATAAAATGGGGGTCTAAAAGGCAAATTTTAGCCTGAAGGTTCTTAATTCACAGGTTCTTATACGCGGGTTTTTACTGTATTCTATGCTAAAGAAAATCTAAAAGACGGGGGTGAAGTTTCATCGTAGTGCCACTAAAAGCTATATAATAAACTACTTCTTAGGCCCAGGTCAAACGTCGAACTTTTCATGAGTCGAACTCAATGCAAATGAACTTAAACAAAAGAGTTTCCTAATTTACATTGAGTTCGACTCATGAAAAGTTCGACGTTTGACCCGGGCCTTAGCCTCGTTTGGTCGGTTTGTACGGGAAAGTATTTGTCTTCGTTTTTTTCGCACATGTCGCTGGGTCTGTGCGAAAACCTCAGGGAAATCCTTTCCCGTACAAGTAGGTAATAACGTTTGAAGCGTTATCTTAACTTTGTGTATATTTTTGTGCACAATAACAGAAATATTACCTGCTGTCCTTTGAAAAATGCTTCAATGATAAGCGACTTAACATCTATATTCTAAAACAAAGCAAAATAAAATTAGCTCCCAAATAATATTTCAGAAAATTACTAAGAAATTACCATTACCATTTTGCGAAATCTAGCGGTCAATGTGGCACTGCACGTGTTGGAAAAGCTAAACATACATGGATATACTAAAATTCTTAGAAAAGCTAAAAAAGCATAGAAATACTAAAACTCTTATAAAAGCAAAACAAACATACTAAAATTCTTAGAAAAGTTAAAAAACATAGAAATACTAAAGATATTAGAAAAGCTAAAAAGCATAGAAATACTAAAATTCTTAGAAAAGCTAAAAAAGCATAGAAATACTAACATTCTTAGAAAAGCTAAAAAAGCATAGAAATACTAAAATTCTTAGAAAAGCTAAAATGCATATATTTATATGCATTTTGGCTTTTCTACTAAAATTCGCAGAAAAGTTAAAAAATCATAGAAATACAAAAATTCTTAGAAAGCTAAAAAAATCATAGAAATACTAAATTCGACGAAAAGCTAAAAAATCATAGAAATACTAAAATTCTAAAAAAGCTGAAAAACATAGAAATACTAAAAATATTATAAAAGCTAAAAATCGTATAAATACTAAAAGTCTTAGAAAATCTAAAACAGCATAGAAATACTAAAATTCTTATAATTCCAAACACTCACCCTCATCAGCACAGGTCTGTTCTGCGCAAGTGTCATGAGACCTAGCCAATGTCCGAGATTTTTAAGAAGAGAGCGGTCAGAGAAGTTAGCCGGAACCTTGTCGGACTGAAGTAAAACCTGAAACATAATGCACATTGTCATAAACTAACTAGCGCAAAATATTTTGAAATGTAACTCTTATAAACGGAGTTATGATTGGCCTAAAGGTTTTGTTTGTCGCCTCGTGTGTCCCAACCATAAAATTCAACTTCAACAAGCATTCAGTTTTCTGTTTTCTATTTTCTGTACACAGGACGCAAAAATAGCTGATCAGGTATTTACAGTTTTCCATTTGCTCCATTCGTTTCGAAGATATATGTCTTCAAGCATTGCCAAAAAGCGCTATTTTGAATAATCCGAAAATTGTAAAGGGTATACTTTAAAAACAAAAAACTAAAAAGACCTTATCAGCTATTTTTGCGTCCTCTACATACAGAAAAAATCACAAAATTATGAAATCATTAAGCTGTTAAAGTGCCTATATGGGGTTTGGGGATTTTACATATTTGTGATCTCCAAAGATCTCTTGAGAAGAATTGTAAAATATCTTGTCGTGCGAAAATTTCATCTTCATACCATTTACCCCTGCTAAAGTGATTTACTATTCACAATAAATGATGTCAAAGCAGGGGACACGCAAAAACATTGCACATTGATTCAGCAGTGAAATACAATGAAAGATTGGGAATTGAGCGAATTTTGTCTAAACAGGTGTGTGTAAAGTTCAGAGCCAAACTTTCTTTTATTTCACTGTTGAATTAGTGTGCAATGACTTCGCATGTCCTGCTTTGACGTCATTTCCTGTGAATAGTAAATCAACATTAACAGAGAAAAAAGGCACGAAGATGAAATTTTCGAACGACAAGATATATTACATTTCTTCATATAGTAGAACCCGAATATTACGAATATGTAAAAACCAAAAACCCTGTTAAAACCCTGTAGCTCAATATACCTTTATGTTTCGGTAGGTTTCCTGGAGTACCATCTGAAACAATTCCTTCATTATCAGTGTTTCCAGGAACTTTATGTAAAGATCGTGGAAATTTGGTTCAATGCTGACCCTCTTCATGACGAGGTACTGAGACAACCAAGCAACAAATTCTGGCTTAATTGCTTCCTTTAGTTCTTCACTCTGAAGGAAAACAACAAACGAGAGTTATTGCTGAAACGCCAGGCAAAAACCTATCACTTGTAACTATCGCTCATGTCTCTCATTAGCTCTCATGAGCTCTCATCAACTCTCACCCACCCACCTTCACCCACCCACCTTCACCCACCCACTTTCACCCACTCTCACCATTACTTTCCGTGTTTATTTAAATTCCACAAGACTAAATATTTTATTTATCAAAGACATTCGCACGTTATTAGACTCTCGTCGACCATTATCCTCATTTGACCAGTATAGCAACTGTATAGCATCATAAGAAAATAGACATACCTTTTGACTAAGGTTACTTTGTGAAATGTTATTGAAGATAAAATGAACTTTATCTTGAACAGACTCGGAAGGTTGAGCTAACTCAGACGATTCTGTAGCACCAAGCAGGGTATCAATGTTGTTAGCATTAGCAATAGAAGGCTAGTGAGGGGAAAACAACTGGTTTATCAGGGGGAAATCAACAACTGGTTTAGGAGGGGGGGGAAACAACTAGTTTATGAAGGGGGAAACAATAACTGATTTATGAGGGGGGAGGGAAACAACAACTGGTTTATGAGGGGGAAATAACAACTGGTTTATGAGGAGGGGAACAATAACTGATTTATGAGGGGGAAAACAATAACTGGTTTATGAGGGGGGGAAACAACAACTGGTTTATGAGGGGGAAATAACAACTAGTTTATGAGGGGGGAAACAACAACTGATTTATGAGGGGGGAGGGAAACAACAACTGGTTTATGAGGGGGAAATAACAACTGGTTTATGAGGAGGGAAACAATAACTGATTTATGAGGGGGAAAACAATAACTGGTTTATGAGGGGGGGAAACAACAACTGGTTTATGAGGGGGGAAACAACAACTGGTTTATGAGGGGGGAAACAACAACTGGTTTATGAGGGGGGAAACAATAACTGGTTTATGAGGGGAAAACAACAACTGGTTTATGAGGGGGGAAACAACAACTGGTTTATGAGGGGGGAAACAACAACTGGTTTATGAGGGGAAAACAACAACTGGTTTATGAGGGGGGAAACAACAACTGGTTTATGAGGGGGGAAACAATAACTGGTTTATGAGGGGGGAAACAACAACTGGTTTATGAGGGGAAAACAACAACTGGTTTATGAGGGGGGAAACAACAACTGGTTTATGAGGGGGGAAACAATAACTGGTTTATGAGGGGGGAAACAACAACTGGTTTATGAGGGGAAAACAACAACTGGTTTATGAGGGGGGAAACAACAACTGGTTTATGAGGGGGAAACAACAACTGGTTTATGAGGGGGAAATAACAACTGATTTACGAGGGGGGCAACAACAACTGGTTTATGAGGGGGGGAAATAACAACTGGTTTATGAGGGAAGAAATAACAACTGGTTTATGAGGGGGAAACAACAACTGGTTTATGAGGGGGAAACAACAACTGGTTTATGAGGGGAAACAACAACTGGTTTATGAGGGGAAACAACAACTGGTTTATGAGAGGGGACAACAACAACTGGTTTATGAGGGGGGAAAACAACTGGTTTATGAGGGAGAAAACAACTGGTTTATGAGGGAGAAAACAACTGGTTTATGAGGGAGAAAACAACTGGTTTATGAGGGAGAAAACAACTGGTTTATGAGGGAGAAAACAACTGGTTTATGAGGGGGGCAACAACTGGTTTATGAGGGAGAAAACAACTGGTTTATGAGGGCGAAAACAACTGGTTTATGAGGGAGAAAACAACTGGTTTATGAGGGAGAAAACAACTGGTTTATGAGGGAGAAAACAACTGGTTTATGAGGGGGGGGGGGAAACAACAACTGGTTTATGAGGGAGAAAACAACTGGTTTATGAGGGGGGGAAACAACAACTGGTTTATGAGGGAGAAAACAACTGGTTTATGAGGGGGGAAACAACAACTGGTTTATGAGGGAGAAAACAACAACTGGTTTATGAGGAGGGGGGACAAGAACATTTATTTTAGGGTAAAATACAACTGTTAACTTATTAACAGCAACTGGTTTACGAGGGAAAATAACAACTGGTTCATGAATTTCGTCAAACATATAAATCTTCCTGGTGAGATACAAAGATTATACAATGGTACCTCTTTTCTTGTTGAAACACTGGAAGAAACTGAAAACAAAATAAAGTACTTTTTAAAACAACACTTCAAACCAAATCCTACCGAGGATCAAGCGCGAGGAATGAACCTTTCATGTTGAGATAAATGTAAAACAGAGATTTTCCTTTAGTTTAAAGGGAAATGGCAATAAAAAATTTTTTTGTCTCATTTGAAAGAACATTAAAAATGATATATGAAGACCTTTTACAGAGTTTCCATATCGTTCTTGGTTCTGTAAATATTTCACTTCTTTTTAACAAAGAACATTGAACATTCCGCCATCTTGCATATGCATAACCATCCTTGGATATGCGTGACGTCACAACCAGGGTAGAAATGTTTTTTATATCAGCAATTATCGAGTCATTATAGATGCTAAATCGTAGTTGTTTTGGGTGTTCCACTGATATTTGGGCAATTATTTACAACTTTTAGAATGTTTACCCAGGTTTTGACGTCACTTAATTAGATCTAATTATAAAACAAGATGGCGGATTGCAGATATTTTTGTTCACAGATATTTCAAAAATTAAGGAAGTTACGGGGAAAGGTCTTCATATATTATTTTAAATGTTCTTTCAAATGAGACAAAAAAAATTTTTATTGCCATTTCCCTTTAAGGGTGTTAAAGGACATTGGCAACAAAAATTAAGTTTGTCTAATATAAAACTCGTAAAATGAGTAACACCTTTTACAACTTTCCCGTATTTTACTTCGTTTTTGAAATATTTCAGTTTGTTTGATATATAAATGAGATGGTCTCTGACGTCAAGTGCAGGATAGATAATTTTCACTCATTAAAAAATGTCATATCTCAGTGATTGCTAAGTTTACAACGTTCGTTATCATGAGGAGTTATTATACGCACATTCTCAAGTAAATTTGTGGAACAAACTTGAAGATGGAACTAATATTTTAATTTATTTTTTGACCGCAGTCTCTTTAAATATTGAATGATTAATTTACCGGAAATAGCAAATTGTTTTGCGACATCCACGCCACTAGTAGTTGTCGTTGTCGCACCGGAAACTGCAGGAGTAATGATAGGAATGGAGGGTAGAACGTCACCAGAAGTAGAAGTTGCTTTTCCGAAATAATTTGTTGTCGAGGGATCCTAGAAGAAAAAATGCAAAGTTGAGTAAAACCAGTGTGCTCGGGGCGATCGCCCCCCGCCCCCCCCCCCCCCCCCCCCCCCCCGCCCCACTTTTCTTCAAGACCAAAAGCGAGAAACGCTTGGGGGGATGGATGGGTATTAGGTCCACATAATACTTTGGGTTAGGTTTTCGGGCATGTTTGGGATTAAAGTTTGGGACTTAGTTTTAAGGTTAGCACTACCAGAAACCATTAAATTAGGTGGAGCACTTTTGTTGGAAACCAAGCTATTCTGCCTGGTTTCCAAGCCATTTCGCAGAGTTGTAGCGATGACGATCGTCCCCACTTCTCCAGGTCTGGCGACGCCACTGATTGTGCTCCCTTCACATCTCCAAATAAGGATTTAATAGATCTCTTCTTTAAAGTGGTACTACGATCAAATTTTTACTGTATTTATAAAGTAGAGCTGCTAAATATTACTCGGTCGAAACCGTTTTGCGATTCGACGATGGTAAGTATTATTTTTCTGACTCTGAATCTGGAGTTGTTATGTCCGCCATTAATCGATCATGTTCCTGACCAGCGTAAGAAAGTGACGTCAGACTCTCAACGCGAAGACTTCACATGGCTAATTCTTCAAGTAAATCCATAGGGATCAAGGTCGTTTTTTCAAATTCTTCGTCTGAAAGGCTAGATGTTTCATCTAGTTCTCGAAGAAAACAAGAAAACAATTAACCTCGACCGAAATTCAGGCGTAGCATTGAGAGTCTGACGTCACAAACAATATTACCTTTTTTAATTATGGGCTCACTTGGAACACGTTTTTAGTAATGGTGGCCTAAATAGTAGTGATCTCAGAGCTCAAAATATTAATTCAAAATAATAATTTTTAGCTTTTTTTACATTGATGATCACTTTCGACCCTGAAATACTATTCCATGCTAAAGAAAATCTAAAAAACGGGGGTGAATTTTCATCGTAGTGCCACTTTAAATGAACTCCGAAAATTATTAGGAATGGTAATTTAGAGCTCTTTCATATCTCACGTCGTTTTTGAGATATTTAGACTTATGTGATATGCAAATGAAATAACTATATGACGTAAAGAGATTTACATAACGTTTGCTCGACGGCTCATACTCAATGTCCAGCGGGTTTCATTTCAATTTTGACGTCATTGGGCAGCCGTTCCGCACGTTGTAACCTCTGATCTCAAAAATAGGACTGGATTGAGCTTTCTATTGTATCTGATGAGCTGATTTTGAAGCTTGCATATTTGCATAATGTAAATTGACGAGAGATCATTAGAAGCTCTGAGTCTGCAAGCAAATCAAACTCTGACGCTCGCGAAATAGGTTTAGTGTCTGGCCATTAAGTGCGTAAAATCTTGAACCTAATTTGACGTCTCATATTAGGCTTCTCTCACTGGATAATTAGAGCCAACGGCGGCCATTACTAAGGGCCCAAAGTCGCAGTAAATAAATCTGTGGGTAGGCCATGAATCGTTTATCCCTGTAATTTGAAAATGTCTTCTGGTCCTCTTTATAGTAAAATTATTTTATTTTGTCGATAGTAAGAGCACATAATCCAACAAAAATCCTCATAGGATCCTCAGTTGGTCCCTTAATAATGGCGGACTTCCGGCTTTATTTTCTGAACAATAGTTGCTCTATCCAGTCTTCTTTCGAGATCAGTGGTTGTAACCAATAAATTATTGGCATTATTTTAGCATTGTCACCAATAAGTTATTGGCTTGTAACCAACCCCAAAACAACAAAGGTCCTAACCTTCCCGGCTTGCGAGTTTTCTAACCTGGGTCCTAAATTAGTAGACTAGTGAGAGAGACTATGAATGTGGGACTAGTAATTGACTGTTACACGCATGCGCTTACAATCATAACGTATTACAATTCAATAACTTACTGGTTACAATGCTAACCAATAATAATATATGTATAACTTATGGGGTACAGTTCCCCTTACATATATTTAACATTGTAAATATTCTGAAACTCAAAAAATGTGCACATAAAGCAGATTCTGATCCAAGATTTTCATTTAGTTCGAGAAAGTAATATTGCATATACCTGCAAGCTTCTACTGTTGAGTGGTGGTTGATTTGATTGTTTGCCGTACTCGATGAACTCGATAAGATGTGCAGGAAACTCTCCAAAATGGGGAATAGATGCTAAATGTTTACAGTAATGTTGATAATCTTTTAACCTGAAATAAAGGCACAAAGAACCACATTTAAAATCTAGATTTAAAGTGTACTATATAAACCCTCCATAGTTTTTAGCTTTCTCTACAGAAGACGCCGAGATCAAGGGCGCAACGAGGAGGGGGGGGGGGGGATAGGGTGCGATCGACCCCTTTTGGAGGAGGGTCGTGGCTAGATGGAATACTCGCAGTTGAGGTGAACGTTAGGTACTAGGTCTGAGCGGATACTTAAAAAAGATCGTCCAGAAGACGGCGAGAGGTTGGACGAAATGAGAGATTGTACTGCTATCATACGATCGGACATGCCTGTATGATGAAATACATCGTGGAACTGCTAACCCCCAACACAACTTAGATCCTAACCCTAACCCCCTGCTTAATGGGTTTTCTATAATAATAATAATAATAATAATAACATAATTTATATAGCGCTTAAATTATAACATATTCTAAAGCGCTTTACAATATTAAAAACTCTAATTAAATAGTAAATGATGAAGGCTAAAATTATGTATTTTTACATTGTATTTATATAGATTACTATATTGTATATCGTTAATGTACTTATATAATATAAGAAGAAAACTATTACTTATATGCTGAAATGAATAAAAAAGTTTTAAGTCTAGTTTTAAAAGAGTCAACAGTATCGCTGTTCCGAACAGAAAGCGGTAGACTGTTCCAGGACCGAAGGTTTTATAGCGTGACCGAGGAACCATAAAAAGCTTCTGATTTGAAGAACGTAATGCGTAACGGCCCGAGCCCTTAATCTCAAAAAGTTCAGTTATATAGTCAGGTGCCATGCCTCTCGAGACTTTAAACATTAGGAGAGCTACTTTAAACTGGATGCGAAGACGGACAGGAAGCCAATGAAGTTGTTCTAGTACTGGAGTAATGTGGGAGTAGCGAGGGATAAAGCAGGTGACACGAGCAGCAGCATTGAGAACTCTTTGCAGACGATCCATCTGGTATTGCGGGACGCCATAGAGTAGTGAGTTACAATAATCCAGATGTGAAGTCACGAAAGCGTGTATCAAGGTCTTTGTAGCATCTTCTGTGAGAAACGTGCGGATTTGCCTGATTTTGTACAATCCGCGAAAGGCTTTACTACACACTAACCCCCTGCTTAATGGGTTTTCTAACCCCCTGCCTAATGGGGTTTCTAACCCCCCGCCTAATGGTTTTCTAATACTAACCTTAATACTAATAAAAGGATCGTCCAGAAGACGACTCAGACCTAGTACCTCACGGTCACCTCAACTGCAAGTATACCATCTAGCCACGACCTTGTTTATTATATACAAATTAAAAATAGTCTGCGTAGCGAAGTCCCCTCGCGCGCGTTTTCGCTCATTACCCCTCCCCCTTCATACTGTTTTTATACGAGATTATACGGCCGCCATTACTCGAACATGTTCTGGACGCTTAGGTTGCGATTAAAGGAAGTGACGTCAAAGACTCAATACGTGGCTAGTTGTGTATGAATATAAAGCTGCTTGAGGAGAACTTTCTATTGTAACTTGTCGTATAATTTCCATAAAGCTTTGTCACGTGTTGAGTCTCTGACGTCACAAGCACAATCGCGGGCTCTTCTGGAACAAGTTTTGAGCAATGGCGGACAAAATTTGGGCGACTTTGGAGGTTAAATTTCTTGTGATAGAATGTTTGTTGTTCGTTTTTTTGGCAAATGCGAACATTTATTAACCTAAAATGATGTTCTGTAACAAAACATGCCAGGAAACGTAATGTGATATTTCGTCGCAGGGGCACTTTAAATGATGGACTCTTAATTTTTTATGTAAATAGTCATGAAAAGTTTGCTGCCCAACCGTTCAGAGAACTGCGGCCCCCACGCCCCACCACGGCCATAAATAATGACTGGCCCTAAAAGCGGACTATACCCAGACTCTATGTTTTACCTCATTCTAAAACGATCTAGAGCAGTAATACCAAACAAGTACATCTTGCTTTGATATGGTTTTCTCAAGGCATCCAAAACATATCGTAGGGCTATCCCCAGAGCCATGTACCTGAAAGGAAAAAAGGAATGCATGTAAGGAGTAAATAAGAATAAATATAAACGCTGCTAAGTTCTCAAAATAACTGGATATAATATGAAATAGGAGAAATAAGAGAACTTCAATGTGTCCTTCTTATATATGTATATGTATATGTATATAGTGAAAGGATTTGTGGTGAAGGAAAATTTCGAGTGTTGGAATACATACATTTTAAGACCAAACCGGGACCAGTTGCGAAAAATGCAACTTCAAGGCCTTCCGGCTGGAATTGAACCCGCGACCCTGCGATGCTAGTGCAGTGCTCTGACCACTGAGCTACGGAAGCCGTTGCCGAGAGCCTAGTCGCGAGTTCTGTATATATGGTGGTAATGCCGGGATAAGATTCAGGGTATATTATAGGTAATATTTGGCATTTCACTCGATCAAACTACATGTTGAAAGGATTTGTGGTGAAGGAAAATTTCGAGTGTTGGAATACATACATTTTAAGATACATTTTAAGAAACATACATTTTAAGAAAATGTATGTATTCCAACACTCGAAATTTTCCTTCACCACAAATCCTTTCAACATGTAGTTTGATCGAGTGAAATGCCACATATTACCTATAATATACCCAGAATCTTATCCCGGCATTACCACCATATATACAGAACTCGTGACTAGGCTCTCGGCAACAGCTTCCGTAGCTCAGTGGTCAGAGCACTGCACTAGCATCGCAGGGTCGCGGGTTCAATTCCAGCCGGAAGGCCTTGAAGTTGCATTTTTCGCAACTGGTCCTTTCAATATATATATATATATATATATATATATATATATATATATATTATATATATATAATATATATATATATATATATATATATATATATATATATATATATATATATATATATATATATATTATATATATATATATATATATATATATATATATATATATATATATATATATATATATATATATATATATATATATATATATATATTATATATATATATATATATATATATATGTATATATATATATATATATATATATATATGTGTGTGTGTAAAATGGTAGGTCATCTCCTTATAAGGAAGTAAAATGTCGTCTTGGGTGACCGTTTGAATCCGACACATAAAAAGGTTTTACGAAGGGTATGCATGTTTGCGTAAGATAATAGGCACGTATGTTATGTACTGGGACTAGGCAATTCTAAATCTGTTTTCAGAATTGAAAACGGTTAAATATTGACCGAGATAACGGTCAAAATAATATACGACGAAGTGACCGGCTTATAGCCGACTAATTACTAAGTACATAAACCGTTTTTACGAAGGGTACTCATTCTCGTAATATAGTAAACACGTATGTTATGTATGTTGACTCGCTAATTCCAAATCTGTTTTCAGAGTTTAAATCGGTTAAAGTGCCCATAACCTCAAAATGTTTTATTGTCTTGTTTGGAAGAACTTTTAAAATGATAAAGTAACTTCTTTTGAAGATTTTCGTTTCTTTTTGAGATATATCAGTTTGTTTGATATGCAAATGTCTGGAATTCCGTCACACGTGTAAAATGACTTATTGGAGAAATGTGTATATCTCTTTCAATCTCGAACGAAATCTTTTAAAATCAAGAAGTTTGGTGTTGTGGGAGAAACGCACACACGTGTTATTCACACTTTAGTGTTTTTATTTCATGAACGCAAAGATATATAACATTCTCTGATAACTCATTATGCATGTGTGACGAAATTCCAGATATTTGCATATCAAACAAACTGATATATCTCACAAAGAAAGCGAAGAAGTGAAAATCTTCAAAAGAAGTTACTTTATCATTTTAAAAGTTCTTCCAAATAAGGCAATAAAAATTTTTGAGGTGAGGGGCACTTTAAATATTGGCCGAGATAACATCCAAACATTTCTTCGACGAAACGGGCTTTTGAATGTTTGCAAATACACAAATACACGGCCACGGCGTGCGAGGTCTGGGCACCATGGATGGGGAAAATCCCGTAGGGGGATAGAAAAGGCGGGCGAGGGGATTATTGCGTATTCGTATTTCTAGTATATGTATTATGCACTTACGTGACTAGTCCTTGGTCGATGATTCCTCCAAACAGACAGGCAGTTGTGTGTAGTTCTCTGTTGGGGTAATTATGAAAATGGCCGTACTCTTCGAACAAGTTGCGAAGCATACACAAAAACACATCCTACAGGGATAAGAAATTACGAAAGAACATGTTGAAACAAAAACATCACGAGAAATTTGAAAAATTCAAATCAGGGCTGTACCGCTGTAAGTTTTTGTTAAACATTAAGGAATATAATCCACAAGTTATATTCCCCAGTTTGCAATGGTTTTGGCTGTCGTTTGGCGCTTCTAATTTCCGGGCTTTGTAAAAAAGTACCCATAACCTATACATTTTTAGAATCTGTGATTAGCCCTCTATGTAATGAACCTGTGATTTTCTTTATTTATTATGATCTGAAACATTGCCAGCCCCTACAACATTGTATTGTGACATTTCTTTTGGAGCTCGTAATTCATATTGATATTTAATGGATTTAAATAAGCTTACCATAATTGTTTTAGGTTTATTGCATCAAGCTATCTCCCCTGCTAAAAGGGTAGTGTAACTTGAATCCCTTGATAAATTATTAAGCTTGGCATTTCTGCTACAAAATGGATCCTTTCACACTCGGGAACCTGGCACCATTCAGGCCATAATCGTTGCACATTAAACAGTTGGCATTTTTTATCTCAATATTATTATATAGCATTTTCTGCAGTTTAATTTGATGTATAGATGTTAGGGATTTGTTAGACAGTTCGCCAAAATATTTAAGTTGAAAAATTTGTCGAAATGAAGGTAGGCTGCCCTCTTAAGAATGCTCTTGAGAATCCTCTTGAAATGTTGTAATACCTTTTCTTTCTTGGATGATGAATCTTTGAACTTCTTCAGCATCTCAAGTACTTCATCGATGGTCATTGTTGGGTTGGGAGGTTGGTTATAAATCTTTTGGAAATATGAGTTAGCTTCAGCCTCGACATCACTGGGAAATGATTGGTTCACGCCGGGTAGGACAGCAGTGATGTCAGTTGCTGTGGAACCTGCTGTGGCTGTAGAAACAAATAAATTAAGTAAACAAGGTTAAACATGAAAGGGAAGGACGCAGTCCAGTCCCTTTCTTTCCCGCCTCTCTCTCCCTGTCGCTTCTTTTCCTTCTTTTCCTTCCTCCCCTTCCCTTCCCTCCCCTCTCCCTCACTTTCTTCCATTCCCATCCGCTCTCTTTCTGTCCCTTCGTTTCCCTCATTTTCTTCCCTTCCCCTCCTCTCTCTTCCTGTCCCTTCATTTCCATCTTCTCTCTTCCTGTCCATTCGTTTCCTTCCTATTCTTCCCCTCCTCTCCCTTCCTTTCCCGCATATCTCTTCATGTCCCTTCCTTTCCCTCCTCTCTCTTCCTTTCCCTTCCTTTCCCTTCCCTTCCACTCCTCTCCCTTCATTTCCCTCCTCTCTCTCTTCCTGGCATTCCTTTTCCTCTGGTCTCTCCCTGTCACTTCCTTTCCCTTTATTTTCTTCCCTTCCCTCCTCCTCCTCCTCCCCCTTCCTTTCCCTCTCTCTTCCTGTCCCTTCCTTTCCCTCCTATCTTTTCCTGTCCCTTCATTTCCTTCCTCTCTCTCTTCCTGGCCTTCCTTTTCCTCTGGTCTCTCCCTGTCACTTCCCTTCCCTCCCGTTTTTCCACTCCTCTCTCTTCCTCTCCCTCCTCTCTCTTCCTCTCCCTCCTCTCTCTTCCTCTCCCTCCTCTCTCTTCCTCTCCATTCCCCTCCATTCCCATCCTTTCCCTCCTCTCTCTTCCTCTTCTCGAGTTCACGAACAGATAAAATATATATTTAAAATTTATTCTAAAAACTTACTTTGTCTCAGTCGATCAACTTGTGACCTTTGGGAAGTCAAGGCTTGCTGCTGCTGCTGTTGCTGTTGTTGTTGCAAAGGTTGAGGTGTCGGTTGCGAAGATATTGGAAACGATGGTATAGAGGGAAGTGATGGGTTTGTCGAGGTAAAGACATCTACTGCTGGTGCACTAACTACAGTTGGACTACGAGAATGGAAACCTTTGGAAGACAGGCCAACCTGAAGCTGCTGGAGCAGAGGATTACCAGAGCCTGATAATCCAGGAGATGGAAGACCTTGAAAAGTAATGTTCGAAACTATAAAGGCTGTAGCAATGAAAAATGTAGTGTATATGCAATAAAAATTTTTGGAATAAGTTTGGAATAAAGACTCTTATTTTAAAAATTTTAATTATAAAAAGCTGCGATAAAAGATTACTATAAACATAGTTAAAAACGACGACGTTTCGACGTTAACTCAACGTCATTATCAAGTCAATAAGTACAAGAAATTCTAAAGCTATATAAGAAGTTAAAACAATAGGATATCAATAGAACAAAAGCAAAATGACATAAAACAAAATAATTGAGTCAAACAAAGCGTTTAGGACAGAGTCTGATTGAATATTCAAATTCGGTCTAAGTTCTTTTATGAAAAGCATCTCGTAAATGAGACAATCAAACTTCCCTTGGCACTTCTTCAACACTCTAAACTGATTTTGATTAAACAGGTCAAAATTCCATGCGTTTCCTCGAAAATACTTTCCAATCGTAGAGTTCTTACGTTCAACAATGCGTTGATGAAGGTGTCGCGCCGTATAGCCGCGACATTTACAAACTTTTGAAATTATAAATGTTGGCGTTTACGACTCTTCCATGTCTCACTTGCATAATGACTTGTACTGAAAATCATGTTTATCTTTGGGATTATGTAACGAAATTGCTTGGAACTGTGCATTCGCGTGAATGTATCAGATAACACTAAGCATGTGAAGTTTCGAGTGAATTGATTTGAGAACCAAAAGATCTACAGGCTTTTTCAAAAGTCATTATGCAGTGTGATTGTATGCAGTGGGTTATTTGCATATCAAACAAATGTTCATGTGAGATATGGAAGCGTTGTAAATTTTATAATTTCAAAAGTTCTTTCAAATACAAGAGTTTATTTCAATGTAGAATAAAGACGCTCTCTGATCTAAAACAATTCTAATAATATAAGAGCTTTCGGCTGTCAAATCAATAAACTCGAAACTTCACATGCTTAGTGTTATTTTATCCATCCCCCATCTGATGGATATGCAGTCCTGCCATACATCAGAGGCCTCACGAAACCAATTACAACTCTTCAACGCGAGTTTCCGTCCCCAAAACACAGACCTACTACAGAAGAACAAACCAATGTTGTTTATAAAATACCATGCCTAGATTGCGATTGGAGCTATATCGGTGAGACCGGAAGATGTTTTAAAACTGGAAAAACAGAACATATCAGGAGCGTGAAATTGCATCGAATGTTGATAACCACGCATGGGCTATTGACTTTGACAATAGTACAATCATCGACAGAGGGTCTTTCCGCAGCCGGAAAACTTTAGAATCATGGCACACATCGTCAACATAAGAAGCCCACAACAATTCTAGACCACTCCCAGGGCAATACGCCATTCTATTGAAGAAATAGTTAAACACATATCTTTTCATGCGTTTTTAATTTACATATTATATTTTTTTAGATCTCACCGTATATAATTATATGATATTTTTATTCATTTTTTGTATTCATTATTTTTACCCGTCGAAGGCTGCAGGTTGGCAGCCGAAAGCTCGTAGTATTAAAATTGTTCTAGATCAGAGAGCGTCTTTATAATTCTACAATGTTCAATCCTGGTCGCGCATCATCAATTTTTCCAGTTTATTTCAAACTGAATTTTTCATTGCATATACACTTTAAAAGTATCCATTGTCTCTTCTCAAATTCATTAATAATTCATGAGCTAATTATCCAATAATAAAGACCCATCTAGTCACGGGATTGCATTTGGATGTAATAGATCAAACACGAGTTTGAGTGTTTCATCAGGGGTTCCAAACACGAGAAAACAAATGAAAACCGAGGGCGTAGCCCGAGGTTTTTATTGTTTTCGAGTGTTTGGAGTCCCCTGATGAAACACGACAAACGAGTGTTTGATCTAGCTTCTCAAACGAGTATTCCTTTAGCGATTTGCTCCCATAGCGATTTTATTTTAATATGTAGATTAAGAAATGTGATCCAGTTCACTAGGAAGTTTCCTACAGGTTTTCATTGGGTATCAAAACTCATGCATGTGATGCGGTATACGTTCATGGTTCATGAATTATTAATGAGTTTGAGAAAACTAAGTCAAACACCGTGTCTCAGAACACTACAATACATTTGATCGGCATATGTAATTAGGATATTTGAGGAAGATCACTAGTGATCTTCCTCAAGTATCCTAATTACGTATGCCGATCAAATGTATTGTAGTGTTCAACTATTAACATAACCCTCCCATGAGAGAATATCATCCAATCAAATATAACCTATACTTGTGTTCATTTGAGAAGCTATTTAAACAACTCCAGCTCGTGTCCCACCGGGATATCCAAACACTCGAAAACAATTAACAAAAACACTCGCGCTACGCGCTCGTGTTTTCATACATTATTTTCTCGTGTTTGGATATCCCGGTGAAACACTAGTAGTATAGAGAGTGGCGGTACGAGCTCAGTCAACGTCAACCGTAATATAAACACCAAAACATCGCCAAATTTGTGTCGAGCCACAACTTAGCGATGTTTTAGTGTTTATGTTTTACAGTTGACGTTGGTGAGCTCGTACCACCACTCTCTATACTACTATGGCAATCATTAGTCATTCTAAACACCCCTCCCATGTTTTCTACTCAATTGATAAGAAATACTAAAATAACTGTTTTCGCTAAATTTAAAGCTAGAATGTGTCGTTTCATCATTTTCACGTCTTTAAAAAGTGGAGAATGTCGTTTCAACATTTTCGCGTATTTAAAAAAGGCATAGTGTGCCACTTCAACGTTTTCACACATTTAAAAAAGTAGAAGGTGTCATTTCAACATTTTTACATTTTTGTTCAACAAACCACCGACGCGTTCTGCTGCTGTCTCACAAATTCACGCGCGAAAAAAAAACCACCAGATTTTGATTCTAGTGGTGATGTTTATCCAAATGGATAGCGAAATGGTGCTCTTTTAATTGGCTAACAAATAGCCGACTGTTTTGCAAGTTAGTCCGTTTGTTCACTACTACTTTCACTGGTGTCTCTCACTACAATGTTTTTGTGACCATATGCGTAGGAGTCAATACCATTTTCTAAAAGGTATCGCTTATCATCAAAACAGGATAGCGATACTTTATTAATTTCATAGCTACCGAGCTGATGTTTGACACTTCTAATGGTCTTCATTATGTGTCGCAATTGTTTCTGCTCTAGTAGCACGCTTTTGTAATCTTCGTGTCTGATTACCTTTTTAATTATGTTCTTTCTAATACCTTTAGCGGTTTTCCCACCACCTCCACCCTCTTTCAAATAGCTGTACATTTTACTGCGCAACCCAACGAACTCAATAATTGGCGTCCCAGCGCACTCGTCCTTCATCTTCCCAATAACTTTCTTATTCTCTTTGAAAGCGAATGGGTTGTCTGCAGGGTAATCGCTATTGTCAAACTTTTCGCGCTCCTCCATGAAGTCAGAATAAACGTCGTCAGTTTTTATTGTGTACAGCAGACTGTCAGTGTCAGTGAAGTGCAATCTGCAGGTGTCGCTAGAGTACTTTTTCATGATATAGTTGTAGTGGAAGTCATACATCAGCGTTTTACTCAAGTCTAGTATGCACATACCCACGTATGCAGGTCTATTTAATGTCAGCGTCTCTTTGACTTTGTGGACAGCGACTAAATTCTCGCTAAATATCTTGCAAGACACAAACGTTGGCTTTGAGACAAGCTTTTCTAATTTCTTCGCAGTGGTCACTAATCTTACGTCCACACGCTTCCTCAAATTTTCCATCGTTTTTCCGAACACACTATTGTTCATCAACTTGAAGAAGTCCTTCTCAAAAGCGTTCTTAGCCGCGGTTCTTTTGACTGTGTTAAAGTCGATGTACTTACCCAACCACTTAGACTGGTCAAACTGCAGGACCCTGTGAATCTTATTGATTTTTAATCCAAGATCCATGTACAACTGTAGATTTCCATAGTGACACACATACTTTTTTTTGTCCATCAAATTAGTCACCAGCTTTTTCACACCACCAACACTCACATTAAACTTATTTTTGATTTTCGTGCAGTACTCCGACAACATGTCAACAGTTATCTCCATCTTCTCGGGAGCCAACGGGTAATCGTTGTGTAGGTCATGCAAATGGGCTGGATACTCCAAGTCGACTTCAAGCAGCAGGCCCTTTTCACTACCGTCGTGATAGTCGTGTAGATTAACCTTTTTTATTTCTTTCTCAGTCAACCACTTGAAGCCGCCCGTGGGTAGACTTCGACTCATCGCCCATCCATACAAATTGTTGGCGTCAAGGTACATCAAATACTTCGACTCTTGCGCTTTATCATACCCCTTCATGTATTTATTATTCGCCACACCATGTCTGTTGCATATGTAGCTCACACCACCACGCATACCTAATTCTACGAACTGGAACATGTCAATGTCGGACAATAATTCGAGTTCTACTCCAGTCATCTTTAACATGGCATCCCAAGCCAATCCAGGCGACGTGAAATAATGGCAAGGGTCTAATTTATACTCGCGATGGCATGTCTTTCTAAAGTTCTCAAAAACGTCGGCGAGCAAGAGCACATCGCTTTTCAAATACAGGTCGTGGTACCCACCCATACTTTCAACGTCGAAGTAGTCCCACACATCGATGGCGCGCTCGTGCATTTCTTCCGTGATGTGCTCATCGTTCAGAACGCTGTAGAAATCTTTTTTGGAGGGTAGCTCGCATTCATCGAATTTATCAAAGGAGTTCATATAATCATAGGGATAGACCCCCTTTCTTGTCATTAGTGCCAACCCCTCATCACGAAACACTTCTGACGTGTACTTGAAAGCGTCCCTTGGTAGGTTCTTCACCAAGTTGTCTAGACCACTACTCATGAACTGAAAGCTGTCCAAGAACACCAAGTTTTTCCCAAGCATGAACGCCATGTACTTCTCCATGTTGTTCGGTATCACATTTATGTCTTGGCCAAACTTGCCAATCTCCTGCATGATAAAATGACTATCGTAGCCACGTAAGTTATGAAAGATCACAGGAATTTTATCAGTCAACTTAAAGTTCACATTACAGTCACGATGCGCGGACCCTCTGTACTTACCTGACACGTGACAGTGGTCTCTCACTCTAACGTCGGCGCTAGTGTACTCAACGCTGCAAATATGACAACTCTTAGCCTCGTCGAGATTCTTCTTATCGTCGTCAGTCAACACCATTTCTTTGTTAAAGTGACTTTCAGATGTTTCTTTACAATATTCAACAATTTCTAACATCTCCCCAATGAACTTATTAACTGCGTTTTCACCACGGTACACTTTCACTGGCTTACTGTACTCGTTGTCGTAGCAACAAACTAATTTATACCCATAACCGCAGTCGACGTGTCTCTGATAAGCGTTTGTGTAGCTACACTCGCTTGACAGCTTTGTTGTGTGCATCTTCTGTGTGATAGCCTCGAAGTCTGCGTACACCACAAATGGTACGTTTAGCTGTCTACTAAAATTCTCGTATTTCACTTTCGCACCTTTTTGCGGCATTTTAATAGCTTGCTTCCCATTGATGATCAAACATACTTCAATGTGGCTTTCAAGCACGTCCTCTCGGGTGAAGCACTGCAAACAATACCTACAAAAGTGCTTTCTCGCCTCGTGCTTTGTTTGCCGGTGCATGAATTTATTAAAATCGCGAATGTAGACGTAGTGCTTGTTACCTACGTCATTAGTTATCAACAACAAGTCCATATGGTCAGGGTACACCTCCTTAGAAACGTACACAGGGAATGGCTGCTTATTTTCGTACCCAAAAACATTTATGCTAATATCGTTCGCCTTTTCGATCTTGTTGTAGTCTTTGACTGATACTGGGAAGTCAATTCCGTCATAATTCAGCTCACTGACATGCCTAGCGTACTTCGACGTTCTATCAGAGTTTTTTCCAGCAGGGAATTTATGTGCGAGGTGACACCATCTAAAGCACTCGTTGTCATCACCGTTATTTACGTTTACCAAACCCTTCTTACTGTTACGCAGCTCCTTTGGCAACGCAATGTAGCTACTCCCACGCAGAGGTCTGTAAATAGCGATATTGACGTAGTGCGCATCTATTTTGTCGATAGTCCATCCAGACCCCTCAGATAACCACCCAGCTATCCGCGTCAAGATCTGTTCCGACCCACGATTGGCGACACCCTCGATGTTGTGTTCATTAATGACGACGAACGTTTCGCTGTTAAAGTAGGCGGTTTTGTACGTGGTCTTATTGAGTTCTAAAACTTTCTCAAAAGTGACCTTGACTGTCTCTACCACTTTCATTCCGTTGGTCTCACCTAGTTCACGTCTCAAAAGGTTGATGACAGCGCTTCTACTACCGTTCACCTGATTGATGTCTCTGTCGTTAACCACCTCGACTCCATAGGACCTTGTGAACCCTCTCAGTGCTTGACTCAACAGCCGTGGGCTATGGTCTTCAACTGTGGGTTGTGCCTCCTGGTCTCTAACAAGACGGTTGTGTGTCCGACTACCAACGTTAACTCGCCTGTTTGTCAGCGGATTAATAGTACTAACACTCGTCGTGTCGCTAAAAATGCCGTCTCTAACAAGTCGATTGTAGACTCGCCCATGAACGTTGACTGCTCTACCTGTTAGTGGGTTCACAACGGCTGCACCATTTCTAACAAGTGAGTTTTCTGTGGCGTCACCCATGGCTTCTATATACTACACTTGTTTTTTTCCTAAGCCACTCGTCGTAGTAATTGTCACCACTTTCACACCATCCCAGCTTTGGGTACACCACCCCAAACAGATTGTTATCAAACAAGTCTTTCACCTTCCCGTCTTTGAGGTCTGACACCTTCTTGAGTGTCTCGACTCGTCTTCTGTGGCACAACCTAATAATGTAGTACCCATATCTGCTGACATTTCTACCCTTTATCAAATCGCATGAGTGCAGCACATTGACAACTTTTAGGAAGTCCTCTTTTATCAACTCAAGGTGCTCGTACTTCACAACGTTCCGTAGTCTCCTCCCCATCCACCAAGACCGTTTGTGAACGCTTTTTAACCGAGTGAGTCTCATGTCGCTGTAACTCTGAGTGTAGCCCCATTCGGTGTCGCCACACTTTGGACATGCGTACCCACCACAGCCAGTCAAACGTTTCACAACGTCACAATCCGAGCAGTAGTAAAGCCTGAAGGTGCCTCCACACTCAATTTGTGTCTCATTCGCGATTTCGTCAATTGTTAAGCCGTAGCTCATCTGCCTCATAAGTTCGTCCATCACTCTTATACTACTCCAACATTTTTTTTACCGAGTTAGTACCCATACCGCTATTCCACTACCCAAACCTAGCGCACCAACAAACAATAATTGATAATCCTTCATTTCCGCACTCGGTTGGTAGTAATCCGCAATCTTCGGGAGGTCAGTGAACACTCGTCCGCTGTACTGAATGGTCATTACGCTTCTAAGTTCTTCCAACGCGTGGTTTGTGTCATTGATGTCAGCATTAGCATCAGAGAGCCGTTGTCGCAAACGCTGGATCTTGTCTTTCTTAGCGACTTCATTCTCATACCACACTTCTTTCGCACTGGCTAACTGTTCCAACGCATGGTTGTGTCTCTTCATCTCGGTCTCATAGCCTGTGTGGTTAAACTTTGAAAACATAAAGCCAGCGCCTGCAAAAGCCACTGCATTAAATATCCCTCCAGCCACGACACTCACCATTAACTTACGTTGATTTGAATGGATCTGTCGGTATCCACTTTTTCGATTGCATCCATTTCACTAACAGCGTTCCTGCACCAACAGCTGCAGCAAGTTTCACTGTGCCTTTCACAGTCTCTGGTGTTCCCAATGGTTCTCCCAAAGCCTTTTTAGAAATCATACTCACTGCCACAGCACCAGTCGTGACAAGTAACGCGTCGTACAGTTCGTTCATAAGTTCTTTTCGATCGATCGCGGACATATATACATTGTCGTGTGTTTTGTTCAAGAATCAAATGTGTCTAACGCTGGACGACGAGTTTTATGACTCTCTGACGCAGGTGCTGGTGCAGTACTCACAGGTTCTTTTTCACTGCTAATTGTGTACCATAGCGAAGCACCAGCAATGATTACACCAAGTGTTCCAACAATATAACCATAGCTCCACTCACTACCCTGTTCTTCGTTGACTATCATTTCACGCATTTTCTTTTCTTTCGCAGCTTTCGATATCTCAGCCAACTTTTTACCAGCAGCGACGCGCTTTGGGTCCTTTACCTTAACACTTTTCACATCAGCTGTGATCTTAGCTTCAACAGCCGTCTGTGAGTCTTCAACCATCTAATACACTATCACGTGTTATCTTACTCACAGTTGACCTCACAGGTGTCTCACAGTTGACCTCACAGGTATCTCACAGTTCCAGACCAAACGCACTAAAAAATTGGGATTTTTTCTGGGAGTATAACATAATGACTCAAGTCCAAGACACCGCAGAAGAGATGACTCAAGACCAAGCCCGCCAAGAAGAGGAGATCGACGCAATGCGGAGAATGTCCTTTGTCGACGTGTCTACCCCACAAGGCGCCTCTGGACCCGACGTCTTAAAAGGGTACTCGCAAGTCTTCAAGTTGTGCGACCCCGGTTGTAAAAACGAAGAGGTGTCAAGACGATTTAGTACTCAGATTCTCTACACAAAGTTCGCTCACGATGCTTGGGTTGGACTTGACGAAGTTAGAGCCAACAGAATGGTTAGCGCACTATCCAAGATGATCCCTGTGTGGTGCTACCCACCATTCAGACGTCTTACGCTAGCGAGTGACCACTACTTGAGCAACCCTTGCGAGTCCACCGCTACACTACTCGGTAACTACCTCGAAGTGTTCTTGGCGACCCTTCTATGGAAACCATGCTCGACCAAAGCCAAAGCGTGGCTACACCTCGCCGCAAACTGTGACGTTAACGTTTGTAGGGTGGGGTGTAATGAAATACTGAGTGTGGGCGATATCGAGGATCACGTGTTCTCAAGCCCCCACCAGCATTTTTCGCGTGACATTGGGGAGTACGAGTGCTACCCATGCGGTATGTCCACCAATAGCCTAACGTGTCGCTCAAGACATGAGAGCTCGAAGACTCATCTTGAAAACTTAGAGCTTCAGCAGATATTCAACAACGAGCAACAGTTGCCGCAAGAGGGGAGAGCGTTTCTCTTGAGGTATAGTAACCATGAAGAAAGTCGGTAAACTAGAAATCGTGATTGGTCCCATGTTCGCAGGAAAAACGACGGAGACTCTCCGCAGGTTAGTCACGTTAAGTAAGTCGGGGCTCAAAGTCCTCTACATGAACAACACAGGTGACACTAGGCGAACTGACCACGCGTTCTCCACACATCGTCAGACCATTGTTGTTGGGTCAGACAGTTTACCTGCGAAGTTAATCACCAACCTTCCGAGTTCTTCCGAGATAGTTGACTATGACGTCATAGGAATTGACGAAGGCCATTGGTACTCTGGTCTACTCCCAGTTATTCACGAATACGTTAAAGCTGGCATTCACGTCATTATTTGTGGTCTCATAACAACGGAGCACTTAAAAAGACTTGGTGAACTTGACACACTGTTCCCAATGGCGGACGACATCACATTTCTAAAAGCGTATTGCGCCGTTTGTCGTGACACTTACGGAACAACTGTTGAAGCGCCATTCAATTGGAGATACAACCCAGGACCATCATTCGTTGGTGGTGCTGAGCAATATCGCGCAGTGTGCAGACGTCATCATCCTTCCACACAAAATTAAGGGTGTTCTCGGACACCCCACTTTTTTAAATTTAGACATTGGTCACATGAAGCGTCCAATGTCATAGAAACATTTTTCACACAGCGGTCAGAAGGTTTGTGAAATAAATAGAGAAATCTTCGCAAACGTTTTTATCAAGTTAAAAAACGTCTTTAAAAATGCTAGAGCAGTTGTCGCTTCAAACGTCGTCTCAACAACGAGAACGAGTGCTAACTCGACTTGTTAGTCACTGTCTAAAAAGTCTCTTTGCAATAGCGTCTCTCGTGGTTACTCAACGCTGATTTATTTTTAAATTTACGAAGGCAGTGAGAGCATTGAAACCCAACGTCAAAGAGATATTTTATCACTGTGGTGATAGCGTCATCGTATGAGTCGCACAACAACGTTAGATACCCAGCGGATTTATATCTGAGCAACAGAGACTCCTGCTCTTTGGACGTCTTGCCTGTGCCACCTGGGTTCTTGAACTCAATCACAAGCCCGCTATGCTGTCGGTTTGCATTGGCAATAATCAAGTCAGGTGTTCCACGTTGGTAACCTTTTTTCCACGAATTTATTCTTTTACTCGAAGTGTCTTGATTTTCACCACAAGCAGCTACCAAAATAGCTTCTGGATAATATTTCCTAAGAAAACCAACAACTTTCGTATGAAGGTCGAACTCAGTGATCATTTTAAATTGATTGTGTTTGAGACCAACGTCAGCTAAACTTTTTCTAACGCTTGGCAAGACCTCTGAGTGCACCCACCTTCCGAAGTGTTTCGCACGCTCCAATTTACTCGAGAACACCAATGAGTAGACCCCAAGTTCGTTGATAAACGAGGTCTGTTCCATCTTCATTTTGCAATCAGGTTCGACGTGGTCGTTGACTGCATCTTTTGGTCTAGCATAGCCTAGAGCGCTCGCGACCTCTTTTGCTTTGAACCATATTTCACCGTTGCCTGTGACCGCTGTGATTTGGTGGCCATCGAAGTCGAATAATCGAAGCGCTGTGGAGGTCATCACTATATTATAGTCTCCTACAAAAAACTACTCGACATAGGTGTCAGGTTTTTTATAGATCTGGTTTGTTGTGTACCAATGCATTAGGTGTGTTTTATTAGCCCTCAGTTTTCTACGTCGTCTGAAAAAGTTTCTAATGTTACGAGCCAGTTTTCTAAGCCAACCCATTACATAACTTAAGTCACGTCTCCTACCACTCCTACAGTGTCTGACTCTGGTATCATAATAGGTTCGCCATAAGTCTTTTTAGACCTCATACCAATCTCAGCGTGGAGCTCGAGAGTAACGTCACCGCGACCAAATGATCCACCAGCTTTGAACATGTGATCAGTCGTCTTATTTATCTTATATATTTCATGAGGTCTCGAAACACATGCTCCCATTTACTTTACACCATATTCCTTCATCATTTCTCCACCCATGATTATGATGTCTCGGTTCGTCATGTAACCACTCACAATTTTCACACCGTAGAATTCTATCAACGATGGGTGTGCATAGGGTGCGAGTGGTATTCTTGGTCGGTGTATCCCAAAAATTGTTCCATAGGGCGCGCCTATCTTTTTCATATTCGCTACGAAGTCTGAGTCGGTTGACTTAACGTTGTTGACCCTGACATGTGAATTGCTCATTTGCCAGTGTATTGATATCATATGCGTTTTACTTATGTTAATAATACTCGGAATAGTGCATACTTTCTCCATCGCTGGGGTGCTGCCACCATACGCGAGTTTATTAGTCACACCAGTCTTGTACCCTATGAACTTATCCCAACTACCATCGTCGTTTGATATAATTGTCTCCCAATTTGATCCAGCGGTTCTCATGGGTAACCTCACTACGACAAAAATGGAGAGATCACACCATTGCATACTGGGGCAGTTAAAATGGAGACCTGACTCAAGTGGGATTGGTGTTAACACAGGGGATAGAAAACTTTGACTCACACCGCTGATGCCGACAATAGGACCATAAGCCGGGTTGTTTTGCACTAATTTACTTGTTTCACCAATGGCTTTCACTTTGTTTGAACCATTGGCGTGAAATTCCACATTTTTCAAGGCGTGTGTGCTAACGTTGAAGTCGAGCACAATGTTATAGGACTGACTCTTGAGGTAGCTTGATAGCAATTGCTCTAGAGTTCTTTTATTTGCAGCGTCTGAGTCATCGACTGGGTCTGCTACGTTTTTTATCGCTGAGCCTTGCATGTCTATTATTCCAGACATCCTTCCACCAGTCGCGCTTAACTTAGGATCTTCGTCCAGATGTCTTTTCGTTCTCTTTAGTATTTTATCGTGAGGGTCGTCAGACTCATACCCGTAGTTTAGACTCATTACTACCTGAAGGTGTATTTGGTTACTAAATAGCCAGACGCCGCTGAGAACACTAAGATTATCGCTAACGTTGTTGTGTCTGACTTGCTTGTGGGAAGTGGTGCCGCACTTTCTTGGTAGACTTTTTTAGCCACCTTCGTTGGCGCCGTCACATTTTCTTGGTGAGCTTTTTTCTTCACAGGGTTCGTTGGTGTTGTTACTAAGTGAGTCACCACATCTTCTTGGTGAACTTTTTTAGCCACAGTTGTTGGTGTTGTTGCATTCAAGCGAGTGTTCACTCCAAATTTCATGGACTCTGTGGCAATCTTTAACAAGTTGTTGTACCCAGCGATTTTATCCTTGAGAATCACTACGTTACTTGGCATCAACCACGTACTTGGTGACACTGCGAGATTTTGGACAACGTTGGTGTCTCTAATCGATTTATTCATGTTGAGAATCCATGTCGATACGTCGTAGTTGACAACACTGTCAGCGAATAACTTTCGGAACTCTTGTTGGGTCTCTAGACTTCCTGCAGAGCCACCAACGACTGATACACGTGTTCTCGCTTGCGCACCAAGTGTGGAGTACACAAAGGCCTCTATGCTTTGATTTAGATATTGCAGCCCAATGTTGGTAAAGCCGTCTGAGAGTCGCGCGACGTATCGTCTGTAATCGTTATGGACGTCGTTGAGTGTGTACACTCTGGTCTCACCGGTTGTGCCATCGCTTAGGACTTTATTCTGGTAGTAGTGCCTTCTGGGGATCTTGGAAATCTTACCATACAATTCGGAAGCGTTGAATTCTCTACTTATCGATCTCATGGTCTCACCACCTTCCATTCTTCTGAGAAGTCTCCTAATGGTGAAGTACAAATGAAATCTCATCACACTTGTGACCACAGGGTGAACTTCTTGCGACACTGATAAATGTTGCAACGACACTCCACAACAGAAACTCGCGCAATACGTCGCAAACACAACGCGGTAGTAAGATTCGCTGTCGTCCCACTCTGATTTTGTCTTTAATGTGGTGACTCGCAAGACTGGTAGCTTTGACATGAAGTAACTACTTTGGTTAACAAAGACTTTGAAGTTACTCACTGGATAATTCAACACGTTTTCCGTTGGATAGCCATCCCAAAGTCCCCAGTGGTTCTTATGACCTTTTGGTAGTGGTTGGATAGCTCCACCGCCTTGCCATATTATTGGGAACTTACTATTATGTAACCACTTCCACATGTTCTTATCATTTTTGAAGGTTGTGCTGGTTATGTCCGTGCTGAGGATGTCGTTGTTTCTGAAATACACGTCAACACTCATGATTTTACCATCTTGTGAAATATTTGGATTGAACTCGAATTTGCTTAAAGTAGCGTGGGGGTACTTTTTGATGAGGTCTGCCTTTGCGTCGTGTGTAGCCTTTGATGTGTTAGCCATCGCGAGTTTGTAGTGCTTTCCATAGTAATCACGAAGGGCTTTCTGCATATATAATATACCATATGTTACACATAACACACGCTACATTATATATGGTCAGGGTTGTAGTGTTGATTAGAGGCCCAACGGAGACTGTGGATCTACCAGAGGCACTTTTGACGTTTGGCTCAGATCCTCACTTACTAGTGAAAAAAGCGACCATCTTTTGGGACTACGTTAACGTGGAGACCGGTGTGAATGATGAAATAAGTTACAACAGCAACAAACACGTTTTTGGGTCTGGGTACCACACTTTTGAAATGATCGCCAACGAATTGAGAGGATTAGGGGCTATCGAGCTAGTAGCCAACAAACATAATTCGAAGTGTGAGATAAAAACTGACCAACAATTAGAGTTGTTTAAATTTGGAGAACTCTTAGGGTTCAACGATAACACAACGGTGAGTAGTAGTGGTTTGGTCAGCCCTAATGTTGTGAACGTTAACAAAGGGTTGAAGTACGTACAAGTGGGTTGCAGCATTGTGAACAGACCTGAGAATATTGTTAATGGTAGCAAAAGCGAGGTTATCGTTGAGTTGCCATTGACCACCACCCAACCACTGAAGAGCTCTGTTCAACACTTCTTCAATATTGAGTCGAAGGTGTCGATAAACAAAGGCGCTTTCACACAGCTGGTGTTTAACGTGACTGACCAAGATGGTAGTGGTGTCAACGTTGGTGACATATTGTTGGACTTGTATGCGACGCTTGAGTAGCTAAACGTGCGCTAAAGTAATGAGTCTAAACTATGGGTATGACTCTGGTGGTTACACTGAGAAGAGACGTGTAGACGACAGTCCTCAAAAGTTGACGGTGCTTGTTGAAGGTGTGGAGAAAGTTGTAACTTTTGACTACAGTGTAGTGGCCACACATGATAACCCGTACATTATAGTCAAGACAGCCACTGTGTTTTGGAACTACAATAACGTGGCGAGTGATGTCGATATTCAACTCTTTTTTGTTGGATCAGGAGGACTAGCGTCATCGTTCATGGTAACTCAATTGGGTAAGGGCTACTACGACTTCGACGCGTTGGTTAGAGCTCTACGACTCGCGCTTTGGAGGATTAACACAGACTTCTTGGTGGAGAGACTGGCGGCCACAGGTAAGAGTAGGGTCAGAGCTCGGCATTTGAGGCGCGGCAACCCCACCCACCTAGAATTTAGGCTAGGCAGCGTTTGGCTTTTGCTCGGTTTCGCGAAGGACGTGGGAATCACGTTAGATGGTAAGTGGCACGACAGTCCAAACAAGATTGACATGAGCAGAGGTCTAAAGTATGTAGAAGTCTCGTGCGATGCTGTTGAGATGGGTAGCAATGTGGGCACTGATGGGAAGCGTAGTAATGTGATCACAACGTTGCCAATACCCACCGAGCAGTCTCTTTATGGAGGGATAGAACGTTACGCATACGTTGACTCCAAGGTGAAAATTAAAAAAGGTATTTACTCAAGTATGACGTTTCGTGTCAAACCAAACAATGGTGACGCTGACATTGGTGCGGTGTTATTGGAACTGTATATTGTGTGAATTATATGGAACTCGGTGTGGAAACAGAACAAGGGTTGAGAGACATTTACTATAATCCTAAGACAGGGTACAGTGGTGTAGAGAAATTGTATCAAAGTGCATTGGGAGACGGATTGAAAATAACTAGAAAAACAGTGAAAGAATGGTTGACAGCGCAGGACACTTACACTAGGTACAAACCTATTGTGAGAAGACATAAGTTCCGTGCGACTTTTGTTGGATTTCTTGGTGAAGAGCTTCAAATGGATCTAGTGGACATGAGCAAGTACTCAAAACAGAATGGTGGTTATTATTGGATATTGACAGGTATTGAAATATTGAGTAGATACGCTTTTGGCATTGCAGTTTACAGAAAAGACACTAAGAACATGACTAAGGCTGTTGGAAAATTGTTGGTTGACTTTAAAGATTGGTTTGGAGCCACACCTAAGTTAGCGCAATTTGATGATGGACTTGAGTTCTATAATGTTGGTGTGAAAAGTTTGCTGAAAAAACATGGTGTTGAATATTTCAGCACTAAGACCGACAAAAAGGCTGCTGTTGTCGAGCGTTTTAATAGAAGTCTGAAGAGCATTATGTGGAAGTACTTTTACACCCGTGGAACGTACAAATGGATTGACGCTTTGGACCAGTTTGTAAGCAATTACAATAGCAGTGTGAACCGAAGCATTATGATGAAGCCGAAAGATGTTGATAAGTCAAACGAAGGCGAAGTGTGGACCACTTTGTTTGGTCATCAATTTGCAGACAACCCATTGCCGAAGTTCAAGGTTGACCAATCGGTGAGAATTAGTAAATACAAGAGTGTGTTCACAAAGGGCTACGAAGCCAACTTCACTGAGGAGCTGTTTAAAGTGGTAAAGGTTATTCGCGGTGATCCAAATGTGTATGAAATTGAGGATCACACCGGTGAACAGATTATTGGTAAATTTTATGAACAGGAATTATCGCTGGTTAATAAGAAACATGGTGGTGACGATGTGTACAGAGTTGAAAAGGTGTTGAAAAGAAAGAAAGTCAGAGGGGAGAAGATGGCGCTGGTCAAATGGTTGGGTTACGAGAGTAAACATAATTCGTGGATACTAGAAAGCGATATTCAAAATGTGAGCTAATGTAATATGGCTAAAGGTGGGGAAGATTTCAACGACTTTGAGATGGAGGACATCGACACACTTGGTAGGTACACTGATGACCAATTAAACGATAAGCTTGAGAGGCTCTCTCAAAAATACAATCTACTTAACGATGAGTACGTCAGCGACACCATGCCAGACGTTGAGAGTATTAGGGTTGAGAAATTGTTTGGTGAAATAAATAGACTACAAGACGAGCAAGAGAGAAGAGCGCCTCGAGAAACAGAGACGTCATTTATCGACAGTGACGATGGTAAAACGGTGACAATAAGGGGAACTAACACAGAAGTCCCAACAGTAGAGTTTGTTGAGCAGGAGTCATATGGTGATGTCAATGACGAGAGTTTTAGTATAGCTTTTGAAGAGGAGAGGGAAATTGAGAGAAGGCTGGGCGAGCTAAAAGCATCCAACAAAAAGCTAACAGAAAACAACGTAAAAAGAATCAAGCTAATAAACGAGAAAATACGTAAATTAAACAAAAAGGGACTCGGTCAAGACGACGCGTCAAGGGAAATAGTCAACAGGTCGTGGGTTACGGACTCAAAGGCTATTCTTTTCAAACCGATAAACAAAGATGGCACATATGGAAAACCCAAACGAATTCTAATACCTGGGAAAAACAAAGACTCGATCTACAGTAGAGACGCTAGTAGTAAAAATGCGATTGAGCAGTTCAAAGAGTTAGTTAAACAAATCCCGATAGCGTAGAAACAACAGCTGTCACAACAGAAGTGATCCCAGACGATGGCTTCTCAGTAATTGAAACAAGAGTGGGTCACGACGACATACCCGGGCTAACACCAAACGAAAACCGTGTGCTAGGTGGTGTGCTTAATCCAAGTGAGAGTGTGTTGCGTGAGTCAAGAATAGGTGACACTGGCGCGCTGCAAGTGCAGGCAGACCACTTTAAAGAAACGTTAGGTAAGACGAGCGAGAGATTGGCAGAGCTTAATAGAAAAGATGACCAAACTAAACTCACGCCTGACGAAGGGCGAGAGTACGCTGGTTTGTTTGAAAGAGAGACAGGACTCGAGCGAGCCATAGACAAAACCTTGGCACAGCGTGAGCTTGAAGAAGCTAGAGCGCAACAAGAAGTCGACATTGACAGATTTCAGAAATTTAAGGAATGGGCTAAAGAAAATATGGTTGGGTTGAGCGCTGTAGCGATTTCAGTGGCTGGAATTATAACAACTATCATTATCGCTGGGAGATCTGCTGTTATGAAAGGCGCTATGGCCACGAGGTCATTTGCACAGGCTGTTAAGAACGCAATCACGAAGATGGGCCCATGGGCTGTTGGGCTGGCTAATTTAGTTTACAATATGTTGACGTTGGGTGCAAAGGGTCTCGCTTGGTTGGCTCAAAATCTGTGGGTACTCGCGGTGGTACTCGCGTGGTTTGCTTATGATTATTACAAGCTAAAACGGTAGCGATAAAACATATGTAAAGGTATATGAACGCCACGTCAGCAGAGTTGAGCCCTGGTTTTAGACGAGCGACCATGGGTGTCATAAAAGGGGTGAGAACGCAGCATGTGATCACGTTGAACCCTAATAAAGTCAGTCCTGGTGAGGAACTTTACATTGATATACCAAAGCTCAAGGTTAGTAGCTGCTTGGTGCCTGGATCGTTGGGTCTAGTGTTCGACTTTAAGAACGCGAACGTTAAAAGCTGGTTCTTGAATAACGTTAGCAAGTTGTTGGTTGAGAAACTTGTTGTGAGACTAGCTGGGGAAACTGTGTATGACAACAATGGGGAAAATTACACTGGTGTCTATCGCGACCTTTGGGAGAGTGTCACTGCGCGAGACCAAATGATTGATTATGGTGTTGGTGGTGAGAACTTGAGAAAGCTAATTTCTAAGGATGACAGTGGTGCGACGAGTGGGAACGTTGCTAAAGTTAGTGACGCGCTAATGTTTGGTGTGATTGGGACGAAACAGCGGATAAAGCTTGGTAAAATCATGAATGACCACGGGTTGTACGCTCCTTTTAGCATGAACAACAATTTGCAGTATGTCATCACACTTCCGAAGGCCGCAGACATCATGGTGGCACAATCCGGTAGCGTTGTGGGTGGGTACACTCTGGAGAACCTCGAGCTTGAGTACGAAACGATTGATAACCAGGAGCTTGCTGATGAGATAGCGTCGGGTTACGCAAGTGGTCGTAGTTTGTCGTATGAGCACGTCACGTTGATGAAAACCACTGAATGGGACAAAGGCACAACCATTGTGAATGAAAATGTTAATCTACCAAGAAAAAGCATGAAGGCAATCGTGTTGCTATTCACGAATAAGGTGCGAACAGACAGTGAGGAGTTTCTTTACCCAAATATCGAGAGTGTTAAAGTCACAATTGAAGGTGTGCCAAATAGTGTGTACTCGCAAGGCATCCCAAAGTTGAAGTTCTATGCAGAAGCGAAACGATTGTTTGGGTTGAGTGAAGAACACGCTCAGTTCATGACCATACAGAAATTCTATAAAAATAGTTTTGCGTTGGTCATCGACTTGAGGAGCGTTCAAGATAATTACAACGTCGCCACTGGTAAAAAAATTGTGAACACACAATCTGGCGTGCTCCTTGAGATCACTAAAAAAGCGACGACTGCGAACGTTATGTGTAGGGTGTTTGTGGTAAGCGATGGGTTGGTCAACTTTATGAACAATGGGTTGCAATCAATCCAGTATTAAATCAAACGTGAGTTAATGGAGACTCCGTTTAATATGCTAATTGTTGGTATGACAGCTTGTGGTAAGACACATTATTTGTTGGAAACATTGGAATCTGAGTACTTTAGTAAATTTGACTACATTGTGTTGATTTGTCCAACTTTTGAGTGGAACAAAGCATATCAAGATTGGAAATATGTGTGTGACCCTGACGTGCTAGCGATAGACTGCACACAGGACAATGTCGACGCTGTTCTCAAGTGTGTAACAAATATTTTTAAAGGCACTAACACTCTGATCGTGTTGGATGACTGTGCGAGCTCTCAAGATGTTAAGAATAGGACTAGTCAGTTGGTCAACTTGGCTTTTAGCGCGCGACATTTTATGTTGAGCGTTATTGTCATCACACAACAACTGACGTCGATCGCAAAACCATACAGAGAAAACATTAGTAAGCTCGTTTGCTTCTACTGCCCGAGTAGGAGTGATATGAAGGTCGTTATCGACGACTACCTTGGAAACATTAGCAGAGAAAAATCGTCGGCGATTGCGACTGCATTAAAAAATAATAAGTACGCTAGACTAGAAATCTCACTGCGCTATCCATACAGTCACGAAGTTGTTATTCCGCAATAAAATATGGGTATAAGTAATAGCGTGATGGTAAAACGCAAAAGTGAGGAAAACCCTACGATTGAGGAATTAGTTGAGGAGACTGACGACACCTCAACTGTGGAAGACAACGTTGACGTTAGGAGATCCGAACTAATAAGACTGTCTGGTGACGGTGTGGTAAGTCAGTCCGAAGCGTACATTAAAAAAGCGTCCGCGAAAGTTATTGATAAGATATGGCATCAACACGAGTTGAAGAGAATGGAGATCGCAAACGCTTTTCTCACCGACTTGCTAATCAGCAAATTCGCCAGCTTACTAGACGGGTTGAACGCTATCGAGAACCCTGAGGAACTAAACGACGAACTACAAAAAGATCCGTTACTAAAGAAAGACGTTGAGAGTATTGTCGCGATTGTGACACCGTACGTACCTTTCTTAGGCTTGTTGTCTGGAGGAATTATAACGTCGAAACACGTGTACGATCACCATTTTAGGAGCGAGGTGGTAAACACTAAGAGTAGTGAGCAAACGGACTAATTCGTAGAGTAGTTGGCTATTTGTTAGTCAATGTTGTTAGCCAATCAAAAGAGCGCCATTTCGCTATCCATTTGGATAAACATCACCACTAGAACCAAAATCTAGTGGTTTTTTTTTCGCGCGTGAATTTGTTAGACAGCAGTGGAACGTGTCGGTGGTTTGTTGAACAAAAATGTAAAAACGCTGAAATGACACCTTCTACTTTTTTAAATGTGTGAAAACGTTGAAGTGGCACACTATGCCTTTTTTTAAATACGCGAAAATGTTGAAACGACACTTTCTACTTTTTAAAGACGTGAAAATGATGAAACGACACATTCTAGCTTTAAATTTAGCGAAAACAGTTATTTTAGTATTTCTTATCAATTGAGTAGAAAACATGGGAGGGGTGTTTAGAATGACTAATGATTGCCATAGTAGTATAGAGAGTGGTGGTACGAGCTCACCAACGTCAACTGTAAAACATAAACACTAAAACATCGCTAAGTTGTGGCTCGACACAAATTTGGCGATGTTTTGGTGTTTATATTACGGTTGACGTTGACTGAGCTCGTACCGCCACTCTCTATACTACTAACACTCGCTGTCGTTGTTCAAATATTACTTACCTGTCCCCAGCTGAGAAATTGGTTTTGAAGGAGGTGGTCCAATGGCAGTTCCTAATCCAAGTCCACCAAGTCCACCAAGACCACCGCTACCAGCAAGTGGGTGAGGAGGGAAAGTTGGCAACTGCGCAGATGGTGTGGTTGGAGTGGGAGGTATTGGAGTTGCTGATATGTTAAGAGCAGCTAGAGATTCAATCTTGTTAGGGAGAAAAAGAGGAAATAAGACATCGTTTAAAGTATATTTTAATGCTCCGTATATTTAAGCCGACAAATACGTGAAAATGGGGTAACATTTGGCCGATATATGTATAAAAACAATACATGGGTACAATACACAATTTATGCTATACGTAATACGCTGTATATGGTATTATTAAATGAAAGCTACATTCATGTAGATTATGATAAAACATGAATTGATAGCAGAGTGTATACCAGTTAGCAGCCAGTTAATCATTTAATAGCTTACATATTATGAGCACAAATGATCAGGTACCGATGGGAAAACAGTGATATATCAACCAAAACTAGTTCTAATGATACGAAACTTGGTAAAACATCTAGCCAAAGACAGATCTGTGTTCTGTAGTAAAATCAGGGGTTATGGTGATATATTTAAAAAATCAAATTTTCTATTATTATTTGATTAACAAATAGGTTGTGGTCAGTACTTACCCTGGAGATAAGTTTATGATTTCAGAACACAGATCTGTCTTTGGTTAGATGTTTTACCAAGTTTCGTATCATTAGAACTAGTTTTGGTTGATATACATGTATCACTGTTTTCCCATCGGTACCTGATCGTATGTACTCATTATGTAAGCTATTAAATGATTAACTAGCTGCTAATTGGTATCAATTTAGTTAAGAAGATAATGGCGGCAGATACATGCACTCTGCTATCAATTCATGTTTTATCATAATCTACATGGATGTAGCTTTCATTTAATACCATATATAGCCAATAAATTGTGTATTGTATACCCATGTATTGTTTTTGTACATATCGGACATTTTCATATCGGCCAAATTTTAGTCCATGACAACTTAACACAGCTTACACAGAAAAACCTTTACAACTTTATTGAGTGCCACAACACGACTTATAGCCCAATAGGTATATAGTTGTGTACACACAGCACGACTCGTCCCAGGTTTAAATACCGTAATTAACCTTGCTCTGCCATCTGAGTTCTAGTGGCTCAATGGTTAGAGCGACTGGCTAGCATTCAGAAGGTTGTGGGTTCGAGTCCTGTCTGGTGCTCAGAGTTTTTATGAGTATTAGCAATTTAACACAGCTTGCACAGCAAAACATTCACAACTTTACTAACTTCACGCTGCAATTACTTAACTTAACAACTACTTAACTTAACTAAGTTATTTAATATTCAACTCTATAAAAATCTTACTTTTTTCATTACAATGTTCGCCAAACAAATCCCAGAGCTTTCAAAATGATAAACAGAAGAAAAGAGCGGGAAAATACCGGTTTCAAACAGGTTTTTTGAAAGCCCAAATAACCTATTGTCGAAATATCGCAGGATATTATACAATTATTGGATGATATCAAGAATTATCCAGACCGAGGTCAATGTTATCTGCCGAAGGCTGAGGCAGATAACTTTGACCGAGGTCTGGATAATTCTTGATATCATGCATAAGCTGAATCCAATAATTGTTTTATTATACATTGTTCAAAATAGTCTTACTAAAAATATACAAACAAAGTGACAGTCTGGTAGTAATCTACTACAAGCCATTTTTGTTTTGTAATTTTCGCGCGCTTTTCCTAGTGACTTCATCAGCGTCCAATAATTTTTTTTGGACACCTCCGTCCAATAATTCACAGTATTCGGCGGAAATGACGTCGCGCCTGTCGGACATTGAGAATTCACTGGAGTATGTTGACCAATAAGAAACGAGAATGAAGTTTGAATGTATAATAATTGTACTTGTCTATCGCATTATTTGGACTCGTAGAAGCAAAGTTGGATAAGAATATACTAAAGTAATCTTTAAAATAATTGGTAACGTGAGTGAACTGAGTTCTAGTTGCTCAATGGTTAGAGCGCCTGGCTATCATTCTGAAGGTTGTGGGTTCGAATCCTGTCTGGAGCTCAGAGTTTTTCTGAGTATTGACAACTTAACACAGCTTGCACAGCAAAACATTCACAATTAAATAAATGGTATTATAGTGTACCTGAACACCTAAGCTAGGATCTCGGCTAGTTTGTCTTGATAAAGGCATTCCACTAACACTAGATGTAGATTGTCTTGATTTGAGCAGAGGACCATGATGGCTGATCATTTGTTTGACGTCTTCTCCTAATTCAAGTGAAACGTGGCTGAAAGAGAACGCACACAATACAATCATGCTAAAGTCTGCCTATCTGCAGTCATTATATATCAGTAATGCTTGGGTGTGTTATACTGTATATGCACACCGAGTGTGTTATATTTAACAATAAGACAACAAGCCCGAGTTTTCTATTTAACAATTAGACAACGAGTCCGAGTTGTCTATGAGCGAATAGTCAACGAAGGCGAAGCCTGAGTTGACTATTCGCTCTTAGTAGAAACTGACCATGGCCATTATAAATGCTTTCGTGATAGACCATGATGGCGAAACGCGCTCAAAACAATGGCAGAATACTCTCGTTTTGGGGAGGTTTCAGATGAGTTTTTGGATAATTTTTTGGAGAATGCATGATTTGTAATAGTCCATTAATTTGTTTCTACTAAAACAATTAGACAACTCGTCCTCATTGTCTATGAGCGAATAGTCAACTTAGGCTTCGCCTTCGTTGACTATGCGCTCATAGACAACTCGGACTCGTTGTCTAATTGTTAAATAGACAATGAGGACGAGTTGTCTAATTGTTTTAGTAGAAACAAATTAGTGGACTATTACAAATCATGCATTCTCCAAAAAATATCAAAAAACTCATCTGAAACCTCCCCAAAACGAGAGTTTTCTGCCATTGTTTTGAGCGCGTTTCGCCATCACGGTCTATCACGAATAGACAACGGTTGAGTAGCCAATCAGAATGCAGTATTTGTAATGGACCATGGTCAGTTTCTACTAAGAGCAGATAGTCAACGAGAAGGGGCAAGATTGACTATCGCTCATAGAAAACTACGACGAGTTGTCTAATTGTTTTAGTATAAATTTACAAGTTTCTAACCCAAGAAATAATTTTTATTTCACATTTTCATGAAACATTTTCATGAAACACCGAGACGTTTGTTAAAACCCGATGTTTTTTAAACAAACATCCGCCCCCCAAATTTTCATTATTGGGTGTTTGCCCCCCTTGTTATATTTTTAGAAAGAAACCCTGAGTGCATAACCTACCCAGAATAAGCCTGGAGACAAGACAGCATGGTGTTTACAGTCTCAGAAGGTAACTGAGCACTCTTGGGAAGTTCTTTATCAGGGACACCAGCCAGATGTGGACAACGACGTTTGAGGAAATTAACAACAGCAATAGCAAACTCTTCTTGATGCTCCCTAAGCTTGTCGTTCAGCCATTTGTCTAACTTCAGGTACTCACGACGCGAGGCTAATGCGGCCAAGTCGATGACAAAGGCAAACGTGGAGCCATTTAACAGCATGGAAAGTGCCTGGTAAGTAAGCAAGTATGAAAGCTTGATGCTATACAACACATCTATTAACCTAACCAGCACCATTATCACCATTACCCTAACTACAACAATCATCACCATCACCACCATGACCACCATCATCACCATGACCACCATCATCACCATGACCACCATCATCACCATCACGATGATCATCATCACCATGACCACCCATCATCACCATGAACACCATCATCATCACCACGACCATCATCACCATGATCATCACCGTGACCATCATCATCACCATGACCACCATCGTCATCATGACCATCAACATCATCACCATGACCACCAGCACCATCATGACCATGAACAACATCACCATGACCAACATCACCATGACCAGCATCACCATGACCACCAACACCATCATCACCATGACCACCATCATCACTATCATGATGATGATCATCATGACCATCAAAAACATCATCACCATGACCATCATCACCATGACCATTATCATCACCATCATGATCATCATCACCATGACCATCATCACCATGACTACCACCATCATCACCATGACCACCAACACCATCATCATCACCTTGACCACCAACATCATCACCATGACCATCATCATCACCATGACCACCACCACCATCACCATGAACACCATCATCATCACCATGACTAACATCACCATGACCATCATCACCATGACCATCATCATCACCACCATCATGATCATCACCATCACCATGATCACCAACAACATCATGACCATTATCATAACCATGACCATCATCACCATGAACACCATCATCATCACCATGACTAACATCACCATGACCATCATCACCATGACCATCATCATCACCACCATCATGATCATCACCATCACCATGATCACCAACAACATCATGACCATTATCATAACCATGACCATCATCACCATGAACACCATCACCATGATCACCAACACCATCATGACCATTATCATCATCATCATCATGAATACAATGTATATAAAATGTATACAAACCTTCAAGTCTTGTGCCACATCTAATATACGAGACAAGTCCAATTGATCTCCTTTCAAATACCAATCAGCCATTGCTTCCATGACAAGATGTCGGATAGATAGAGACTGGCCCTAATAAACGATCAAGTTTACATCATATGCTGATCTTTTTATTAAGTCAGTAAAAATCTTAGCAACTATTAACTTCTGATTTTGGTTTAGTAGCTATATCTTAATGTGTTTATGCAGTGAAAATTCAGTTTGAAATAAACTCTCTTACTTGAAAGAAATATAGAAATTATAAAGATTGCCGTTTACAACTCTTCCATATCTCACTTTCTTCTTGAGATATTAAAGGTCAACTAACTAATCATCTAACTTTGTAAAAGTGAAGAAAAAAATGAATTTCATGATATAGCGCAGGATTTATTGAGGAGTATTTCTTCGGATCTCTTGTTTGGTCATACGGCGAGAAAATACTGTATATTTTGGTTTTATTTTAGTGAAGTTTGGAATACTGTTTACTCTTGGGTGAGTGATAAGTGACAAACGAAACATCAAGCACTGGAATATTATTTTGTTCAACAAACCTATTACCAGTATGACACTATGATGTCATACCGGTAATAGTGCCATTCTTCTCAAAACGCGGTCGTGCACCCAGGGCATTTTGCCTCCACAGCGGATGGTCGGCGAAAATGGCCCTGGGATCGGCTGGTACATTCTATAATGCGATTGGCTTGTCATAAAACTCAATTAATTCAGCCGAGTATAATTTATTCATCTAAATCTGAATGCTGTCTTCAAATTTTACAGCAAATTAGAAGTGATAGCTTTCGCTAAATTGGATATATGCTTCTTCATACCTTTTGTAAGAGATAACCATGGATGTATGGTGGATTATTAAGCTTTTTAGCTGCTTTTATGCCGACGAATGCTGACATGAACAACTCTGAAGAGCATTGAATATTTCTCAATTATTCAGGTCAACGAAGCAGACAAAGGCAATGGAACAAAGACCACAAAAATTATCATATCTAAACACCCAGAAATTCTGGGTGTCATGTGACCAGCCGATCCCAGGGCCATTTTCGCCGACCTTCCACCGTGGAGGCAAAATGCCGTGGGAACGAGGTTGGCCGTATGACATCATTATGACATCACATACAGGTAGTACCATGCTTTCTTGCGACGTGGTCGTTGTTCAACTACGTTTAGCAAAAGGGCTGAAAACTCAATCTTCAACAGATCATAAAAGCTGAACCGAGGAACCAATTTCAAATATTTCTTCAGTTTTGAATTGAACTTTTCGAATTCTAACGAAAAATAGAATAACCTCAAAAGGTATATGAAGATTTGTTTGATATGTAAATGATCTTCACTATGACGTCACACTTGCATAATACCTTACTGAAAAAGCATGTATATGTAGTTCTGATAGGCAGTCGGGCGAGGGGTTATTGCGTATACGTATTTATAGTCATAGTGACGAGATCTCCCTTACCTGGCCATGCCACACATAGTGGAGGACACTCAATGAATTCGGATGGTTAGCGAGGAAGATAGGGATCAATGTGGTTACAAAGTCGTGTTTCAGTGTTTGCCATGTTGGCTATAAAGAAGGAAAACAAAGAATGTCTTGAAATCAGCTCGTTTGTATTTTGGCTGCAGGAGTACTAGCCTGCGTTCCCGAGAGTGGTCTGGAACGCAGGCTACAGGAGTACCGATTTAAGAACATTATTAACTAAGTAGATTATTAACCGAGTGTGAGGTCTTTACGGGAAAGTATTTGTCTGAGGTTTTCGTGCAGACCGAGCGACAAAGGCGCGAGATTTGTACGATAAAAACGAAGACAAATACTTTCCCGTACAGATCGAGCAAACGAGGCTAAAGGCGCTGTTACACTATGAAATTTTTCGCGCATGAAACTTGTCTCGCAATGCCGTTGCAAAACAAGTTGCACAAACCAATGCAAAGTGTAACATGCCTTGCAACGGCGGAAATTGTTGCAACACAAGTTGCTGCAATCGTTGCAAAAAGTAGAATCTAGTTCTACTTTCAGCAATGATTGCAGCAACTATTTTCAACGTTGCACATTGTAACACCACCATCTGCAACTTGTCTCGCAATTTTCCTCTTTGGCGACTGGATGCACATGCGTACCTTGTCACAAAGACAAAGATTGAGAAACTTTGTGAGTCAAGTTGCACGTATAGTCAAGTTGCAAGTGTAACACCCCCTTTCATGCAACTGCAACATAGCAGATTAAGCCGTTGCGAGACAAGTTGCACGACAAATTGCATATAGTGCAACACCTCCTTAATAAGTAATTTATTATAAGGCTTTCAGTTCATTTTCTTGTTTGTTTTTAGTGCTGTTTTCATTGCTTTACCTTACCTCTTAATCGCTTCGTCTTTGCACCTGTTGGTATTCGTTTCGAATTAAACATTCGTCGTGCTTTTGCGTAAACAGCATTGCAGAAAAACAACACTAATGTTCCAATATGCTTGATTGTTCCGTATTTTTCAATGAAGATACCTAGTTCTCTTTTATTTATGCTCAAGTCAACAAAAAAGTTTTCCCGCAAAAACCATCAGAAAATCCGTAATCGCTCACGGGCATTACGACAAGATCCGAACCGCAAGTTTACCAATAATATTGCGTAATTCCACTGGAAGTAGCCCTATCCATATAATAATGTATCATAACTTGAAGAATGTATTGTTGTAAGAGCATTAAATCTACTAACTTCTAAAACGTCTTTATTATTATTATTATCAGCATCTGTTGCATACAGAAAAAGCTACCCTTTTAAAGTGCTTATAAACCCAAAATGGGTTTTTGGTAATTCGGATAGAGCATAAAAAGTTAGTTAATAAGTTCTGGATTAGTTTTTGCGTTAAACTTTTAGTTTCGGAGATATAAGGGCTCAAACATACAAATTATGCCATTTTTTGGAAAAAAGAAAATGCAAAATAACACACAGGGACCTGGATCCGAGGAACCCATCTTCAACAACAACTAGGCTGTTGTATAGGAGAAGACAGCTATCTTAAGAGTTTTTATTGAAAATGCCCAAACGATGTGTCTTTACGATGTTACCTTGTCTACTCGAATTGTAATATATTTTTATAAGTATTGAAACATAACACGTTCCTCGGATCCAGTCTCCCGGCCTGCGCTACTTTTTTTCACAAATTGTGACTTTGAGCCCTTATATCTCCGAAACTAAAAGTTTAACGCAAAAACTAATCTAGAACTTGCTAACTAACTTTGTATGCTCTATCCGAATCACCAAAAACCCATTTTGGGTTTATAAGCACTTTAATAGTTTTCGCTACGAAGGTCCCTTTTCCTGAAAAACCCCCCTCCCCCCCCCCCCCCCCCCCCCATCCTCAGACGTCTCATCACCAAGTCGTCAGCGTTCTCTTGCTCTCCTCAGTACCTCACCTATCCCCTCAACTCCTATACTCATCTAGCACTAAAATGAACAATGAAGAACTTACATTGGTCTGTAGCAAGGCGAGCAAAAGCACGTCAGGGCAATGCTTGATAGGAAAATCAAACAATGATTTGACCGTCTCGTAATGACCAGCTTCAGCTAGTCTGAGCAAAGTCTCAACAAGATTCAACGATTGCCTAAAATATAAGAAAAAGGAGACAAGATAAGTATGACATGTACTTCAGAATAGTTCCTGTGGAGTCTTGAAACACCTTTATTTAAAGTATTGTGCTTCTGTATATTTACCGCAGTGCGGGCTACAAGTGCATGTCGAACACAAGAACATTGTTTGAGTGTATTTTAAGAGGTGATATATTGTAAAGCGATGAGTTGTACATTTTGTAAACATTGTGACCTGTATAATATATTATAACATTCGTCATTACGGATTATGCCTCAGGTTTTCGAATCTGTTAATCTTGATAATTAGCTTCTCCGCAGCCAACTGTTATCTTCGTATACAACATCAATCTGCCCATGAAACCCGCCGAAAACACAAAGACTTGCTTGTTACCGTGTTGCAGGGAAGATAGCAGAGACCACCAGTTTCGTACCCAGGCGGTGTGCTACGCGGCTGATAGAGACTCCATGTTGGGGAACCCGCTCGTCTATTGTTTGCAATATAACGCGCGTGCCTTCCCCAAATTAAGGCAAATCTTGCCTCCAAGGAGGCTTTGTTTTTTACTTGTAAAACCTGAACAGGATACAAATGTAGTTCATATGAAAGATCTTACAAAGTTTCAGCATTCCTATCAATTTAGTTACGAAGATATGGCTAGTTGAAGTTGAGAATTTGAGGATTTTGACGCCATATTGGTTTTGAAAATATGACGTCATTGAGTGATTCTTTATCGGCATTGGAGTTGTTTTGATGGCGATCACATAGTGATAGCTGTTGTGAATGCTCTTTGGACGAAAATTATTCGAAATAAACTATTTAGTTCCTCATGCAGGAGTAGAGGAGCTTCTTAGGCATAATACGAGAGAATCACTCAGTGACGTCATATTTGAGAAACAAATATGGCATCGAAATTGGACAAACTCTCCAAATCTTCTCAACTAGCCATATCTTCGATTTTTGACTGAAGTATCCCTTTAAGTTTGTCGCGACGACAAAATCGCTGTTTTATTAGTCGCTTACCAGGTTAAGATATCTCTGTTGTTTTCCTCTGGAGGTGATTTCAGAATATCAATGACAACAGTATGACATGGATAGTCAGCAAAGCAAAACACATCAGGATTGATGAGAGATTGTTGAATCCAGGAAAGCTGTCCTTCCGTGTTCGACCACGGTTGATAGAGAATCTCGATGGGGAATATGTCCTGCACCACTTTGTTGCATGCTGTTACGATGACGCGTAGACCTTCGACGGTGCTGATCAAAAAACCAGGATGATCAAGACACGATATCACATCATGCCAGCTCATGTCAGGAAACTGAAACGGAACAATTGAGACATAAACCCCCAAACTGGTGAGGGCAACAGCGGTGGGGGCGGGGACGGGGGGCGGCGGGGACGGGGGGCGGTGGCGGCGTGTGGCAGCAGGGATAGGGGCGGTTCCACCAACTTTTTCGGCAAATCAAATTCTTAAAAGTAATATTTGCCATTTACACTTGGACCACTTGGTCAATCACTTGAAGGAACAGTTATGATAAATTCTCGAAATTATATTCGACACTCGTAATTACTCGGGCTACCTGTGGTAGCACGAGTCTAGATTTCGGCTCCGTTTTTTGTTAATTTTTTTTGTCGATGTCGCGTTTTCCTGATCATTTGATCAAGCTGTTCGAAGTCAAGTGTTCTTTCTTGGACAAATTCACTTTCACAGACATAGTAATGTCGCTGGTTTTATATACGCTCACAATGCTTACAATTGCACACGCTGATCGCGGTAGACCTATACACTAAAAGATGACGAGCGATTTCGAAACGGGTTGGTCCGCGATCTCAAATTCAGGTAAAAACGCTGTGTTGATATTACCTGAAGATACGTATGTTATGTACTTGGACTCGGTAATTCCAAAACTGTTTTCAGAATAGCATAGAGTCTGGCTGCTATATTATTAGCTCAAAATGCGGACAATATGTTCAAAATATGTTCAAAATATGTTCAAAATATGTTCAAAATATGTTCAAAATATGCGGACAATATGTTCAAAATATGTTCAAAATATGTTCAAAATATGTTCCTATAACTCACCATGTCCTTAACACTTTGAACAAAGATCTCCACATTCCATGTGCTTGGTCCCAGGCTTGGTTCTTCAGGCTTTCCTAGCTCTATTGGAGTGACGGTGTTCACAGACATCTGTAACAAAGCACGTATAAATAGTCAGGGGGAATAGGGGGTCATTTACGGTGTGCTGGGCCGGATGGGGGTTAAGAGGGCTGTTATGATGTATTTTGATGTGTATATAAACTGCTGTAGTTAATGTGGGAGAGCTTGGAGTAGACAGACGATACGTGGACGATCGTCAAGCTCGTATCCTCCGAAAATGTTTCTGAATTACAGGAATTGTTACAGGAATCGAACCTGCAACCTTCTGATTGCCAGTGAGACGCTCTAATTTTTGCCGATCTTCCCAGCTTCTTCCGATCTAGTTTTTGCCGATCTTCCCAGCTATCTGTCTAATGCCATGGAGGCTATTCAGAAGCGGGCTTTGGCCATTATTTGGCCTGGTCTGCCTTATGTAGATGCACTGGAAAGGGCTGGTATTTCTACCTTGTTTGACCACCGTGTAGAGGCGTGTGAAGTATTCATCAAACGTATTCCTCCCCTCCATCCACTTATCCACAAACGAGTTGTTAATGCAATTGGTCGTTACAGCCTAAGGTCAAATCGGTCTAAGTACCCAATGCCTACATGGACTGACCGTTTTAAGAACTTTGTCACCGTAAAGTATCAGCCAGTGTATACATAATTGTAATTAGTTATAGTTAATTAATTTATTATTAATTAATAGTAGTAGTTGGTAATTAGTATATGATGTAATTTGCACCATGGATACATATTTAGTCTTTATACATGTAATCGGCCTGTAATTCAGTTTATACTGTAAAAGGATTGAATAAACGATATTATTATTATTATTATTATTAACCATTGAGCTACTGAGAGCGAAGGTTACAATGATGTACTGGTTCGATTGATATATGTACTGACTATGTGGCAGTCACTATGTGGCAGTCACTATGTAGTAGTTAAAACATGAGCTGCCGATGTTTATTGGCAGTTACAATGGCGAGCCGCAGGCAAGCTGTTTTAACTGCCCATAAACATCGGCCGAGAATGTTTTAATGAACTTGTAAAATGAGTAGAATATATGATGCTACTTTGTTTGGAAGTTGTAGAAATTATTTAAACTCCGAAAAAGCTCAATTTGAACAAGTTAACTTTGATATATCATTGATGTTTTATTAATCAATGTTTTATCTTGTGTTGTAAAATTCATTAATAATTCATGAAGAAAATTCAAAAGAAATTAATATTTAATCAGCATCTTTAACCCAAAATAAAACATTGATTAATAAAACAACAATGTTTTATCAAAGTTAACTTGCTGATTAATAAAACATCAATGTTTTATCAAAGTTAACTTGCTCAAATTGAGCTTTTTCGGAGTTAAAATAATTTGTTTGTACCGTTTCTACAACTTCCAAACAAAGTATGTATTATATATTCTATTCATTTTACAAGTTCGTTAAAACATTCGCGGTCGATGTTTATGGGCAGTTACAACGGCTCGCCTGCGGCTCGCCATTGTAACTGCCCATAAACATCGGCCGCTCATGTTTTAACTACTACTTAAAGATGCTGATTAAATATTAATTTATTTTGAATTTTCTTCATGAATTATTAATGAATTTTACAAATATCAGTAATGCTTGGGTCAGTTGGCCATCCCTGAATGCACCCCTGTAAATAGCAAAGTAAATAGCAAAACAACAAAAGTTGTTCTATAACTGACAATGTTTTGTAGTTTACCTGTAATGGCATGGACTCTCCCAGGCCCGAAACAGTTCTGGCCATCATTCCTAAAACAAAGCACTTCATAAACTTCATTGTTCAAATACAGTGTTCGGAACAACTTATCGTAACGTCTAATACACCAAAACTTAGCGTAACGTCTCCAAACTTAGCGTAACGTCTCCAAACTTAGCGTAACGTCTACAAACTTAGCGTAACGTCTCAAAACTTAGCGTAACGTCTCAAAACTTAGCGTAACGTCTCAAAACTTAGCGTAACGTCTCAAAACTTAGCGTAACGTCTCAAAACTTAGCGTAACGTCTCAAAACTTAGCGTAACGTCTCAAAACTTAGCGTAACGTCTCAAAACTTAGCGTAACGTCTCAAAACTTAGCGTAACGTCTCAAAACTTAGCGTAACGTCTCAAAACTTAGCGTAACGTCTCAAAACTTAGCGTAACGTCTCAAAACTTAGCGCAACGTCTCAAAACTTAGCGCAACGTCTCAAAACTTAGCGTAACGTCTCCAAACTTAGCGTAACGTCTCAAAACTTAGCGTAACGTCTCAAAACTTAGCGTAACGTCTCAAAACTTAGCGTAACGTCTCCAAACCTAGCGTTAATATCGCCAAACTTAGTGCAAAGTCTCACAACTTAGCGCAAGGTCTCACAACTTAGTGCAACTTCTAACAACTTAGTGCAACTTCTAACAACTTAGCGCAATGTCTCCAAACTTAGTGTAACGTCTCATAACTTAGCATAACGTCTCCAAACTTAGCGTAACGTCTCATAACGTAGCGCAATGTCTCAAAACTTAGCGTAATGTCTCTCATCTGAGATTGTACAACACGAAATCTAAACGCAGTCCATTCAACACAAAAATGTTTTACTTTCACAAAAAGTTGAATATAATCTTCGGACAAGATGAGCATCGGATAAAATGACAGATACAATATTGTAACTGTCAAATCTCTAGAAATTGGATATTTGTAACGGTCAATGTCCGTCATCGACCGCTAACATCCATGTTTGCAGGTTATAGGATATTAGGAACCACACATATTTTTTTCTTCCTTAGCAAACTCACCTAAAACTCTGGCAATCCATATTGGTGTAATATTTACTTTACCAAACTGACTTAATGTCTCCTTGCATTCTTGGAGACTACAGTATCAAGTGAAAACATTTGGTTAATGTTATGTTGGGCGGTATACCGGTATTTTGAGTTATTCACGATATTTAGTTGATACCGGTGTCCCAGGAAATTCGTCCCGCCGTACCAGGGGCGATATTCCTAGGAAATCCGCCCTCCCGGGGGACAAATTTTTCCTAGGAATATCGCCCCCCTTTAGGAATTTCGCCCTCCTCTTTAGTAACAACACGTGTCTTCTGTCATTCAAAATAAAACTATTTCCACTTGTCAGCAGCGAAAACGGCAATGTTGAAGCAAGCCAGTTGTCAGTTGTGACTCAGCGATTGGAAAACATCTTTCTCCTAATGAGCATGGGTTTTGTTTTTAGTATGTTGTTAAATATAGCGTCACTTCATTAATGGGGGTGACGTTATTCAATGTTTTGTTGAATTACAAATATAAGATAAAGTTAAAACATCACACACAATAGGAAGCCCCGATCCAGTCCTATTTTAGAGATATGTGGAAGAGTCCAATGTTCTGCAACCGACCCTATTCAAATTCTAGACCCTTTTGGTCATATTGTTGTTTTGCATGTGTGAGTCATCGTTCATTGTTAAAAAGTGGTCACCGCGAAGCCATTGTTAACGATTGCTATTGTCGAAATTTGAGGCACTTTCTTTTTTTCCATTTATTTCTAAACAAGTCCAATAGATATAAAAAGACTAAACTAGTCCTCTGAACCCGTGTCTGAACTGGTCAACTAATATATTTAAGTATTTTTTTGTAAAATATAAAATTTAATAAACAATGTTCTTGAGAAGTTTTGATTTTAAAACGAAATGAGGGGGGAAAATTTCCTAGAGCAGGAGGAGGGGGGCGAATTTCCTGTGACACCGGTATTGGTTTTGACGTATAATATATGAACAACGAGTTTGAGTGTTTCATCAGGGGATCCAAACACGAGAAAACATGATGAAAACACGAGCGCGAAGTGCGAGTGTTTTTATTGTTTTCGCGTGTTTGGATCCCCTGATGAAACACGATAAACGAGTTGTTCATATGGCTTCTCAATCGAACACGGATTTAATTGGATGTTTACTCAAAACGCATTTGAGAACAAACCCTCATGGGACTGAACTCACGAGGGTGTGTAAAATGTATTCAGAAAATTAACAGACTCTGTTCAGTTGAGGATGAGCGAAGACGGAGGCAGGTCGTTTCGCTCTCCAAAAAATGAATTATTAATTAAGATCTCAGCAATTAGATCAAAACCAGGTTTGATCTGTTTTACTCGAGTATCCAGCCTCAGTCATGTGATAAAATAAAGTGATTTCATTGGCTAATTGGCTCATGAATTATTAATGAGTTTTTCTACACTGCCTACGCAGCACAACACGTTTTATTAGTTATCAGAAGAACTGTTTAAGGGTGTTCGGACGTATTTCGATTTGCAGACCTTATATCCGTTGCTAAGGAAGCTTAGAATTGACACAATTTGCCATAGAATTTCACAGTTTTAAGAATCCATCAAGACAGTCTGTATGTAGTATATGTGGACAAAACCCTTTCGTTTGGTAATGTCATATGATGACGTCATCATGACGTCATCGAAATATGAGAATTCCTATAATCTTCGAAGGTTTTTAAGAAAAATAATTTTTTCACATGCGATTAGAATCTGGACTGTTATCTTCATAAAAGTACGTATGGATTTTAAGAATTTTTAAAAATTAGCCGGGATATCGGATTTTTAAGGTGAGTAAACACAATAAAATATTAATAACTTCATTTTTATTTAATTTATCGATGAATTTGTAGGAACTAATTTAGGTTTATATGACACCAAAAAATATAGCATACTGTCAAAAATGACGAAAATTATAGAGTTTTTGCGTCCCAGACCAAAGAGGTTTGCCAACATATTCCACACATAAAATATCTTGGTTATACCTTGAATTTACTGTCCACTCATGAAGTATATTAGGCACTAAATTACCTGTCCTTAGCAACCGGTTGTTTAGCAACGGAATACGTCCGAACACCCTTAAAGATTCAATCATTAAACAGTTCTTCTGAGAACTCAACTCTTTTGCTATATTTATGTTTGTTACCACGACAAGTTCGTTGTTCTATTATTTAAAAATACTAATAACTATAGACTTAAAGGGACACTCCGGCCCAAATACAAATGCAGTTCATATGAAAGATCTTACTGACTTTAGTTTATTTCCAAAGTTTCAGCATTCCTATCAATTTAGTTGAGAAGATATTGCTAGTTGAAGTTGAAAATTTGTGGATTTTGACGCCATATTGGTTTTGAAAATATGACGTCATTGAGTGATTCTTTATCGTCAGTGGAGTTGTTTTGATGGCGATCACATAGTGATAGTTATTGTGAATGGTCTTTGGACGAAAATTAGTCGAAATAAACTATTTAGTTCATCATGCAGGAAAGTAGAGGAGCTTCTTAGGCATAATACGAGACACGTCACTCAGTGACGTCATATTTGAGAAACAAAATGGCGTCGAAATTGGACAAATTCTCCAACTTCAACTAGCCACATCTTCTTAACTAAATTGATAGGAATGCTGAAACTTTGCACATAATCTAAAGTCAGTAAGATCTTTCATATGAACTACATTTGTATTTGGGCCGGAGTGTCCCTTTAACACTTTATGCCTTAGTGACAGGGCTCGAAATTACCGCTCGAAAACTCGCACAAAATGGCTAGTAAACAAAAAATATGACAAATACTGGTCGATTAGTATACTGTACCTTGCACAGCAAGAGTATCCAATTTCATGCATCAATTTACTAAGGTCATCTTCCATCTTAAAAGATGTACAAACAAAAACGATTATTAAACAAACATAAAATATCTGTTATAGGACAGTGTTTCATAATAAAAACAACAATAACACAATTGTCTCAGCTTACCACAAGTTTAGGGACAGGTGAAGACTCCATGTTCAACCTAGACAACATGAAAACAAACTACATTTTAAAAAATGTGAACTAGTTCTGTACCAAGCAATCAAATTATTTTGTAAGCTACTAATATGCATTCTTTGACAAGATATGATTTTCAAAATATTGGAAAACAAGAGGCCATTAAGTATATTAAGAATGAAAATATGAAAGCTTCAAAAGAACTGTACATATATACATATATACATATATACACACACATACTATATATATACATATATACACACACACACTATATATATATATATACATATACATACATACATACATACATAGAATATACAATACATTACACATACAGTACATACATACATACATACATATGTACATAGTTATATATGTATTGTATACATATACATATATATGTATAGATATATACACTATAAATATATACACTATATATATATATATATATATATACACTATATATCTGTGTCAATTGGGTCAAGCTACAGTACACATACCTACATAACGTCTAGTATGCATGTTATTCTGCAGCAAAGTGAAACAGTGAAGTGATAACATCCAGGGATTTCTGAGCTCTGATAATTTGGTGTTCTTCATTGCATTAATATTATAAGAAACATATATGTGTATAAATCAGAAATTCATTTACAAACCGACTCAGAGGCATATCCTGAACCCCTTGATAAAGCAATGGAGCCAAAACAACAGGTACCCGTTCTTTTGGAAAATCTTAAAGAAACAACAAAGAAAAACAGGTCATTAAGATAACTACAGAGTAACAGGTACGATGTGTCTCATTTGTATCATTTGCATACCTTTTCTCAACGTGTTTAAAAATGCTTGTATTTGATCTTCTCCAATACCAACATCTTTCTGTGGTGTATAAAGCAAGTGTGACAACAGCAAGTGTAACACTTCGATGGCAACATCCACTAGACCACCTTCTTGTCCTCCACTTAAATCTAGAAATGGAGTAGATTAAAAATAGGTACCCTATACGAAACTCCTTATACTAGGATCGCGACGAATGGTTAGTAGAATACCGGACGACTTTCGTGTGTCGCTTCTTGGTAAGGATATTTCACCAGTACCGTTCGCGATAGATTTTCTTCCTTATAAGGAGTTGGTTCTACCATGCTCCGCTTAAATATATAAATATATATACAAACTATTCGTCAGAAATGGATCCCTGCCCCGGCGAGATTATCAGCCTTGCTTGCGAGGGGACTACTACCATTGGATGCTTTTCATGTTTACACACTCACCAGAATCAATGTAAGATCGTAACAAATCTGGTAATTTTTGTCTTACAAACATTCCAGCTAAAATTTAAAAAATAACAATAAAAAATTAATACCAGTAGTAACAGAGTATACAACCTACATGTACATTTGACATTTACCATTTATAATCAATTTATTTTAATTGGGCACTAACCAAAATTCTTCAGTTCTTCATTTGATGATTTCATTAAACCCAATCCAAATACCACCTAAAATTTTGGATTTTAGTTAATTGTGGGTTGTTGGCTGATTAAATGGTGATTTGAAAAATTTTCGCGTTTATTTTTCGGAGACTCCCCTGCTGTTATTAGTGAATTTTGTCTAACCCCAACCCCCTCCCCCTCATGTGACATCCTGCCATCAAAGGAAAATTGTTACGACCCGCCTCCTGATGCAAGTATATTTTTGTATCAGGACTGACTGTGAACTAGAACTGGAATGCGACAAGTTTTGTGTTTAATGTCTGAAAGAGACGGCGGCATTTTCACAACATGCTGCTAGAGTCAGCTCCATCACCATGAGTGTTGGACAAAGCGTTTTGCGAGAAAACGTGAGAGGTTGTATCAACAAGGATAATTTTTGAATAGACAACAGTATAAATAACTTATAGTTCACAGATTCATAATGAGTGACATCATAGTATAAACTGATATTATAAAAACATTTTTTGTCAACAAACGTTTTGATGACCCCCCCCCCCCCCTTGCACCTTGTCTTATTTTCTGGTAATTTTCGAAAGGCTCCCCCCCCCCCCCCATCAAAATCACCACAGCCCTCCTCTAGATAAATTCTGAACCCTCCCTAAGGCCAAATTTTTCTATCTGTTGGATTACAGATCCGCCAACCTATGATTTTCGAAAAACCAGGAAAAATGCTTCCCCTCACCAGTTTTTGCGCGTCTTTTTTCCTCTGCCAAGCGCATTAAATTGAGGAAGTTTTCCAGTATTTTTCGGGACAATTTCGATGCTAAGTCGGGCTGAAATGCAGTCTAATCTTCAACACGCAATGTCACGCGTGCTCACGCAACGTGCGGGCTCAAAATTAGCGTTCGAAACATCTTCGTATTTTTCATTTCCGAACCCCGTTCCCCCTTGGAGCATAAGATCATGTTTAGTGAATTATTGTTTAGCATAAGGGGCTCTTTACATGAATCCGGATTGAGTTTCATTCCGGATTGAACTTCATTCCGGATTGAACTCATACCGGTTCTGTTAAAATCCCTTTAGGTGTTTACATGAATCCGGAATGAGATGCAGCTCAATCTGGATTGTGTTCATTCCGGTTCTCATTCCGGATTGAGTTCCGTTCCGGATTGAGTTTCATTGAAATTTCATTCCGGTGTCATGTAAAGGCGGTGCGAGATTTCATTCCGGAATGAAAAATACGACCTACAAGAGTGAAACAACACATGCGTGCTTTTAACATTTATAGACGACAATTTCCAGCTAGAGACAGGAATTGCGCCGACGTCATATTGTTCAATATATTAAAATAGCTCTTTGTCGACGACGTTATAAATTAAAGGTGAATTAAATGCTTGTTTACTTGCGACCGCATCGATTATCGTTGCTAGTAATGCTTTTATCCTTTTCTTTATGTTTATTCTTCGCCAAATTATCAATTTGGGGCACATGTTGAAGTGTACAAGAGCAGAAATCGTTGAAAGAAACATACCCGCTATAATGTTATTGATCGCCATCATGAAATTTCAGATTTCGCGCGATTTTCGATCCTGGGATAGAATTCCTATGTAAACACGATTTGAATCCCTTGAGATGTTTAGTAAATTATTAATAAATATTGAAGACTCAATATTTTACTAGATAGAGTAACATTGTTAGGCGATCTGTGCCATGAACCACTTTCAAGTATGTGTGGCTAGTATGTCTTGAGAAATTAGTTCACAAAGTTTTTTAACATTATTTTCCTGAAAGCACTTTGAAAAAACTCTATATATAATAATGTACATGTAGTCAAAGACATCTATTTGGGTTCATTACACAGCTGAGACTGCCGGACGAATAGACACTTCGTTATAAAATTCCGTCGCCGTGTAAACGAGACATGAAAAAGCTTCACCTGTGTGAACAACTTCGCCTGAAACAGCACTAGAATACAATTATTATTCGATATATTCATGCGTTCTTCGTGTTGTGGCCAATTCTATTCAAACCTGTCAGGCGAGTACATAATAGAGGTCAACCCATACGGCTTTTTCGTGCCGATCGGATATCCGATATTTTCTTTGGCAATATCGGCCGATGTTTAAAACTTTAAAGTCGACGCCCAGCTGTCAAATAACGCTAATTATTAACAGTGTCAAACTACAGTAAACGTTTAACCATTGTTGTTTTCATATAAAGAACAGAAGAATAATCGACAAATACGACAAACTGATAAGCTAAAACGAAACAGTGTAACGAGTAACGACTACCTGTCGGCTCACGGCTGTATTAAATTGGCGTTGCGAAATTTGATTCCTGCATCTCTTCGACTGTTTGATCATTTTCGATTTTTCGAACCAAAATTCGTTCTCGAGGATTTAGGTAGTCAGGAAATAGCGCCTAGTTTGACTTTAGACGTCGCTGTTTTGTCGCTTTTGACTCGTCACATTTAATCAACAGAAATGTGACGGAGTCATTTCATTCAATGCGAATTTAAGTGTGGAAAGAATCTGCACGCAGGCTAATATTACTTGTGATCAACAACAAAGTTTTTTGCTGAAAACAGTAACACAACGGAATTTTGAAATTCAACCGCAAAAGTTTAAAATTGGATATCGGTAAAAAAAATCGGATATACTTCATGTCGAATGTTGTCGATCCGATATTGCAAAATATCGGCCCGATCCGATTACCGGTTGACCTCTAGTACATAAATACGTGTTCATATAGTTTTTAAGAGATCGTGTTTCTTAGGTCGAACGGGCACCTACAATCACGAATTTGGGAAATCAAATTCAAAGATGAAGTCTGTTTTTCCGATGGATGTTCAGTTCAAAATCACATTGAGAAGGCTCCAGCCTCGCGCAAGAACGGTTGGTCTTCACACGCAAGCAAACGAAGCACGCTACGTATGCTGACGACACATGCGCGTGCTTCCGAATTTGATCTGTCATGCGCGTGCGTGCAGTAATTAACTTGGAATAAAACTCATCGAACTGTATACCAGTCGCTTGTTTTTTGTTTTTTGTTCATAGTGGTAATATATGTAGTAGGCTTTATCTTATAATGAAACTGTAATTAGTAAGTAACATTAAGAATATATTGTTGTAAGAGCATTGACACTATTGTATAATGCTCCTAATATGTCTTTTATTATTATTATTATAAACAACTCCCTCTCTTTCTTCCAAATCCTAAAATTATACTATAATTGATTGAGGAAAGGGAAAAATTCCAGCAATACCATTGCCAATATCGTTTGCAGGATTGAAGATCACTGCAGAGGATTGAAGATCACTGCAGAGGTTTGCATTTATGGAAAGGAAGGGAAAAGCGGCCTGTGTACAGCCTGAATATACACCTGGTGTAATTACAGGTGTATATTCAGGCTGTACACAGGCTAGTCGCGACACTGGATACTCCAGTTAGCATCATCAAGAATTCTGAATGCATTCATTCTTTGACTTCAGATGGATATCGGACAAAATGTTGTCCCACCCGGCTGGAATATTGACGAGTAGCAGGCTCCCAACCATACGATCCATGTCTGACCACGGAGCACAGCTAAAATCTAAGTGTTGATTTTACTGAAGGAGGAAAACCGGAGACCCCGGAGGAAAACCCTCGAAGCATGGGAGAGATCCACTAATAACTAATAGGTTCAAGCTCGCGAATCAACACGAGGTTATTCTCAGATGCAGTGGCGTGCTGGCAGGGGGAGGCGTGCTGGCAGGGGGCCGCGGCCCCTCCTGTAAGATTTTTAGAGGGCGCCAAAAGCTTGAAGAGGGCGCCAAAAACGGTACGTGATTACGCAAAAACGTTTATCAGAAGTTGAAGAGAGAAACATTAAACAATATTAGTTAAAACAAGGTTTTTGGATTGTATAAAAGAGTCTCGGAGACAATGAACTCTCTCCCGTCCGACCGGACTTGACTTAGCGGTGAGTGACAGAGCCCTAATAGCACACGCCAACAGCGTAATCCAACAAATAAAAGAAATCAGGTGTAACTAATTTTAATATTAGCAAAAACTGTACCTCTTGTACTCGACTAAATTTCAACAATTTGCTTATTTGAGGCAGAAGGTGGCTAGTTGGTTTTAAAGACTAAAAAGAAACAAAATTTATATTAACAAATAATTTCCCAGCGCAACCAGATCATAAATCAGACATACAGTGTAGTTTGACGCTACTCTGGCTTAAACAGTTTTTTGAACGTAACTTTAAAAGTTACTGTCCATGACCCAACGTTTCGACACTCCAATCTAGTGTCTTCATCAGGGGTGATCGTTGTAAAGTTAGGATCCCTATTTATACCCTCATAGAATCGATGATGACGTTATCTATTCACAAGATGCAAATAAGCTTCTGGTAATAGACCACCGTCATTGCGATTCAATGGGGCGTGGGCGCTAATGATATGCCAAGGGGGTAATAATTTTAGAATTTTCCCAGGCGTGCGTAACCACGCATACATGCGTGCATAACCAACCATGAGATTGCGTGGGAAAATTCCAAAATTATTACCACTAATCAGCGGTACCATCTGGAGGCTTCGCATATCAATAGCGTCAGAGTAGCGTCAAACTACGTCTAAAATTAAAGACTTATTAACCGAGTGCGAGGTCTGTACGGTAAAGTATTTGCCTGAAGTTTTCGTACAGACCTCGCGACGAAGGAGCGAGGTCTGTGCGAAAAAACCGAAGGCAAATACTTTACCGTACAGACCAAGCAAACGAGGTTAATAAGACATTTATTATATGGCTTTTGGTTCATTTTGTTCTCTGTTTTTAACGTTGTGTTTGTCTTCAGATGTTGCCGTTTACCTTACCTCTGGTCCTGAAAAAAGCGTATTGCCCTCTCACAGCGCCGGGAGGGCAATACGCTTTTTTCCGGACTTCTCACGAACCAATCAGCGTGCGCCATCTTTCTTAGCCATATAATATGGGTTATTACTACATGTCTCAAACCACTAATTACCGGTATAGTACTGTATACAATACAAGTTTGTAGCTTAGTAAACCTTGCTCCGGCATCTGAGCTCAATGGTTACAGTATTACACTAACATTCCAAAGTCTAAGGGTTCAATATTGTTCATGACCAGTGATCACTAAAATAGTAAAGACTGGAGCGAGCAACTATTGTTTGGATGCTGCGAAAAAATGGGGAGTCACTATTTGTGCACCAGTTCGTGTCGTGACGTCACAATTTCAACACTATTTGGCTATTTTCTAGGTACAAAACTAATCCTTACCCAAAATCAAACCATGATCTAACCCTAACCGTTATCCTAATCCTAATCCTAACCTTATTTCAGTTTAAAGTCGAACAATTCAAGGTATTTTGACGTCAAGACATGCTGTACATATAGTGAATCCCGGGAAAAAATGAAGCTGGGGATATTTCGCGATGGCCATCTTGAAGGGACCAGGTTATGAAGGGACCAGGTTATGAAGGGACCAGGTTATGAAGGGACCAGGTTATGAAGGGACCAGGTTATGAAGGGACCAGGTTATGAAGGGACCAGGTTATGAAGGGACCAGGTTATGAAGGGACCAGGTTATGAAGGGACCAGGTTATGAAGGGACCAGGTTATATAGGGACCAGGTTACCGGGTGACTCATGGAGACAGAGTGTTCTCGGTTTCGGCACCAAAACTGTGGAATTCATTACCGCAGGAAATTAGAAGCTTTGATATGTTGGGTAATTTTAAGTCAGCAGTTAAGACTTTTCTTTTTTTAAATTAATAGTTTTGTTTTTTTTGCTCATAGTGGGAAAATATGTAGTAGGCTTTATCTTATAATGAAACTGTAATAAGTTTTATAAGTAATATAATGCTCCTATAAATACGTCTATTATTATTATTATTATTATTATTATTATTATTATTATTATATAGTTTTAATATGGTTTTACTGCAGGCGGCAGAGACTATCTGTCTCTGATCTTTTAAGGTGGCTCAATAATCTAAATCATGAGAAATTGCATTTTCCCCCATAAAAAGTTTTGTAATGCAGATTTTGAGCTTTATTTTGGTTCATTGCATAGCTCTAGCGGTGGTCTTGATTATTGAAACGTTTCACACTTGTAGCATTTGTATATCTAGAGAAATTGTATTTATGATAAGCGGGAGAGTTTATGCAAATTAGTTTTCTGGATTTATTGGAAACACGATTTCTCCACTCAGGTAAACTTTGAGGGTATAAAACTTTTCAGTAAACAAGACCACCACTGTCTATAGAGCTTTAGTATCAACCAACTAGTGGTCTATTACAAATTCGGCATTCTGATTGGCTGAGCTACTCACTGTCTATTGGTGATAGACGGTGAGTAGCGTCACCCAATCACAAACCTTCTTATGCTGGAATATTCCTATCCTGACCAATCAGAAGCCACGACATATTCACGCTGCACGGCCAAACCTGAAATCTAGTCCAAACATGGCGCCCGCTAAAATTTATATACGAGTGATGAAATCATGAAAACATTGGCCCGAAAGTAATGGAAAATTGTTCAGTTTGACATTTTCGAATAGGAAAATGAATTCGCTTATGCCTATGGAGTATATCTATACCAAATGTGAAGCAAAGTAATTACAAACTCGTTTTTTGTGAGCGATTGTTTATCATGTGTCATCGAGCAACTCTACATTTTGAATGGGAGACTTCTACAAACAAAAAGGTAAAACTATCTGAAAATTTGGAACAATGTTAGAAAGGTTGTTTATGGTTGATACTAAAACAATTAGACAACTCGCCCTCGTTGTCTATGAGCAGATAGTCAACTCGGGCTTCGCCCTCGTTGACTATCTGCTCATAGACAACTCGTTCTCGTTGTCTAATTGTTAAATATGCAATGAACCATGATGAAGCTCAGATCTTCCCTCCCTAACCTCAACCCAAGAGTTTGCATTACATTGCAGGCAATTTCTAGGATATATAATTCAATTTAAAGCTTACCTTTTGGGACTGCTCCTGGTTTTCAATGGCAAAACATAAGATTGAGACAAAGTTTGTCTTACAGATTAATGACTGACACTCTTGAGTAAGGAGTTGCACCTTTATAAAAGAAAGTCAATACAACTTATATGGGAGAGCTAGTTTTCAGGTCTGCATGGCAAATAACGCACGCTGATTAGTTAGTGAGAGGTCCATAATCTACGATATTGACCTGCCAGCCTATAGGCTGCGATGACGAAGTGTAACCTATATGTGTAACCTACGTGAAGTATATGTGTAACCTACGTGAACGTATATGCGTAACCTATGTGAAGTATATGCATAACCTACGTAAAATGCATAACCTACGTAAAATGCATAACCTACGTGAAGTATATGTGTAACCTACGTGAAGTATATGTATAACCTATGTGAAGTAAATGCGTAACCTACGTGAAGTATATGCGTAACCTACGTGAAGTATATGCGTAACCTACGTGAAGTATATGTGTAACCTTACGTGAAGTATATGCGTAACCTACGTGAACGTATATGCGTAACCTATGTGAAGTATATGCATAACCTACGTAAAATGCATAACCTACGTGAAGTATATGTGTAACCTACGTGAAGTATATGTATAACCTATGTGAAGTAAATGCGTAACCTATGTGAAGTAAATGCGTAACCTACGTGAAGTATATGCGTAACCTTACGTGAAGTATATGCGTAACCTTACGTGAAGTATATGCGTAACCTACGTGAAGTATATGCGTAACCTACGTGAAGTATATGCGTAACCTACGTGAAGTATATGCGCAACCTACGTGAAGTATATGCGTAACCTACGTGAAGTATATGCGTAACCTACGTGAAGTATATGCGTAACCTACGTGAAGTATATGCGTAACCTACGTGAAGTATATGCATAACCTATGTGAAGTATATGGGTAACCTACGCGAAGTATATGCGTAACCTACATGAAGTATATGCGTAACCTACGTGAAGTATATGCGTAACCTACGTGAAGTATATGCGTAACCTACGTGAAGTATATGCATAACCTACGTGAAGTATATGGGTAACCTACGCGAAGTATATGCGTAACCTACATGAAGTATATGCGTAACCTACGTGAAGTATATGCGTAACCTACGTGAAGTATATGCGCAACCTACGTGAAGTATATGCGTAACCTACGTGAAGTATATGCGTAACCTATGTGAAGTATATGCGTAACCTACATGAAGTATATGCGTAACCTACGTGAAGTATATGCGTAACCTACGTGAACGTATATGCGTAACCTATGTGAAGTATATGCATAACCTACGTAAAATGCATAACCTACGTGAAGTATATGTGTAACCTACGTGAAGTATATGTATTACCTATGTGAAGTAAATGCGTAACCTACGTGAAGTATATGCGTAACCTACGTGAAGTATATGCGTAACCTACGTGAAGTATATGTGTAACCTTACGTGAAGTATATGCGTAACCTACGTGAACGTATATGCGTAACCTATGTGAAGTATATGCATAACCTACGTAAAATGCATAACCTACGTGAAATATATGTGTAACCTACGTGAAGTATATGTATAACCTATGTGAAGTAAATGCGTAACCTACGTGAAGTATATGCGTAACCTACGTGAAGTATATGCGTAACCTACGTGAAGTATATGTGTAACCTTACGTGAAGTATATGCGTAACCTACGTGAAGTATATGCGTAACCTACGTGAAGTATATGCGTAACCTACGTGAAGTATATGCGTAACCTACGTGAAGTATATGCGTAACCTACGTGAAGTATATGCGTAACCTACGTGAAGTATATGCGTAACCTACGTGAAGTATATGCGTAACCTACGTGAAGCATATGCATAACCTACGTGAAGTATATGGGTAACCTACGCGAAGTATATGCGTAACCTACATGAAGTATATGCGTACAGCGTAACCTACGTGAAGTATATGCGTAACCTACGTGAAGTATATGCGTAACCTACGTGAAGTATATGCGTAACCTACGTGAAGTATATGCATAACCTACGTGAAGTATATGGGTAACCTACGCGAAGTATATGCGTAACCTACATGAAGTATATGCGTAACCTACGTGAAGTATATGCGTAACCTACGTGAAGTATATGCGTAACCTACGTGAAGTATATGCGTAACCTACGTGAAGTATATGCGTAACTTACGTGAAGTATATGGGTAACCTACGTGAAGTATATGGGTAACCTACGTGAAGTATATGCGTAACCTACGTGAAGTATATGCGCATCCTACGTGAAGTAAATGCGTAACCTACGTGAAGTATATGCGTAACCTACGTGAAGTATATGCGTAACCTACGTGAAGTATATGTGTAACCTTACGTGAAGTATATGCGTAACCTACGTGAACGTATATGCATAACCTACGTAAAATGCATAACCTACGTGAAATATATGTGTAACCTACGTGAAGTATATGTATAACCTATGTGAAGTAAATGCGTAACCTACGTGAAGTATATGCGTAACCTACGTGAAGTATATGCGTAACCTACGTGAAGTATATGCGTAACCTATGTGAAGTATATGCGTAACCTATGTGAAGTATATGCCTAACCTACGTGAAGTATATGCGTAACCTACGTGAAGTATATGCGTAACCTACGTGAAGTATATGCGTAACTTACGTGAAGTATATGGGTAACCTACGTGAAGTATATGGGTAACCTACGTGAAGTATATGCGTAACCTACGTGAAGTATATGCGTAAACTACGCAAAGTATATGCGTAACCTATGTGAAGTATATGCGCAACTTACGTGAAGTATATGTGTAACCTACGCGAAGTATATGCGTAACCTACTGTACGTGAAGTATATGCGTAACCTACGTGAAGTATATGTGTAACTTACGTGAAGTATATGTGTAACATACGTGAAGTATATGTGTAACATACGTGAAGTATATGTGTAACATACGTGAAGTATATATGTAACATACGTGAAGTATATGTGTAACTTACGTGAAGTATATGCGTAACATACGTGAAGTATATGCGTAACCTACGTGAAGTATATGCGTAACATACGTGAAGTATATACATAACCTACGTAAAGTATATGGGTAACCTATGTGAAGTATATGCGTAACACACGTGAAGTATATGTGTAACCTACGTGAAGTATATGCGTAACCTACGGGAAGTATATGTGTAACCTATGCGAAGTATATGCATAACCTACGCAAAGTACAGTATATGCGTAACCTATGCGAAGTATATGCGTAACATACGTGAAGTATATGTGTAACCTATGTGAAGTATATGCGTAACATACGTGAAGTACAGTATATGCATAACCTACGTAAAGTATATGGGTAACCTATGTGAAGTATATGCGTAACATACGTGAAGTATATGTGTAACCTACGTGAAGTATATGTGTAACCTACGTGAAGTATATGCGTAACATACGTGAAGTATATGCGTAACCTACGTGAAGTATATGCATAACCTACGCAAAGTACAGTATATGCATAACCTACGCAAAGTACAGTATATGCGTAACCTATGCGAAGTACATGTGTAACCTACGCGAAGTATATGCGTAACCTACGCGAAGTATATGCGTAACCTACGCGAAGTATATGCGTAACCTACGCAAAGTACAGTATATGCGTAACCTACGAGAAGTATATGCGTAACCTACGCGAAGTATATGGGTAACCTACGCGAAGTATATGCGTAACCTATGCAAAGTATTGTATATATATGCGTAACCTACGCGAATACATGTGTAACCTACGCGAAGTACATGTATAACCTACGCGAACTATATGCGTAACCTACACAAAGTATACATATACGCATAAATAATTGCATCATCTATTTAACACACTTCAGGTATAATGGGCTCTTTGACTGGGACCCACTTTACCGTGTTATAGTGAGGCTCTACTCAACAAATATGGCCGATTACAACAATTTCAATGAATAAAATACCAAATCGACGGGGAGCGCGATTTGTTTTTTCTACAAAAACAGTGACAATTTACAGTATAGTCTAAACGTTTAATTTTTTTAAACAGTTTTAATTTTTTCACTAGTATTATTATTATTATTTTTGACATCTATTTACATCTATTTAGTTTTGTAAATTAAAAGAATTTTGTAAATTAAAAGAATCAGTATCAAAATTTACTTATTCGTCTATGTCATTAACGTCACTAGTATCAGCGACGCATCAACTTTAAAAACCATTAATTCGTTGACTAAGCATTCGTCTTCACTGTCCAGGTTATCTTCTTCTTCATCATCAATTTTGTGACCATCATCTGAATCGGGGAGTTGTTCAACCGAGTCTGCTACAGTGCCGGTCATCTTGACCAGCGACCAGCAGCAGTTATTTTGCACCCTGCAACAGGCACATACATGTACATGGACAAGAAGTATGTCTCACCTGATGGAAATCTTTTCCTGTTCCTTTTCCTTCAGCAGAGAAATCAATTGAAGAAAACAAGGAACGTATATAATGACGCTCAGCTTCTGTACCATGGTTTTCAACTAACTAAGATATTGAAGAAAAGATAAGACATTAACTTGACAATGTTTAATGCAAATTACATTGCAATAGTTACATCTATTATGTTGGCTGATTTGTGTTGTAATGTGTAGGGTAAGGTTTTTTGAAATCAATTTTAATCAATATTGCTTTGAGGTGAAAAATGGAAAACCAAAAATCAGTTGATGATTGGCTCCAAACTAATTAAGTAGATAAGAAATTAAATTTATATTCAGGGCTTTCAAACTCAAAAATTTGCACATGCATAGAATCGCATGCACAAAATTGGTTGCGCGCACAATTATGATCTTGTCTTTTCAAGACACTGGTAGATAGTATCTGTGAGCTAGACAACAATTTTACATCTGTTGTGTTCTGCCAAAGTTCAACTTCAGAGTTGCTCTCTTCATCACCTGAGCACATTGGCACATTGATTGACGAAACAGCAATGGTTTCCTCTGCATCAACTCTCTGACTCTTTGCTGGTGGACATGAGATCTTTTGGTGCCGTTTGTTTGCAAGATAGATCTCTTGATGACACAATTTACAGAAAAATTCCCACTCTTTCTTCTGTGCTCCATAAGCGATCGTTTCAATAAACAACGAATGCATCATTTATGGTGGTTGTAGCGCATCTAGGCTAATGCGATATTGAAAAATATCGATATATCGATATCGAAATATTTTTTCGATAATATCGGCGATATCGAATATCGAAATGAAGCAAATACGAAAACTCAATTTACCTCGTGCACGCGCGGTAAGCGCAGTCGCATGTAAAAAAACGCAAAAAAAGATAAAACGTTCAAGGTTTATTAAGTATGGAATGTTCAATCTACAGAGAGTAATTATTTACAATTTTTTGCATTCTATAAAGAGAAATTTACAAATTTTCAGCAAGAAACACCAACATGTTTGCTTTGTTTGGCTTAAGTAGGACTCGTTTTTCGACATTTTAGAGACTTGAGTTGATTGAACACTTGAACGTTAGCGAAATTAGTTTGACTACTTCACGACAGAACTGCGCAATTAGAAAGAGCCGTGATATTCTGATGCTTTGTTTTTAAACCTGGTCTACGCGTAACTGCTAAACTGCGTAAGTTCTATTTAAATCTATTTCAATGCCGCCAGAGCACGCGTAATTATACTTTGTTTACATCGCTATTTAAGTAAGTGTTGTCTTCCTACGCGACATCTCGTCTATGGGAGGCATTGGTCTTTTGTTTTGCGGGACCGGCGCTACGTGTTTTTAAATGCAATAAGATCTCGTCACCTCAATTAGCATATATGCTGTTCTCTACTTTACGACAATAATTGCCGAAATTATTTTTTAAAAATCGACTTGGGGTTTAGTGAAGTTGAAACTTTCGATATTTTCGATATGCGTAAAATTCAATATCGCTTATCGATATTTTTAAAATATCAATATTTATCGAAAATATCGCATCAGCCTAAGCGCATCAAGATATATTCCCGAGTTTTGTTTCTTTTTCCTCATACATGTCCTGCTTTTACGAATTGCCCTTTGGCAACGCCTTCATCGGACACTTGGTATTGAGTAACAAAACTGTCACTCCCCTTCAGTTCGGATCTCTCCTTCTTTCTCGCAGAACTGCGAAATGGTTCTTGTCACAGCCGAGGAAACTTTGTATGGCATAAGAGTGTCAGCCTCAAATACCATTGACATTGGGGCTAGCTTTTCCAATCTAGCCTAGCTTAGCAAACACACCATTAGGCCAATGGAACTGAGGTATCAGTTTACCATCACAATGTTTTCAAAAAACTGATGTGGATTTTTTTCATTATTCATTATTCATTATTACTATTTTTAGGGATTGTCGTCAAGGACAGACCTTTCAGGAAAGTAATATCAGGTATTGATACATCAATTCCTATGTTTATTAAACTAAAACCAGTTTTTAGGAGCTAAAAACATGTAACTGCCTTTATTTTATAACACATTTATAATACAATGCAATTTAATATATTTTCAAGATTTGCTCTTCCTGACACTCTCTTCGCATTGTAGGTAGTATATACATGATTTACCTATGTTTGGGGGGGGGGGGGTACGAGGGCTTCCAACAGAATTTCTGGGAGAAATAATTTTTTTTTATATTTTCGCAAAAATCAAGCGAATAATAAAAAATAATGAAAAAAACCTAAATAATGAAAAAAACCTAAGTAATGAAAAATTTCACGCGGGTGCCAAAACATACGCGCACTGGTGACGGTAAACTGATACCTCGGTTCCATTGGCCCTACAATCGTGTCACTATCCTTGAATTTCAAACGTCGCGCACACTGTAAATCACATGCCCAAATCCATTTTGGCACGTGCGCAATCGTGCACCCCAATTTGAAAGCCCTGATATTTATTTCTTGAAAATAAAACTATAGTGTTATTATTTTTAAATAATTAATAGGCCTTATGTCAGTTGTTGAATATCAATCAATAGATAGCACAGCCAATCAGATATTTGCAGCAATTGCATTAGACTACAGGTACTAGTATAAAATCTACTGAAATTATTAAATTATAAATTATGTTATATATAAGCAATACGTATTAAAGCCTATCATATATTAAAATATATTGTACTACACATAATATAAAACATAGTATATGTCACGATTCATATATATTATAATAGAAAAATGAATACTGTATACACGTGCGTAATATTAAAATCTACAATAATTTAATGAACAAACTCTAGGTTTTTGCAAGTATATAAGATAACTTACGTTTAGTATTTCGGCCATGCTTGATTTATAATTCTTTTTCGATAAATCTGTCACAAGAAAACTTATCTGTGACAAAGCCAAGTAGGTTGCATCCACAAAACTCACAGCCATTTTTCGTGTTGTAGCAGCCCGCGAAGGTGTTTTTCGCTTTTCCCGTACATTGACCAAGCCAATGAAGGATTAAGTCACATACTTTACATGTTATAGGTTGAAAACACTTAAAAAACACAGGTTTTATAGCAAAACACTTTTCAAGTTCCAGTTTTTGAAACGAAACGAAAGTGTGCGTGAATGTTCTGAGGACTGGAACCCTATTTCGTACCCAGACCACAGCCCACAGGCAGAGCAAATTGGCAGAGCAAAGGAGATAAATTAACTGAATAAACGCTTGGAATAAACGTTAACCAACAGACTCAACCGGTCAAAGGTTTAACTAAGTATTAAGGCGGTGAAAACAATTGAACAGCGTAATCTAGAACAGATATTCGCCGTTTAAATTTAAAATTATAAAAACTAAAACCGTTACATTATTGCACTGGCCAGCGGGCATTCACGCAAAATTAAGAGCACGCAAGTTTAGGAAATTAGGGAGGTGTAGTCTAGTCCGGAAGAGAAGAAAAAGTTGTAGAAAGATTCGAAGAAAAAGCTGTCCTTTTGCTCTTCCAAATGGCCGCAACGTTGAAGCCATACCTAACAGCTGTTAGGTCTACCTTGACTGCTGCTATGTGTCTCGAGAACTTTAACTCACAGGTCGTAGAGAGACATAACAAGCCGGAAGTCGAAGTGAAAAGCAGCAAGGAATTGTTGTTAGCCCCACTGGTTGTGAGTCGGAATGAGAAAGAAAAGGTCTTGATAGAAGGATCCATTAACTCCATCCGCGTCAGCATTGCCGTGAAGCAAGCCGACGAAATCGAGAAGATTCTGTGCAAGAAGTTCATGAGATTCATGATGCAGCGAGCAGAGCATTTCTTTATCTTGAGGAGAAAAGCAGTCGAGGGTTACGATATCAGTTTCCTAATTACAAATTTCCACACCGAGCAAATGTTTAAACATAAGTTAGTCGACTTCGTCATTCAGTTTATGGAGGATATCGATAAAGAGATAAGCGAGATGAAACTGGCGGTGAATTCCAGGGCCAGAATATGCGCCGAAGAATTCTTAAAGAATTTCTGAAGAATTTTTGTCGAACTAGTATGCTAGTACTAGGGAGTCTACGAATATCTATCTGCTAATTCACGAGTTTTTCTACACAGCATTAAAAGTGAAATATTTTTTGCAAAAAAAACAGTGGCGTTTATAAATCAAAAACTTTATATTGCACAAAAACAAACAACTTTGTAATTAACTTGAAACTTTTGTTATAAATAATTTCAATATCAAATCCTTTTTAATGCTTTCTTGGCTAGTTAGTCTACTTATTTAGCTGTTTTTAATGGTATCCAATTGAATTTGGGTAGGGTACTTTGTGGGAGAGTGGGGTGGGTTGTTTTTCAGTTGACTTCAAACCTAACCCAACCCCAGAACAACAAAGGTCCAACCCCCCACCTAACAATTTTCAGGCCATCCCTAGCCCGCACCACATCCACTCCCCTATTCGGGGAGTAGAATAGTGAGACAGACTAAGTATGTGGAATTAGAAATTGATTGTTAGACACATGTGCTCAGTAACGTGTTAACAATCCCACATCCAGTGGGCTGGTACAAGGGCAATGTATTTGCTTGTCAATGCCTTGTATTTGCTCGTCGGCCACTTCCTTGTATGGAGTATGTACTAGAAGTACACATGAAAAAATTAGGTTAAGTACAAAAATTGATGATTTGGAAGCAACCCTTAAGATCTAGACAAATCTAGAATATGTACAACATGGACACACCTGGCAGGAATACCAGAGTTTCCCAGTACAGGCTAAGACCAGTGGCACTGCCAGGAATTTTTATTGGGGGTGAGAGAGCTCATGCCATGCTGTTGTAAGTCACTTGACCTTCCAAAACAATTTACTCTGCCTAACATTTTCTAAACAGATTTCGATCAAACAAAAAATGTTTCTGGAAATTATTTGGGGAAGTTGAACAATCGCCATGCACAGCTATGTTAGTTCCACAAACAACCAGTCAATGTCATATTTTCTTGGAACGAGGATCCCAGGATGCAAAACTATTTCCAGGTCTGTCAGATCGCCAATGGCAAACTGACATGTTTTTAAAACAAATTCCCTACTAGTTATATCAGAAATGTTTGGAGACCAAAAAAGAGAATTTGTACATGTATGTTGATGACAAGTGTTTTATCATGGAAGTTGCAATGCATTATCAATTTGCAACAAATCAACCATGTCTGACTTTACTCTGGGCAGAAGCAGACAGCTTATCAATGTGACACTCAATTATGTCAGTGTCTTGTATTATTATACCATCTTTCTCATTTTAAGTGAGGTTATGCAATAACCAAGGTTAACAGCTAGGTAACCGCGCGTGGTGCAAAACCGAGGGCACAGTCAAGGGAGAATGGACCGGTTGAGTAACATCATTGTTGTGCCGACAAGGTAGGAGTCGGACACGAGATTGTTGGAGTCCGAGGAAAATAGCGCGACCAACCTTCCCTCCGTTTACTCAAGAATATAACTAATTACTTTCCACCAATTTATTGGTGTGACCGGTGCAAGCTATACCAAGAGGGGATAGGGGCTGTTGGTCAGTTCAAGATCCTGTATGGATGGATCTTAACCTGGATCCAAGTACCGTTATTCGCCCCAGGCCCCCTCACTGGGCTATGGCTTGCACCAACATCCAAAATGGTAAGTAAAAGGTGAACGCAGATGTTAACATGTTAATCAACTTCTTGAATGGGCTAAGCTCCAACATAAATAGTTTAATAAATAATGCACCAATAAATTATTAAATTACTTTTAAAGATTAAACTAACAAAAAGAGATTTTACAATTTAGAACTAGCGCATCGCCTTGTGATCTTTTTGGTAGATTTTTGACAGCCTTTTGCAGAAGAACAGGGCTTATTTGTTGGCACATTGACATCGGGTGACATTGGCTGAAATGTTTGATCGGATGTTAGTGAAAATCGTCGTTGGGAATGCCAGCTCTTCCCTGGTAACAAACCTTTGGATTTTGCAGTCACTGGCCTTCCTGTAGACTTCATCCTATCTTTACAAGGAGGTTTGAATGATGTTGCCAACTGAACAATGTCATAAAGAGCAACAGAACAAGACTGGCGTGAATTTGTTGAATGGGCCAGTTTCCCATTACTAGAGATCTTTCTTATATCCTTTGCAGATGAACATTTGCCCCTTCTTGTGCTGCAGGATACAGTTTTGATTTGTTTCTTACTGTGGTAGGCAACCTGCAAATTCTCTTCAGCATACTTTGAAAAACAGGACTTACTATACTTGCTAGTTATTTCAGAATCACGTTTTGAACCAGATGCAGAAGCACAACGAAACGGTGATGAAATATATTTGTTGGACTTTTTAGAGATTATCTTGTCCACACTTGTCTTGGGGGAATGCTTTTCATTTCCACATAGTTTCTTTCCTTTGCTATTAATACCATTTCTTTTCTGCAACTCACAGATAAAACCACACAAATTTTCAACACTATCTTCTGTCCTGCGGTTGCATCTCTCATTTTCCACTGTGTCTGCTTGCAACCTTCGCAGCTGTATGTAACGAGCAACAAAAGCATCATCCTTGTTCTTTTTATCTGCACAAAAATCTTGCTCGAGTTCATCTAACTTTATCTGATCCCAATCAGTAGGCATAGGATCAATATATCCAAAATCTACACTTTGAGCACTTAATTCAGATGAAGATGACCAATTATGTTTGTTTCTTGCTTCTGATCTACCCGATTCCAGTGAAAGTGGGCGTGTTTGTTTTTTCAATTGTTTTTCTTGCTCAGTTTTATATACGTTTGACTTGGTTACACATGTTGAATTGGACACTGACAACTTATCAGTTTTTGGTTTGGGGATGACTTCATTTGCAGATTTGTCACTTGATCTAAAAAATTAAAAGGCAAAGTACTGTATATTAGCATGGACATTCTGTGAAGGATAGACTAAGCGCGTTATCTTTGTCACTCTAATATCTGAATATCAATCCTAATATCAACCCTAACACCAACTTTAGCTGTGCTCCAAGGTCATTGGCAGTCTGTGGCACCTTTACTAAACCTTCGACTCAGCCGTGTTGCGCTGCGTCCGTCGTGTAGTTCGTAGGATGATTAGCATGACCACTTTAACTTTAATCTCTGTATGAAAAACTTGCTCAATATTATCATCAGGTAGTCAGCAGTCCATACCATACGGGCTCATACAGAACGCTCGTTAGCCAATCAGAAAGCAGGATTTGGTAGGATACGGACCGGACAAAATAAAACAATGTGTGGTAAGTTGGTAACCACTATAGACAACAACAGCTGGTTGTGCCACAACAGCTGGTTAAAATCATGTTTAATAATACCGTAGTTATAAAACAAGAGTTAACCAAAATAACCTGTATACTCCAAGATGACTATGTGGGCGTTGCTGTTCTCTTTTCAATCCAAAATTATTACAAGGTTGATATGGTTGGTTGGTCATTGGAATTTCTGGTGTAAAGTATCTAATATTGGCAGCTAACTGACTTCGATAAATTCCTGGACCATCGTTGTTTGTGAGATAGTGCTGGATTTTAGATTAAAATGAAAGATTAATAATTATTGACATTGTTTTGTACAATCTTAATTTGTATAAGTACGGTACATTTTTATAATCTCAGTACCTTAAACTGCGTGTAAGGCCTTTTACTTGAATTCAATTTTTCATCGACTTCTTTTACTTGCTGTGTGAGTTTCTTGAACATTTGCTATTAAGAAGAAAGTCAAAACGGGAAATCCCACAGTAACATTTAATATCAGAGGAAACCTACCAATTTATCATATGTATATAATTATACTATATAATACTTTTACACTAAAGTATAATACTTCAGCAAATTAAATTGAGCTATGGTCTACATTCTAGCAAATGCTTACAAATTTTAACTTACTAGGGTAAGTTTAAATTCCTTGGCCATATCTAAAACGAAAATGTTATAAACATGTATCCAAAGTTAAAAATATTAACATTTTTCCAAACAATTGCAATAAAGTAGCTGTACTTTAAAACAATGTATAGTATTTAAAGAAATACCTGATGGTTTCCGTGTTTGGATACTGTGATCCAAACATGCTGGAAGTTGCGAGACTTGAGAAAAGCGTAAAAAACATGAGCTGCTAGGCGAGTGTTTTTTAGCTTTTCTAAAGTCAAACATTACTTCCCAAGTGTTTGGATCAGATATTTCTTTTATTAAATATTACAAGAGAACAAGACCTCCTAACACACTATTTTAGCAAATACACTAATATAATACACTGACCTTTTAGAGTATTTTATATTATATTATTTTTAGTAGTTATATTTTGTAGCGTCTCCTATAGTGACGCTTATTCAGTTGCGTGTATTTGAAAATAGTATGAAATAATTAAGTACCACTTATTAACTATAGCTTTGACTAATCCCTAATCACATCGTATCTATTTCTGTATCATTACTATCATATATCATGTTACTTTTAAGCTTCTGATGCAAGCGCCCATACATGGACATAAACAGTGTAATTCTGTATCACAACTAATTCCTCCACTCATAATAAATAACCAGACAATTCTCTTAGTTAGACAGTTGCTCTCCTCGCCTTGCAGCAATCACTCTGTCCATAAAGTTCTGTGTATCTTTTGGTGTATTCACTAGCATCACCTACTTATAGATGCCAACATTTTGGCTGCCAGCTATCTAGTCAATTTGAAAGTGACTATAATATAGCCAGGTTCCGTTTTTGCAGGATTTTTTATTTTAGGATTAGGGTCAGCAGGTTTTAGGGTTAGTATTTTAAAATTTGGGTTAAGATAAGATCTTGTAAAAGACTGCCAGTCGTTTAGTATTAAAAACTATAAATAGACAATATTACAGTACAGTGTACATGGACAATCGACAAGCTAAAATCCTCAGAAAAAGTTTCTGAGTAATCTGTAACCTTCAGATTGCTGGTGAGATGCTCTAACCATTGAGCTACTGAGACTCAGATGAAGATGAAAGGTTACAACGATGTACTGCAGTTTAATTTATATAATTGCAAATATTATGACGGCGAATTGTCATGAAAACGAGGCTTTTCTGTGGTTACCATTGCTAGGGCCGAATCATGTTAGTTGACTGGATCACAATTGTTGGACCAAAAACAACAGCCAATCAATCAACGTGTATTAATTTCAGGTCCTAGCAACGGTATACAGAAAAGCCTCGTTTTCATGACATCGCCGCCAGATTTGCAATCGGTCTATTGTAACCTTCACTCATCCATAGCTGGCTCGGACTGGCTATTGTGCCATGCGCCATAGAACAATGGCTGTCTATTGTACTTACACGACTAGCCATTGTTCTCTGACACGATAGCACAATAGCCAGTCCGACCCTGATCCATAGGGCATACAGTAGTAGTCTCGGTAGCTCAATTATAGGGTACACTGGCAATCTGAAGGTTACGGGTTTGTCTCCTGTTCGAAACATTCTCTGAGGATTTTTCTATCTACTCCCAGCTCCCACATTCAGTACTGTATCAACGTATATATACCAACAGACTATAAATTATAGCCGATTGTGATAAATAATATTATGTCCTTGGTTTTAAATTTCATTACCAATTCCAATGTGTGCATCTTCTTCAATCCATTCTGGATAATGATTGCTCAACATTGAACTAGCCCAAGAATGTGACTACAGAAAGAAATTGAAAAGTTAAATATTTAAGCCACTGAATTAATGCTGCTGACAATTAGCAAGACTTTATATAAACAACTCCAATTTAAAAACACATATAATTCTAACCTTAACGGCAGGGCTAGTAGCGTGGTGATGTGTTGCTCTATTTTTCTTCACTTCACAAATCCAAGGTGAATTAAGGCTTTTCTTGTGGCTGTTGGCCAGGGATAAAAAGATGATAATTTTGACAGACTGCTGTTGTATTAAGTTTGATTAATTAGCACCTGCCTAGTGCCTACACGCATAAAAATATTATTCCTTTAATCCTATACCTGGCCGGTTTTCCAGGATATGTTTTTCCAAGAGGATGTAGAGAAGGAACTGGCCAACTTTGAGCGTAAATTAAAGAAGCTGGGGTACTCGAGCGGGTTGCTTGGCATCGTGCCGCCATTTTGTGTACTCTGGAGTCTTGGTATTTGCAATTTCATTTGTGATCATTTGTCATTTCATGTTTTGAAGGATATTTAGTTGCCTTTAGTTATATGGATTAACAGAGTTTTAAAATGTTCATCTGATAATCTTCGTTAATCTCAACGTCTGAGTCAGTCTCATAGGTACGAGCAAAATTTTGTAGGGGGGGGGCACCTAAAATGAACAGGTTTTGCGATTGAATTGGTTTCTTTGTGGTTGATTCTATTGTTTTATTCAACCAATCACAAAACTTGATAGTAGATGCCTCCTACAGATTTTCCAAATTTCGACCGCGTGGATATCTCCCCCGCAACGCGCATAGGAAATGCATTGCACGACAGCAGAAGAGAAGGAAGGAAAAGCAATAATTAGCCACAAAACCAAATGTATTAGGTATATATTCAAGTTGAATATACGGGCAAGGCCTGGCTAAATGCCACTTTTAACCATTGCTAAACGATGAACAACAATGAAATTCCAGATTTCCCTCAATGAGAATCCGTTATAATGTCATTAAGTTGCATTCAAATATTAGAATAATTTAATACAGGACCCCTTTTGCCTAGCCTGTGTACAGCGTACTACAGCCTGAATACACACCTGTAATACAGTCTGTTTAATTACAGGTGTATATTCAGGCTGTACACAGGCTACTTTTGCCCAAATGACAAGACCATTTTTGCCCGAATAGAGCTAATTTTTCGGAGCCCCCCCTGTCTCGTACGCCTTACTTGATTCGATGGAAACAAGTAGGGAGGGGCCAATTAAGAACCTTAAATTTTTGCAATATTCTTTATGGCCCGACTTATACAGCCAGGTAATAAATTTTAGTAGCCCCCCCAAAAAAGATCTAACTGGACATAGTCTTCAGATGTGTGAAGTTGATTGTCCAGGTTGTTGTAGACTAGTCTTGTCGAAAGACTATTGTTGGTGACTGATGTTTCGATGGCCTCAGCGGCGGTCATCTTCAGAGTCACTTGACTCTAAACTGCTGCTCAGAGGTCTATAAACATCAGTCACCAAGAATAGTCTTTCTCAAGACTACATCAACCTGGACGATCAACTTCACACATCTTTGAGTGGTCATGCAGTGACCGCTGCTCAACTAATTCCAAAGTTAAGCAGCAGCACCAATTCAATTGTGGGTCGGAATAATATTCTGAAGGGGGGTTAAGGACTGACTTTCGTTTATTTTATATGCAATGTCATATTGACACAAATGCTATTAAGAAATTTAAGACATTGAACCTAAGTAAGTAAGTTGGACGGCCGTAGCCCTAGGTGACCTGTAGGCTCCTCTTTCAGTGGGCTGCTACCTGAAGGTAGGGGTGGTGCCACTCCTATCTCTGGAATTAACCACTACCCCAGCCAGAGCTGGTCCCAATTTAAGGCTCTTGGTGAAAGCCCAACCTCCAATTAGCACTGCTCATTGGATTATGGCAACACTAATTTTCAGTCTTCTGGGACCTATAATTATATGAAGAAGAAGAAATACTTTATTTAATGAGGGTATAACATTAATTACCGGTTACCCAGTAGTTTTCATAATGGCCCTCAGATAAATTACATCAAATAGGAGTTAAATTACATCAGATAAATTACATCAAATAATAGTTACATCAAAAAAAGAAAATTAGAGTTCTATGGTGTTATTTCAAAGTCTAGCTAGTAAGTTTTTAACATTCGAAAATTTTTGAGTATACAGTTTTGATCCAGAATCATAGTATGTAAAGCTGTAAATATGAACAAGGCTGTAACCCATCCAGTTAGTGTACCAGAAGTACGGTCATATTTGACGTCATAGAATGTCAGATAGTTCACAAATACGTAAATTAGTCATAAACCCTTTGTATTTCATAACATTGCAAATCACACAATACTTAATTAGTTTAAAAACTGCAAATATGGTATTATAAACAATCTAAATACAACAATAATAATGAGTCATAAAATATGACATTCACAAATATTACGTAGATTTACAGCGAAGTGTGGAAGTCATAATTAAAAAAAGAAATACATCCTACAATACAAAAACATCTTACAAGTAGCTACCATGCGGAATTACACAAGCATTTAAGGCCCTTCACCAGAAAGTGAAATGAATACCATGTATGAGTGTCTAGCCTAGTCATTATCACTTGTAGTGCTGCGGCCTTTTTATTTCTTTTTATCCTTTTTATCCTTTTTATCACAATCTTTTCCCTCTTTATCTTTAGATTTCTTTTTGTCTTTTTTCTTTTTCTCACTGCTGTGGTCCTTGTCTGAATGTTTCTCTTTCTTATCTTTGGATTTTGTTTTCTTCGGTTTTGAATCTGACCCGCTATCACTTGAATCACTACTACTTGAGTGACTTTCCATTCAAAGACAAAAATAACATCATAAAAATACATAATAGTTATTAATTAAATTCTCTTCTAGACCCAAAAGGAATATGGCAAAAAAAGGAAGCGGGAAAAATATCACTACACACAGTTCATGAATATGGAAAAAATGGCACATCTGAAAAATATTTCGCAGACATTTGTTCAAACGCCGGTAGTCACTGTTGCTTTTTCAAATACTGTGCCTTCATTGTCGAAAATTAACAAAATGATGTCACAGTGGTTTATTTGCTCTTTTTACTCGTCATCTGACGGGATTTCAGAACTGTGCTGTCGCCTAAAAAAGGCTCTGTCAGCTGTCACAACTTACCCCTAACAGGGCCCCATAACTATACCTAGCTGGGTATGTAGTAAAATTAACTACTGAACTCATTAATCTTAACTAAATTCTAATTCATAACTTACTAACTACTGACTATATACATTACGTTTTATACAAATTTTTAAACAATACTTTTTGCTAAAAAATGATAAGTTCTGCATAATTCTTTTAAAAACTGGAAGACTGGTCATTACAAAACAGCTAAAAAGTTTGAAAAAATTGCAAAAAATTGAAGAAATGCGAGAGCCAATTAATAATAAAAACCTTATAATTATCAACTTTGTGGTGTCATTTATCCTGGTACCTCCTAAATGATAAAGTTTCCATTGTCTTACCTGTGTTCTTTCTTTGTCTTTTTTTTGTCTTTAGCTACCTTAAAAACCAATCAATACAACCATTTTTTTACACCCAAATCTAGCTTGATTAAGTTTTGGAGTTGAGATAATGTACATTTTCATGGAGTTTTATTTTGTTGTGCTTAGCAATGTTGATTAAAAGTACTGCAGGGTGTGAATAATGGCAGGGGCTTTTTCTGCTATTAAAATAAAAAAACTGCCCTGGGAAGCAAGGCATTATACGGTATTTGACCTATGTGAAAGTCAAATGCCCCGCTATTGACTTGTGCATTATGACGTCACACGTAGAGACCAAAATTTCGCAAATACAGTAGTGGTTATATAACTGAACCTGAACCTCGATTTGAACAATTTCTAGTTCGCAGAATTTAGTCGGACCTATTAAATCAGTTGGTACATTGTACACGATAGATACGACTTTGTTCGCGTAGGGCATCCTGTGTCGCTTGGCGATTTGGAGACCGTTCCAGCTATACTGCAACACGTATGATTCTACGGCAGTGTGGCAATACTTATTCTTAAAAACACGTACTTTCATGGGTTTACTCTATTAAATACACTACTCGTATAGCTGAATTATCTATATGATTGTAGAATACCCGTACATTTTCACGTCTTCCGCTTGTTAATCGGCCTTCATCGGTGTCAAATTGCCCAAAATAAACCTAATAGAATTGCTTCGCCTTCGTTCTAAAAACACTTGTCCAAATCAATTAAGAACAACAAATACGTTTTCAATGATTCTAATTTGTGCCTGTATTGACGCAAGTTCAAAAGTGGACGGGTATTTCTTCAATCGCTTCGATATATTCTATATATACCTCCATATTATACTCTTGTAGTCTTGTTAGCCTTGTAATGCTTGTAACACTGCTGTTGTAACTGTAAAAACTTTAGGGATGGGCGATCGAATTAATCATTAATACGACGCCGTGGATGTTTGTCCGCTGTTACCCATAATTATTGCGGCCATAACAAAAGAAAATAGCTGTTGTAGATAGTATAATATAGGGTTATTTAGGGATAATCTGGGCATAATTTAATATATTTGGGTAAAAACAAATATCAACCGTACAGGGCAACTCTGTGGCTTCTTAAGGCCCTGATACACGGTACAATTTGTCATGCAACTTATCTCGCAATGATGATTTGTGTGGCGTTGCAGTTCCAAGGTGAGGGGTGTTACAGGCTGCAACGCGTTTGTGCATTTTTTTCGATAAAAGGATGATGCGCATGCATTCGCAGTCGTTGTTATGGAAACATTGCGAGACAAGTTGCTACACGGTGCAATTTTTCATGCAACTGGTCTCACAACGGCGTTGCGAGACAAGTTGCACGGACCATTGCATCCTGTAACATGTTGTGCAATGGTCAAAATCTATGCGAAACAAGTTGCAATTGCAACAATTTTTTTCAGCGTTGCATCGTGTAACACGTACCCTTTCAACAGGGCCTTTAGTTGTGTGGGCAATGTTTTTTCAAGATCAAATATGTTTTGGCTGGTATTCTAAGTATAGAATCAATATTGTTTTGGGATTTGTGAAGAATTGGCAATCTCTTCTCTCCTCCACAGAGGCTTCCCGATGCAGACTGCAGTAGAGGGGGTAATTTGGATAAGGAATGCGGTTTTCAGCGGTTTTCCTTATCCATTACCCTCTACTGCATTCCTTATCCAAACCCAGTTACCCCCTCCGCAGAGACTCGGTACTTCCAATGCGGTAGGCAGAGGGCAATCTCACCGTACGCATGTCATTGGGGTTTAATATAGGAACTCTATAAGGACGTCACGAGGCTGCGTTTTGCGTGCACGTGTGTGATATTTCAAACGTGGATTTCCGACAGTTCGAAAGCGAATATTCGTCCAAGGCGGCGAAGACACGAGTGGTAGTTCGATCGGGTTCGGTTTTTATTCATCACTAACCGTCGTGCGTTGCGCGTTTGTGTTTATCTTTCCGTTACGATAACAAAGTGTTTTGAAGTGCTTTGTTGCCAACTTGATGTGGTATAAATACTTCGGAAATTCGCCGAGTCTTTTCAGAAAACCCTACAGAGGCTTTCTTATTCATCCACAATCCAAATACATCGACTCGGAACCTGATGTTTTTGTTTGAACCTCGTCACTTGGTTTTCCACGCTTCGCGTCAATCAAGGCTGACATAATTCGAAACGAAACTCAAGAAAACGTTGAGTTTTGTGAAAAATGCAGAAATAATTACTTTCTAAGGTATATCTTCTTTCAATTAAAAGACAAAATGAATAATTTATATCAAGGATTGACAAGATATTTACGGATACATTTCGTGCTTCAAAAAATGGCCGACCGAGCGTGCAATGCGTCACGGTTGACACTCACTATGACACGGCATGTTATGCGACGTACGCAAACAATTTTTTTTGTTCAAAAATTTTCCAGCAATTTGGAAATTGGTCAGTTCAAGATGTCATCCGATCGGATCTTGTATACCACCGCTCGTCCCAGTCTCCCTCTCGCTCAACAGCTGCAAGTCGGTGTACGCAGTAGAGAGAAAATTACCAAATAGATATAGCATCATACAGTATGTCAATATGACATACGGTTCAATATGAAATACATACAGTATGTATTTCATACAGCTGTTTGACAAATCCAAGATATTTCGCAGGGGCTCTGGAAGAAACAGGTGTCTGTGTGTCCGGACACCCACGGTTTCTGGACTATGGGTGTCCTACATAAGGACACCCACAATATTTTAGCAAATTTTAAACAAACTGACAATTGGTGTTGTTGACGCGAAGTACATCTTTTCGGTTTTTATACATAACTATTTAATCCAAATAAATCCACCAAAAAAAACATCAGGTGTTGCCTTACTCTGGTTCAGGTCTCGACATCCGGTTGTTCTCGAGCACTCCAAAATTGCACAGAACTCTGCGCAGCACTTACTACCAATTGGTAACCTAGTTTACAATAATTGCTGCGCAGTGAGTGTAGCAGCGATTCATAATTCAAGGCGCAAAAAATCTTGACTCGATTTTCAACCACAATCCTTTGCGTTATCAACCACAATCCTTTGCACAGCCAATATAAAATCCTTTGCACGTGAATCGGGATTCTCTTACAAGTGAGATAGACTTCATTTAAAGTGCCACTGTGATGAAAATTCGTCATCGAAAAATGCCATTTTTTCTTCATGGATGTATTTATCAATGTGAAAGTAGCCCTTATACAAAATTACAGTCGAAACGGAATAAAAATCGAAGAGTTACAAACGTTTGAAAAGTCCTAAATCGACGTCCGCCATTAAAATCGGCCATCTTGTTTTTATCCATTCGAGAAGCGCTCGTGACGTCATAGTCTCAAGGAGCCGCGTCAACACAAATAGAATTACTATAGAATACAAAGCAGCGCATATACAAACCGCGTTTAAAATGTCTTCCGAATCTAGTGGAATCTCGTTGTTTATATGTTGCAACAACACTACACGTGAAGCGTGCTTGAGACTCTGACGTCACCGGCGCCCTTTGACCTGAAATTTCCAAGATGGCAGATTTTAATGGCGGCCGTGAAATTACGAACTTTATCGTCGTATAGCGCAGTCAATATTTGACATTGAGCGCTAAAATTTTGCATGGGGAGTTATTTATATGTACTCTTTGCAATAATGCTAAAAAACATGGGGTTCAAAATTTCATCACAGTGGCACTTTAAGGTTCTGTAAACGTATACTCGGGGTACATTCAAAATCCACAAATGTATTAGGAAGGGTACCTCTGATTGTACAAATATCTAGTCTAGTAGCAAAATATTGGCAACGTATTAAAGATTTGTTATTTAGCAATACTCTTGTTGGTGAAGCTGCGAGAGTTAGTATCAGTTCTAATTTTCAACCAGTAACCTTTACAAAATATTTGCTAGAATTATGTAATATAGATGTTGATAATTTTGAAACTTTTACCATACCACCTAAAAAATTAGGAAATTTTGGGAACTATCTAAAAAATAGATTACACGAATATTTTGTAAAATCATGGAAAGACCAGAATCACAGGAAAACTACGAACTTTTAGAAAAGTTAAAATAAATTTTGAGTTTGAAAAATATCTTTCTGAAATTCATAATATTAAACATCGTCAAGCTGTCACAAAACTAAGAATTTCAGCTCACAGATATACCTGTTGAAACTGGTCGCTATAATAATGTTCAATGCAATGACAGAATATGTCAACATTGTAATCTGAATGAAATCGAAAATGAACAACATTACTTAAAGTGCCTATGACATGAAAATTAAGTTTATCTTATTTGAAAGAACTCTTAAAATAATTAAGAATATCAATTTAAAGCTTTTCCATATTTCACTTAGTTCGTGAGATATTTAGACTTATATGATATTCAAATGAGATGATCTATGATGTCACAAGTTGTGCAATACATTTTAACATATTGGAAGATCGTGTATATCTTTAAGATTATTGAACGAAATCACTTGAAACTTTGCATGTCCATACAGACCACTAAACGGAATAAGATCGTTCAAGTTTTAATGTTACAACAGTAATAGTATAGTTCCCAGACCACTACGTCTCTTTTAAAAAAATCTTCGTTTTCTAACATAGTAGGCTTTGCACCAACGTCAAACTTCAGTTTCAAATTAGTTAAGTTAGTGCAAATCTACTCAACCAGTACCAATTCGCAAATGTTTCCCACCGAAAAGAAAACAAATAATTTTGTTTTGAAAATCAAGAGGTCTGGAATCTAATCATTCACCATGGCGACCATAAAACTAGAACTATGTTATCCAGTTTAGTGGTCTGTATGCACATTCAAAGTCCAAGTGATTTCCTTCAATAATCTTAAAGATATATGCGCTTTTCCAATATGTTAAAATGTTGTGCACAACTTGTGACGTCATAGATCATCTCATTTGAATATCATATAAGTCTAAATAACTCAACAACTAAGTAAAATATGGAAAAGCTGTAAATTGATTTTCTTAATTATTTTAGGAGTTCTATATTTTAGGAGTTAAATAAGATGAACCAAATTTTCATGTCATAGGCACTTTAATGTATTGCAGTAATGCGCAAAGTTCTCCGATCGTAGATCCAAGTTTATTGATAACTTATATACTATTAATGGTTCATTTTCCTTATTCAGTTTGCAAGATCTCTTTCAATATGTTCTTGCTATGCATGACATGAATACTATGAAATTAGTGTCAAAATATTGTTACGATATACTAGAAGTCTTTGACAACTTATAAGCATTTTCGAACATTTTAGTTACGTTAATATTTTTGTCTTTGTAAACCTATGTATGTATGTATCCTATATACCAATATTGGTGTTTGTTATGGATTAAAGATTATTATATATGGGTTCTAAAGGCTAAATTAGCTACATGAAGTCATTCTATAATTCGGTTACATTTACGTCAACTGTGATGTAGAGTTTATTTCGAGTAAATCACAAGGTCATTGAATCAAATACCACAGATGCACACACGACACGTCAAATGGGTGCGACGGATTATAAGGTGATGAAACCGGAACTAATCGATTGCCTCACGGACAGTCACGCATACAGTGTCTATTTTTGTCACACTATCCCCCTCTTTGAAAAGCGACATGCCCTCATGTCGGCTAAAACATATTTGAAAATCAATCAGAAAACAAAAATGAATTACAGTCTTTAAGCATCATAATCTGCTAACCATGCGGGTTCCTTACGGGTGCGTCTGGGGCGATCCGCCGCTTTGCTTGTTTGTCCTCCTGCAGTGCTCTGTCTGGTCTGTTGCAGGGGGCCGCGGTTTCGCGCGCTTTCTGAGCTGGCTCCTCACCACCAGTCTCAGCGTCCTGAAGCCAATCGGGAATGTTTTCGCCTTCGTAGGGTTTGAGGCGGTTGTGATGGACGACTTTGGGTTTAGTCTTGGGGGCCTTCTGTATGCGAGGTCGTCCAGCCGGTCGATCACTAGAAAGGGGCCCTCGTACACGTCATTTTGCAGCTTTGGGCAGCGCTCCTTCTTCCTCTTTGGGTTATGCAACCATACTGGGTCCCCATGGTTGAAGCTGTTGCGATGTACACCACGATGGTCATAGTTGCGCTTTTGGCGTTCAGTTTCGAGCTTGAGGTGTTCTCTGGCAAATTCATGTACTGTCTCCATTCTCTGCCTCAGCCGCTTGGCGTACTCGGATTTATCAGTCGCGTCCTCCTTCTGCGGTGGACTTCCCATCACGAGGTCGAGTGGCACTTCTGCTTCCCTGCCTAGCATCATCATGCTCGGAGTACAGCCCGTCGTCTCGTGTATAGACGTTCGATATTCCATCATCAGCAGGGGGAGGTGCTCATGCTCGGAGGTGATGCTCGGAGGTGAATTTTGCTAGCATGGACTCCAGCGTGCAGTTGTATATCGCTCTACCATTCCGTCGGACTGAGGATACAGTGGAGTGGTTCTAGTCTTGTCGATTCCAAGAAGGGTGCACATCTCTGTGAAGACTGCAGACACGAAGTCACACCTAACCGGGAGACGAACTCGTCGACTACTTTCTTGGCCATGACTGTCACCGCCTCCTGGTTGGGGATCGCGTATGCTTCGGTCCATTTAGAAAAATAATCGGCCACTACCAGTATGTATTTGTTGGAGCTGTCAGTCTCTGGTAGTGGTCCAAGGATGTCCAAAGCTACCCTCTCTAGTGGCGCCCCCACGTTATACTTCTTCATCGCAGCGCGCGGTGTCTTCTGGGGTCTTTTCCTGGCTGCGCAGAGGTCACACTTCCTGCACCAGTCCCTGACGTCCGGTGAGCACTTATACTTTCACCCTCCCCATAGTCTTTGTCACCCCAAGGTGGCCTGCCGTCTTGGCATCATGCAACTCGCGCAACATCTCCGTCCTAAGCGTATTGGGGACCAGTAGCTGCCAGTCTCCCATCGCCTGTACAGCACACCGTCTCGAAGATGGAGTCTGTCCCACTGGCTCCAGTACGCTTTTACTGCGCAGTTCTCTGGTGATACATCTGACCACACTAGCCTCTCAGTTCCTCCTTCTTTCCAACTGATAACCCATGCGATGTCCTTGTCCAGTAGCTGCTCCTGTCGTAGCTCTTTGTCGGAGTCACCCAGTCACCCAGTTATCTGTTAGCTTCGTCTCTGTGGCGCGTCTAGTGTCCGAACGTAGGCTCCGCACCCCTGTCCCTCCGTCAAGCTCTCTGTTTTTCCAGAGGTGTTTCGAGGCATCATGCTAACGATGCTTGGCGACCCTGTTCAGGCGAAAATAGCCAAGGAGATAACGGGATTTTTGAAGTCCCAAGCAAAGGTTTCCGTAGTCAAGCCTAACCCACCGCCTGTATTACGTGTACCACCACCTCCTATATATGATCCGGCATCCAAGATACGTTCCCGCCTATACTCAAAGATCCGACTGCTTTACGTGCGGTCCCCCAGAGCACTTCGCTAGATTTTGGAAGTCTGGTAACTAAAGTAAAGTATTCGTTTTCAAATTGGCGACGAAAAAAGTTGCTAAAAATCGACATATGGGGGCTGAAAAAGCGAAACGAACTAGTGCTCAAAGGAAGCAGCAACAGAAATTAGGGATGCACCGGAACCAAATTTAAAAGTTCCGGCCGGAACCGGAACTCGCCGGAACTGAAATAAGTTCCGGCCGGGGTATCAGAGTTGTATCTAAGTTCCGTTTGAACCAGTAGCTTAGTCTGACATTGTCTTTGTGGAATTAAGTGGTCAAAAAGTGAAAATAACCCCTCATTAAACAATACCAGATAGAAAATACATGTCCATTACATAGAAAACTAGTTTTATGTTTTAACTTTTTGTTTTCCACACTGGTATCATGTGAATACTGAATATTCTCAAGAAAGTCCTTTGTTTCCTAATAGTTGATCTGTTTTTAATCGCGTTGACGCCGTGCATACTCTTAGAAAGCCTGAGCACTACAGATCAACCGCTGACCATATTTTGACAAATAAGTTCGGAACCGTAACTTGGAAAAATCGGAGTTCCGGCCGGAACTAACCGACCGGAACCAAGTTCCGGTGCATCCCTAACAGAAATGAGCCACTGGTTAAGTTAAATTTACATTTGATGTTAAAATTTGTCTAATTATACATTTATTTGATGTTAAAACTCGTGTGTTTTTGTATTGTTTCAGGTTTGCCCCGGGGGTGGGGAATTGGCGACGAGCTTCATAATACAAATCCGCGGGGTATTGCCCGGGGGGATGGTTACAGGAAGAATTGACCATCCGAGTCATGGTCCCCAGGGCCCAGACTGCACGAGTTCGTTCTCACTCCGCTCAACTACCATTACAATGCAACTTCAACCGGTCATAAAAATCGGAGATTTTGACCCAATTCATTTTTTTCGCACAGATGCTACAGATATTATATATCTAAAAATAAGATTGGGATTCTTTTAGACGTCCCAAGTGGACTATAATGTGCACAGCTGGAGATAATAACAAGTGCACAGCTGGAGATAATAGATAAATAGATTATAATCTCTCTCTCTATATGACAAAAACCCTTAAAGATTGCTAAGATATCACGCTTTTGGGATTGAGAGATAGACGCGATTATTTGCCCTGTCAGAATGTCAGAATTTCCCAGTCAGAGATTGGCAAACATAATAAATGCATGACCCTGTAGGTATTGTGACAAATGTTTGTTAGCTAACCCTGGTGAGTGTTATGCAACTCTAGTTCAATTAATATTAGTAATTTTTAAAAATACAGCTGCTTCGCAGTTAATGCATTTAAAAGTAAATATGATAGTATGTATTTTGCATCGAATATGAGCTGCTAAAAAGATCCACCCCAACTCAGTTGAACTGATTAAAAACTAATACCACTTTTGACGCAGAGGATTGTGCTTTTCAATCAACCTCGTGCCCAGGGTCTTACCTCCGCTACCCGGTCTATGCTTTTCAATGAGATTGACAATTTATAAAGTGATTGGAATTAAAATGAGATTGAATGACAAGTATTGTTCTCAGCCAGTAGTTTCAAAAAATGATTGAATGTGCAGTTTGTTATTTATCTGTTGTTTTCAGTTTACTTTAGACTTTAGTATAGTATTGGTTAATTATGAAAATTGCTTTAATCTTTTCATATATATTTTCTCGCCACAGACAGAATGATCTATTCCTCTTGTAAAGAAGCACACGAGAAAGCATGCGGGTAATTATGGATCTGATCTATTTCTAAACTCTCAACATTAAAATACGATGGAACCTCCATACAACGAACACTTTGGGACAGAACATTGACGTCGGTCTGCATAAATCTTGATATCATGCTCAGCTTCATGCTTCGTGCTGTCGTATATGTTGTCAACAGATCAATTATCTTTCACCTAATTAAGATTTTTATATGATAATTTAAAATGTGGTCTTTGTTCCATTGCCTTTGTCTACTTTGTATGAATAATTGAGAAATATTCAATGCTCTTCAGAGTTAATATTCATGTCAGCATTCGTCGGCACTCGGCATAAAAGCAGCTAACAAGCTTAATAATCCACTATACATCCATGGTTATCTCTTACAAAAGGTATGAAGAAGCATATATCCAATTTAACGAAAGCTATCACTTCTGATTTGCTGTAAAATTTGAAGACAGCATTCAGGGTCGGTTGTTCAAAGCCTGGATAAGTTATCCGGTGGATAAGTCCTATCCAGTGGATAAACTGTGATCCAGTGGATAGTAATATCCAGCGGATAAAAAGTGGTTGTTGGCAAAGCGTGGATAGCGGGGTGGATAACTATCCGACGGATAACAGATTTATCCACTGGATAACTGCTCGTTGCTATGTAAATTTATAAATTTCCCCATTATACCAACCGCCCAAACTAAAAAACGGCAAGAGAATATTAAGTTGCTTCTTTCTTTTTGATCAAACATAATATTCTCCATAAAAAGATTCATTTAATTCCGGTTTTTTTGCGTTTGTGATTGGTTATCTAGGCATCGGATGATATCAGCTGATGCAGGCTTATTTCTTACTCTAGCTGAATTTACACTTTGCACACAGAGAAAAAACAAACGGTTAGCAAAGCTAGATTATATTTGAGACAGGGCCGTAGGAAGCAATTTTGTATTGAGGGGGCTGATGTAGCGAGCGTCGAAGACGCTAGATTCTGGGGCGAGATTTATAGCAAAATTTATAGCATAAAAAGCAAAGAAAATTTGTTAAAGCAGAACAGAGCAGGGTACATATCAAGATATTTTGAGATTTAAATCAAAAGTTGTGAAGCATGCAGTGCAGTCCGTAATACGGGTTTTGTTCGTTTTATTAGAATACATAATAACTAAAGAGTGAAGTCTAACAACACTTTCATGATTAATTTTAACTGTTTCAATCTATTACTTAACTTATTAATTTTCCAAATAACTTTAAATAACATTAGTCCTTAAAGCGTCCAAATCCCACATCAGTTTAGCCTGCGTGCAGACGCTTGTATTTCCGGCGGCTGAAGGCCTATAGGCTGAAGGCTTATAGGCCTTCAGCTGCCGGAAATACAAGCATCTGCACGCAGTTATAGGCCTTCAGCTGCCGGAAATACAAGCGTCTGCACGCAGGCTAACATCAGTTATTATATATTGTAGTTACTACGTGCATTTTGATTGGCTAAGAGCTTACGGTTAAATATCGCAATCACGCAAGAATCACGCAACCAACAGATAACTCTGTTATCTGCTAGCAGATAACTAAGTTATGTGCAAGTTGCGCCCGCGATGAGTAATATTACAGCGAGCGAAGCAATTTCAAGTCTCCACTTCTTACCCATTCGCAAGAGGAGCATCTTCTGAGAGATTTAAACTTGACTTCGAATTCGCAAGTCTCAAAACAATACACTTTTCAAAACTGTAATGTTTTCTTTAATTGATTGTTGAACAATTGTTGAACAGAACTTTCGAGCTTATGATACTTTCATGTTATTGTTGTGACGCTTGTTGTTGTAATATTTCGAGGTTCAAAAATAAAGTTTTTCATACATGAGTACTATTATTTTTCTCCTAAAATATATAATAAAACAATTATTGAATTCGGTTTTCGTGATATCCTGATTTATCAAGGTCTCGGTAAGTGTTATCAGTCTCAGCCTTCGGCTTCGACTGATAACACTTACCTCGACCTTGATAAATCCGGATATCACGAAAACCTCATCCAATAATTGTTAATTATACATTACAACTAACAAGTAAATAAATGATTAATTAGACTTTGGCAACAAATTAAAAGGGTTAATTTCTGTCCGCGTTAATTTCTGTCCGTACTCCGTTCGAATTTTCACAGGTCATTATTTCCCTCTAAAACCCCCCGAGCCCCCCCGGTGTCTACGGCCCTGTGAGATGAAAACTGAATATACGTTCACTCTGCTAAATTATTTTACTTGGGAAAGTGCTTCCAATGAAGGACAAGTTTCGTTTTTCAAGTTAGTGTATCTTGTCGATTTCCATTTTTTTGTAAGAAACATGTTAATCAGTTTCGAGTTGTTTATCCTGTGTTTTTTATGAATGATTTTTGATTTGAATGCAAACGAAATAGTTTGTTGCTCGTCTAATAATTTCATAGCTGTTTTGTGCTAACGATTCAACAATGACATGTTATCCTTATTCTTCACGGATACTAATAAATAATACAGAAATTTTATCTTGTTTGAAAATGAAAAAATATAAAGCTGGTTTTGGTGTTGCGCTGTAAATTTCAAAATGTTTTGTCGGTACAAAATCTGACAAAGCAAGAAGCTCAAAGTCAAACATTTCCTATTCGCGTGAATTTGGGTTCAGTCAATCAGTTTTACTGCATGCATGGACACTTCAATTTCAAAACAGCTGTAGAAAACGACCCGAAGCCTGTAAATTTCTTGAATGATTTTTTATTTGAATACAAACGAAATAGTTTGTTGCTCGGCTAATAATTTAATTTCATAGCTATTTTGTGATGATGCTGCAACAGTTTTATCCTTTTTATTCACGGATACAATTTCCTATTTGCTTGAGATGCATGATGCATGGACACTTCAAAACAGCTGCAGAAAACGGTACCAAAATATTCAAACGAGATTCAAAAGATGGAAGCTAATACTTTTATAGCTACCCGAAACCATAAATTAGCCTTGGTCTGACATTATTACCACTTGAATTGTGGCTGATAAAGCGAGGATTTTTCTCTTTGCCAAAGTATATCTTGCTGCACCCGTTTTTGTTCTTCGGTGAAATTCAAGGTTTTCTCAGGTCGATTTAACACAATTATTATTTATTATACACAAGATGAAATTGACGGGCATTTCTGTTTATTTTTCTACGTTTTTATCCAGTGGATAAAAAGTTATACGACCTATCTAGCATGGATAACTTTATCCACCGGATAGCGAGTGGATAACGTTATCCAAGCTTTGAACAACCGGATTTATCCAGTGGATAGCGAGTTATCCACCGGATAGCGAGTTATCCAGGCTTTGAACAACCGACCCCTGATGAATAAATTATACTCGTTTTACGCGATCCGGCCATTTTCGCCGCCGTGGAGGCAAAATGCCCTGGGTACGAGGTTGAGTTGTCAGAAGTTTCGGTTAAAATTGTTCAGCTAAACTGGGCCACTCTCCTCCGCAGAGGCTTCTTGCGCTTTTTTAGAGTTCGGGTAATACTATTGGGCTATTATTGGGCTCACAGGGTGTTTTGGGGACGCGTGGAGAGAATCGGGACGCGGAATTGCGAGCCGTCTTCCCGTCTCCCCCCGCGCGCTCGCCCTCCCAGCCCGCCAGCCCGTGCTGCCCAAACTATTTGCCCGAACTCTAAAAAAAGCACAAGAAGCCTCTGCGGAGGAGAGTGAAACTGGGCCCAGTTGTCTCTTAACTACAGTTTAACTACTGTTTGGGCATTTAAATTGTAGTAAACTTCTGAAACAATGATCCTTGATTGACAAGAGTTACCACATAACACCAATTTGTTTCCTTTAAATTTAGATATAAGACAGAATAAGCCCAGAGAATACTGTGCTCTAACTCTTGTGTTGCCATGGTAACCAAGATAATTGCCCCCTATAGTGATTAAGAATCCTTATTTTCAGACATGATAGCTCATGAAGGAATGGTCAGGGAAATGGAACATTTATCATTGTTTTTAAAATTTTTAAACATTTTCCACAAAAATAGGAATTTTTTAAAATTAAGCAATCATGCGGTGTATTATACTTGTCAATTTTATAGGTTTACCTCCTAGACACTGTTTGTATCTTTCAGCATTGAAAATTTCAGAACAATTGATCAAAACGTAATGGAGATATGCTTTCTGAAATATTCGCTTTTTCTTGCATTTCGGGATTTGAGAAAATGACTTTAAACTTACGTGTTTGAAGTAATCTAAATAGTTTTTGTAATTAAGTGAGAAAAAGTGTCTCTCCTGCAAGAACTATTAATAGTAAAAGATTACCATTAATTATTGGAACTGTTATATATTTATTGGAACTATAATTATATATTGGAATATCCAAACGTCCGTTGCTAAGGGCGTTGCCCTAAGTCAACAAAACCAGACTAGTCTTAGAATTTTCTCAATTTTCTACATTTCTATGTATCCAATCGCAAAAATTATTTCGACTATCTATTCTTATATCATTAAGTATCTCAATTATGGACATTTAAAACATTTTAGCCAAATTCTAATATTTTGGGTGTAAGACCACCTTAATCAGGGACCAGGTTTTCGATTGTCCTATGAGCGCTCGGCTTGAAGTAATTACCGATCTATTCAATTTTCACAATAGAAATATCAGTTTATGCGAACTAATTGACCTAGTGGAAAACCGCATTTACTCTTGACTCCCACTGGCCATTGTGTGTCCTTTTTTATAGTAATCTTATATAAAATATTTATAGCATGTCCTTTTTTTAGTAATCCCCCAACAAGCGGAGAATATCGCGTCAAAACACAAACTGATCTTGGATACAGTGATGTTTATTGTCATATGGAAACGCTCGGTCAGTGTGTTGGTGGTGGGTGGACTCTGGTACTCAAGATTAAACCAGATGAGGTAATTAAGGTGTCATAAAAGTTTTGTATTGCAGTTTTGTATAGGCAGTGTAAAAATACAAATCAAATACCCTAAAAGATTGGTGTACTGTAAAAATAGTGTGTAGTAACATTTTGAGCGAAGGTCCTCGGTCGCACTGCACTGCGGCGCACTACAGCTGTACATGCGTGTAGGTAGCATTTCATGCCGTGGGTAGTCCAGGGGCGAGCGACGAAGACGCGACAAACGTCTAGGGGTCCTTACGCTATTTCCTGCATTTTGAGAGTAACAGTAACCATCAAAAACCCAGGCCAAACCATAGAGAACATATATAAGACTAGAGGGGGCATTAGGTCCTGAATTTGGGAACCAATTGGGCGCCGCCATCTTTGGCAAATTGGAGGGCAAATTTCGCGGTCCAAAACAAGGAAAATGTTTGCGTTTCTCTTTCACTATTTGTTTATTTCGCGATTAAGCCCGTTGTTCTATTGATACTTGGACCATTTTCTGATGAGTAAAAGATCAAAATTATTTATATAAAATTTACCGCCCCCAATTTGTCCAAAATGGCAGCCTTCAATTGGTTCGTTCCCCCGCAGACGACTGAAATCAGGCCCCAATACCCCCTCTAGTTTTATTTATGAGGTCATAAATAAAATGACCTCAATAAATTTCGAACCGATGGCGCTCATGCAAACGCCCAAAGTGAAAGAACCCAGAAATTTTAAAAATAATTATAAACAAAGGCGAAGAATGGTATAAGGTTGAGCAAAAAAATATAGCGCGCGGTCAAAGCTGCTACAGTTCCTACGCCACTACCAGTGGCGTGGTGGCCGGGGGGCCATGGCCCCCCCAGCGATGGTTTCAAGAGGGGCGCCGACACGGACGGTGGGCGCCAAAATTACCAAGAAGGGCCTGGATTAGTGTGTAAAATTTAAATTAAAGCGTTCATTTTCTGCACTCAAGAGGGTGAAGACTCGAATTCGTTCGTCCATGGTTCAGGAGAGACTTGAATCGTTGCTTTCAATGACAATCGAGCGTAAAATTTTGCTCAAATGCGATAAAGACCGTCTCATCAACTTGTACGCAAAGCTTTCTCCCGAACTGTCAAAAGCTCTACTTTGACTAATTGACTTGCATTCGGTTAATCGGTTGTCTTTTAAAACTGTTAAGTTAGTGTTATATTATGCTCAACGTGCATAAACTTTAGCCTATAGGCTATGGTATATTCTGACTATACGTTATTGACATTTGACCAGGAACAAAATTATTTTCTAACAGTCTCTCTTCAGTCTCTTCGTTCTTGTAAAACCCTATAAATTTCTAAACAAATTGTAAATCTTGATACAAAAAATGTTGTTTTCTAACCATGGGAATTCTGTAAAATCTTTCCCCAGAACGCAGGAAATGGCATTTCAGAGACTCTAGATTTCAAAAATTTCGGGGGTGCATGCACCCCGAAACCCCCTAGAAAGCGGACAACTCACGCCTTCGGCGCTCGCTTCTCGCGCCTTCGGCGCTCGCTTATGTCAGATTTGCAACTGGATTTGGCATCTCTGGGGGCGCCAATTTAGCACTGGCCAGTGGCCCCCCTTGAAATATTCGAGCCACCACGCCACTGGCCACTACCCTGTACCAGTTCTAACATATTTACATAAACTTGAATGCACTGTTTTTTCACTAGAAGTCTTTCAGTAATGTGAGCATTTTCTTTATTTTTTTTTCAAATAATCAAAGCCGACGTTCCTTTATAACTCGTCATACTGGACCAATCAGGAGAGCTTCAACCTGTTAAACGGAACCAACAATAATGCGCAGTTTGAAACGAAGCTGCCAACGTACTGGAGCACGCCAATCACAGAAATATGTCTCTATGATGCTGACGTCGATATTGGCGTTCTCATTACCGACTACCAAGCACCGTCGCTGTATCATTTGATTGCAGATGGCAAAAATCGACCGACCAACAAAACCGCGACATCTTGGAATTATTTCGGAGATTTTATCTCAATAGACGCAATATGTGTCGAGCAAGGATTTAATGTTGGAGTTAATGGGACAAGAGTCCGAGTGGGACTTTTGGCAGGTTTAATGGAGTGTTATCCCTTTTACGTGTTGGGTGCAGGCGTCGAAGACGTAGATGATGATCTCCGCTCTGCAAGTGCTGCTTATTATGAAGGAACTAATCACAATCCTTTCCACATGCAAATTTACGTTCGTTAGAATTAATAGCCATTAATCCTTTTACTCAGCTTTGTTTTCATAATTCTTCTATATGGCGAGAAATGGAGTGTACGCATGCGCTGTACGAATATAAAACTCCTGCCAACTTAATAGGACTTACAATATGAAAATACACAAATGTATTCACAGTTCGTTTGAAAGTAAAACATGTAACCCAACCATACCTAATTTTAGTGTGCAGTGATAACCAATTTGTGCAGTGATAAAAGTAAAATGTGCAGTGATAAAATTTGTTTTGATAATTTGTTAATTAACAAAAAAATGATACCACTATCAAGGAAGTTTAGTAATATGAAAACTGCCAAATTATCGAGTATCTACACTAATATTATACTTAAGGTTTGTCACATGAGCAAAGTCTCTCACCAAAGATCTCTTTATGAACTTGGAAGATGGAGTGAATAATACTTAACTTTTGTGTGTAAATTGTGTATAATCTTCAGAATTCTATAGAATGTTCCCCAAAATTGCAGGAAATGCAATTTTAGAGACTCTAGATTACAACATTTTCTGTGGGTGCATGCCCCCGGAACCACCTAGAGGTTTGTCACGCCTACACCGCCTCATTTGCCAAGGCGAAAATATTTCTTTTCTACAGACAGGATTATGAAACTATGCTGTCATAGATAGTTGTAGAATGTAGTAACAGTAGGTGCTGTATGTTTGTTTTGGCATTTTTGAATATCAAGTAATTTTCAAGGGCATTCTTCTGTCCGGCTAAACTTTGCACGAAAATGTGCAGTGATAAAAAATTCTTAAAATTAGGTATGAACCCAACAGGTTCGATAATGAAATGATTAAAAGCAGTACTGTTGTGATGTTTTTTATTGGGTGCGTTTCTCGAGATAACATTTTGTCTCAATGCTCAACAAGAGTCAATATAGGAGAGGTTGTGTAAACCATATTAACCTTTCTCCCCATATTGTTCAAATACTGATCCATTCTTTTGCGAGTTTCAGACTGTGTTTTGCTAAAAGCGGGCCCGCGATTCACGCCGCGCGGCTCCGGTAGAAATGAAAGGTGATCGAGGGTTAGTATGAAGTTAACATAATTAGGGACTGCTCATATAAAGTATCCAAAAGGGGAGTCTACAATTCTGATAAAGAATTCTGACTCCTAATATACTCAACAACATTTTTTGTCCCCCATTCAATGTTCGAAAGAAATTTCATACCCCTCCTATAATTTTATGAAACAAATTGTGAAATCAATTTCTTAAAACGAAACTTCAAATTCTTGAAAATTCAAAAATTTTCTAAGAAATATAAAGTGAAAACTGTAACTCAAAGGCTAAGAAAAGTAGAAAGGAAAGGGATATCTCCAGGAATATTACTTCAATATTTTCCTTTATACCAAGATAAACGGAAATGCATTTACCATTGAACAGCTGTTCGGCAAGCAGGATTGGACAGTCACTAATTACTGTTACAATTTAATTTTAATTATAGAATAAATATATTCTTAAATAAAATTTCGTTCTCGAGCTATTCAGTTATACTGTGATATGTTAATGAGGCACAGGATGACGTCAAAGCAGGCAAACAACATTGTGGCAATTCTCAAATTTGTGTATATCTTCCAAAGTTATCCAACGAAATTACTTGAAACTTTGCACGTGGATACATACTACCAAACTAAAGAACATGGTTCAAGTTATGTTGTCACCATAGTAACAGATTAGCTTCCAAACATCTCCGTTCCCATACGGAAATCTTCACTTTCTGTCGTCGCAAGCAACGTTTTCGATTTCAAACTTGGGTATTGCATTGGAAAAGTTATTGCAAAAGTTATTGAGAAATGCCAATCTCAACATGTTCTGCATTTGAGAGAAAACAAATTATTTTGTTTTAGAGACTAGGAGGTCTGTAAGCTAATCTGTTACCATGGTGACAACATAACTTGAACCATGTTCTTTACTTTAGTGGTATGCATCCAAGTGCAGAGTTTCAAATTTTAGAATTGAAACAACGTTGTTTGCCTGCTATGACATCATCCTGTGCCTCGTTAACATATCACATATAACTGAAACACCTCAAGAACGAAAATAGATATCGAAGAACAGTTAGTGCCATTCTTTATCATTTTAAGTGCCCTTTCAAACATAGCATTATCATTTTGGGGGTTAGAGGCACTTTAAAATGGAGCGAGAAGCTCTGTGGGGTTTCCCTGCTACTTGAATTTTTTTCGGTTCAAAATGTTATTATTGACGCTTCTCGGTTCGTATGTAAGGCCAAAAAAAGTATTCTGTTTCTGATCAGTGGGTCGGTCCAGAATTAACGTGGCGAAGCGGCTTTTTTTTCCAATTTTTTTTCAAGGAAACGCTTTTTGCAAAATGTTGAGTACTTTTCTAGTTTCTATATAAAGTGCAAACATTGATTTTTATGCTTTTAATAGAACAAACGTTTCAACATACATCAGTGGTCGCCATTGTTGTCTGCGAGGGTGTTCGTGCCCACAAACACGCAACTGATCATTAAAACAAAAGGTCTGCTATGCGTACATGTATCTGCGCCAAAGCCAGCACTGTGGGGATCTTTTTCAAGATCTGTGGGGATCTTTTTCAAGATCTGTGGGGATCGTTTTCAAGATCTGTGGGAATCTTTTTCAAGATATGTGGGGATCTTTTTCAAGATCTGTGGGAATCTTTTTCAAGATCTGTGGGGATCTTTTTCAAGATCTGTGGGGATCTTTTTCAAGATCTGTGGGGATCTTTTTCAAGATCTGTGGGAATCTTTTTCAAGATCTGTGGGAATCTTTTTCAAGATCTCTGGGAATCTTTTTCAAGATATTGTCAAGATTTTTGTCTTCCGAAGAGGTGGAATGTATGTCCTTTGAAGACAGTCGCTGCGCCCAACGAGTTGAAAACCTTTTGTCAATATAACGCACAAAAGACGGTCGCTGCGCCCAACGAGTTGAAAACCTTTTGTCAATATAACACACAAAAAATTATGGTAGTTTACTATAAGTCCAGACGATTTTACTCTGTCTGATGCCAGACGGTTAATTTATTTAGATTACTCGTTGTTTTTGTCTTCCGAAGAGGTGGAATGTATGTCCTTTGAAGACATGTTTAAAATAGTTACCATTTATATCAGCATTGCAATTGACTTTCTTCGAAAATAATGTTGTTCTTCGGTCTCGCTCGACCGTAATTCATACAACATGGCGAGGAAATATATATAAACAGTCACACTACTGCACACATTACAGGTCAGCGGTTACACCAAAAAGTTAACAGAACCGCAGATACAAAAACGTTGACGCGCACAGTCAAAGATGACGGCGGAGGCTATTTCAGATACGGTAGAGCACCTAGTCACCAGGACTTTGGTGATTGTTTATATAACATATATGCTTCGTTCTTTAAAAACCCGCTTTAAATTTCTGTTTCGATTCACTAATAACCCTGCTTTTAACAACCCTGCTATACCTATCGAAATAAGACGTTTAGAAAACATTGAAATTTTTAAAAGTAAATTGACCTTTTAACAATATTTAAATATAGTACTTTGCTGTATTATTTTAGTATATATAGTTAGTTTAGTATAGTATATAGTTAATTTTTATGATATTAAATGTAAATTATAGTTCTTAAAATGTTTATCCAGTTGCTATATGTATGTATTTTTAACTTGTGCACGGCTCTCTGGAAGAGCATATTTTATGAAGAGACCCCCGTGTTTAAATAAAGTTCACTCATTCATTCCCTGCTTTTCTGAATCGAAACAGAAATTTAAAGCGGGGTTTTTAAAGAACGAAGCATATATGTTACTATAAACAATCACCAAAGTCCTGGTGACTAGGTGCTCTACCGTATCTGAAATAGCTTCCACCATTATGAAAGAGGTCTATATGTCGTCGAAATTGGACAAACTGCGATATCGTCTTAATTTAATTGATTTGAATACTGAAACTTTGGAAATAAACTAATGTCACTAAGATTTTTCATATGAACTCACTAAGAACTTTCATATGTATGGAGTACCCTTCTTTATTATTCACACATTTCAATTCTCAGTTTATTTATAATAGTTATTAATTTCCTGTTGTATTCATATTGTTCCTCATTGTATTTGTATTTGTACGAGAGCTCCGGCCCCCGGTAGATGTACGAGCTTGAGCTCTTGGTGCAATCATTGTCATTAAAGCCTGGTTTCCATTTGATCGCAACGATGTCATAGTGGTCGATGTAATAGAGTGTCTATCTATCTTGTCTTTTGTCTGCTGTATGCAAAGCAGTCTTTACTGATTGCAGATATATAGATGGACACTCAATTACATCGTCCACTATGACACCGTTGCGATCGTGGCGACCAAATGGAAACCAGGCTTTATTGTATATTTCAACCCTGGCCGTACTCCACTGTCGGAATCTTAAAGTGCCACTGCCACCAAATTTTCGGTTTCTATTTTATTTATTTGTTGAAATATTCCAACTTTTGCGAGTAGTTTGATGTATCGATGGGCTTCGTCCGATAAATTAAAGTGGTTGAATTTTTTGTCTGAAATTAGATGCTACATGCGAAATTCAATGCCCCATTTGTTTTCGTTTGTGACGTCATAAATATAACACATAATAATAATACAATACAATACTATAATTTTATTAGTTCATCTTATCAAGGCTCTTCAGAACTAATTTACAATTTGAGTTTTACTACTATTAACTAAGATAAAATCTAATTACAATCATTTTATACTTATTAAAATGTTAAAAATATATGAAAAAATTTTAAAAACAGAAAATTTTACCTACTCTCTACTTAATTCTTTTCTGATGTTTTTCTTAAAGAGGCTATGTCACGATCTGCCTGGTTACTCAGCTAAGCGTACTTTTTGATTTTTGATTCGGAATCCAAAATCAAAGCGAAGCGAAAGCTCAACGATTTATTCGATTAGTATTTGTTATTTTCGTGTTGGTGGGTTATTTTTGGACGAGTTATAAGTAAAGCGTAATGACAATATAATGTCTAATCGTGGTGGGAAACGAGAAGGAGCTTGAAGGCCACGATTGCCGTATACTATCTTGAACAAAAAATCAACAAGTACGCTTAGCTGAGTAACCAGGCAAATCGTGACATAGCCCCTTTAATTTCTCTAATATTGCTCGAGTTCTTAGTTTCCTTGCTAACTGCTAAGTGTGTTGTAACTTTGAACAGCGTGCCAGAAAAAGGAACGCTGGGCAGTTGCAGTACGGCAACGAGGAAAATTTAAATGGTCATTATTTCTGGTTCCATAGCTATGAGTGTCTGATCGTTTAGATAGTTTGCTCGTTAAGTAAGTAGGCACTAGGTTGTGCAGACATTTAAATACCATAACGGCATCTCTTGCTCTTAGTTGTTTCGCCACAGGAAGTCAATTAAGGTCTTTGAGCACTGGTGTAATGTGCTCGAATTTCTTGGTGCCTGTCAATATTCGGGCTGCAAAGTTCTGAATTAGTTGAAGCTTATTGACATTTTGCTTTGAAGTACCTGACCAAACGGTAACAATAATTTATTTTTTTATCAGCTATTGAAAGACCAGGCGGGAAGCGTAATGTAATTATAAATATCAAAGCCCAGCAAATTATTTTCATAAAAGCCATTGAGTCGGACACGAGAGTAAAATCATATTTAGTAAAGTTCTAACGTTTCGTTGTTATTATCACAACATCTTCAGAGAATAATTTACATGAGTGTAGTGAGACTAAATATATAATTACAGAGTTGTCATAAAATATGCATGCAATAACCATAATAAAAGTGACAGACAAAAAGTAAGATTATAAAAGAAAGAGTGGCACAGAACCAATATTGCCATTTAGAGAAGGTTTAAGATTGCGAATTAGTAAGCTTTCACAGAAGTGTTTTTCAGTGGGGTCCTGTAATATTACATTACATCACATCACATCACATCACATCACATTACTTCACTTCACTTCACTTCACATCACATCACATCACATCACATCACATCACATCACATCACATCACATCACATCACATATACATCACATATACATCACATCACATCACATCACATCACATCACATCACATCACATCACATCACATCACATCACATCACATCACATATACATCACATCACATATACATCACATCACATCACATCACATCACATCACATCACATCACATTATTATATGCCTTGGCTCGTGGCACAGTTGACACAGAAAATTCCGAAAATTGGCAGTTTGCTTAGAACAACGAGTTTGCTTAGAACGGCCAGCAACGCAATATTTTCCACCATGACGACGAGACGAACCAGCTGAAGATGTAGCCATTTTCTCTGCGCTCAATAAAGCAACCGGGATATTTCGCATCCGAAGTGGCATATTTCGCTATTTCAACCGTTGATAAAATCACTTCTGTTCAAACCAAAGCAACTTTTAATTTGGGGAAATAAAATGAAAACCAAAAATTTGGTGGTAGTGGC